>LPNX010973719.1:137580-180026 GCA_001517045.1 Pseudotsuga menziesii
TGAACATTCAATATATTAATGGAGACTACTTAGCTTATATATTTACTTGAACTCTCTCTTGATTTTTACACAATTTTAACGAAGTTTAATCTACGATGATCTCTCTTTGTTAGGTTATTGAAGATTATGTTACTCTATATAATACCTTATTCTTCTCTTTTATGGATTGCTGACTATATTATTGTTTCATTTAACTTCTAGATCCATTGGTCCAAAATTTCATGTGGTATTAGAGCCTTGCTTATTGTAAAGATATTGTATATAGGTTTGTAGGTGGAAGACACAAATTGAAGTGCACCAATCAAGATGGATTAGTCTCAATAGATAATCCTAAATCCATTCAACTACTATGAATGGAATTCATTGTTAGAATTCTAAAGCCTTGATTTTAGCAAGAATTATATAAACAAGCTAAGAATCTAAGCATATAATTAACCTCACTGGGAATTGCAGAGAATTAATATAAGGAGAGAAGAAGAGGAATAATGAACACACATTAAGGAATGATCAATACA
The DNA here is from genome assembly GCA_001517045.1 of Pseudotsuga menziesii. Taxonomy (NCBI): domain Eukaryota; kingdom Viridiplantae; phylum Streptophyta; class Pinopsida; order Pinales; family Pinaceae; genus Pseudotsuga; species Pseudotsuga menziesii. The sequence goes on from LPNX010973719.1 coordinate 138,096, forward strand.
TGATAATTGATATTATTACATTGGTAATACATCCTTATAAAGGAGAATCAAGTTGATGGAAGAAAAATCATTGCTAGCTCATAAATCAGACTTTATCTCATAAGTTAGACTTACCAAATATGATAAACCCCCATAGGTGGCTAAAGAAATTTCCTAATATATCAAGAACCTCACAGATTATATAAATCATGAGTGAGTGATGATAAGTGATGGAAATACTTTCTAATCCTAGAATATGGAGAGAAAATAATGGAGGATGGGTTGACAACAAAGGATACCAGTTTCCTAGTTGACTAGATTTACCTTATCCACATAAAAGATGGAATAAAGTAGAATAAAGACATAATCTGTAGGAAGGCGCAATTACTAATTCTGGTAATAAATAAAGTGGACATGATCAAACTAGAATCATGATAAAAGAAATCCTGGGGTATATATGTCAAGTGTTGACCAAGTGGTGCAAGTGGATTCCAACTATCTAGGCTAGTAGGTAGGAAATTAATCAAATAATTATTAAATATTTTATCCTAAGTATTAAGTGTGTTTATTATATTCCCACAGCCCCCTTTAAGTCTGAATTTAGGATGATATCTTTGAAATAATCATAAATATAGACTTATATAGGGCCAAAAAACAAGGATATTGTCACCCTTTAACAATTATTATTTCCAAAGAACCGAGGAAAAATGGAAAAACACATGGGGAAAATCCTTCCTCAAGAAAGGAAATGAAAGGAAAACAAAAAATGATGAAATGATGCCAATGCTGCTCCAAAATAAATGTTGTCATCTAGAGGAATCTTCTTCTTAGGAAGAAGAGAAATATGCTCACCTGGTTCAAGAACAACTGCAGGATGGAAACTGGGACCATGTAGAACAACTGAGATCCAATGTTGTGTAATCAATATTAAAATATCCTGAGAGTTGTAATTAGCTCCAAGATGATGAGATGACTTGAAATTTGAACCAATAGATATGAAATCAGCTGCACATAGGTGAAATAAGTGTCCAAGGGAATGCATAAGGTATCCAACTTCATTTACACTAAGAGGTTGCGGGCAAGTGATCATGTAGGAATAGAGAGAAGGATTAGGATCAGAGAGTGCGAATGCAAAGACTTCATGGGTTGATCTAGCTTCCAAAGAATTCAAAAGAACACATATTAGCACATCAAGAGACTCATGGGAATACACTGGTAAATAATCCTTTGTGGTAGAATTATGAAAGGAGGAAGGAATAAGATGTTCAAAATTTTCAAGGAGGCTCTGAGTATTGATGCCAAGAACAAAGGAGGAGATGCATAAGTGCATGAGATAAAGTATGGTGAGTGGTATGCCAGAAATATGGCCTGATCTGGATAAGCAAACATCCTGAAAGACACTAAGTTGCACACCATTAAAGAGAGAGGTATGCACAAGGTGTGAAATATCTGGCATATAATTTCATAATCTATTATAGAAGACATAAAGAAAATAGAACATGTGAGTGAATCATCAACAATAGCAATAGAAGCTCCATTAGTCACTTATTTTTCATCATCAAAATCATAAGAAGATGAATGATGATCTTCAACTTCAAGAGATACGTAAAATTATGGCTCTTCAATATTTGCTTCTTGGTAGAAGTAGGAAGCATTTGAATCAAAGAGAATATTAGCAACATGAATTGTATGAGGGAATTCTTCATCATGAATAACTTCATCAGAGAATACAGAGGTGTTGAGGCTTGGAAAATCCCAGGTAACAACAGTAGGGATTCTCCCCAATAAACGTTCCCAATTAGCTTGTTATTGTTTGATATGGGGAATCCGTTCGGTTTACGATCTTGCTACCATTGGTCAAGTAACGGTTTAAGTGTGTTTTACCGGTTGCGGCCTGGTCCACTGTTTAAGTGTATTTTTTAAGTTTTATTTTATATATGATATGCAAGTGCCTAATCTAAGCGAAATCGATTGAGACAACAAAGTGTTCACAATGTGATGCGTAGGTTCTTACCTCTCATCTTATTACCCCTTTTGCTTCTAAATCACAAACAACTAACAACTATGCTAAGCTAACTAATTCTATCTAACCTATACCTAGGGAGCAAGATTATATTTAATGTTGAGTAATGTACTGTAAAACATGCATTAAGAATATTTCAGATAGTTGTTCATAATTCATAATACATGAATACATGAATACATGTATACAGATAAACATAGATATGGCTCATTGTTGGTTAAAACATTCATTACTCAATATACTGCATAAGTTTCATAAAAATAACAGAAAATCACTCATAACATGGAATTAATTCATAAGTCATAACGATCTCACAGTTTCTAGAATAAGCTGAAACATAAATAATTCGACATTTAATCAATCTACATCATGCATTTGAAATTTCACAACTCCTCCTCCAACAGAAAATATGGCTTTTCTTTATTATAAAAGGAAATATTTCTTCTTACAATAAACTTCACAAAATATAGCATGGAAAAGCCCTCTCTCCTTCTACTTTACCTATACTTGTACAAATTTCAAATGACTCTTGAGTTGCCCCAACCTTTTGGGCTTCCTCGACTCTTCCTTTACAAAATTTTTGTCTTTTAGTGCATTACTAAAAAAGAATAAATACAAAATCATATAATCTTTAGTTGGTGAATAAGAAAAAATTCAAATAATCCTAGCTGGTGTCTTAATAAAAATGCCCCATGCTTGTGCTTCTTCACTAATGACCCGATATTTTGCAGGCTCCAATACAGGCACTACAACTTCCTGCTTTGAAAGCTAAGACTCAATTTATTTTACTTTAGGTACATTCTTCCTCAAAGATTCCTCTAAAAGGAGCTTGTGGGCTGAAGCTTGTATAATCCAGATCCTGATGTCTTCCTCACTAACAACTTCGACCTTGGATATGCTTTCTTCTCATTTTTGCAGCCTCTCTTGCAAGTTCTTCGTATGTTCTTCCCTGACTGGGAAATCTTGATCTGGGGCGCCTGTTAGAATCATGCACTAATTGTGAACCAGATGTATGCCTTTGTAAAATTCAACACACTTTTCAATAGTTTTCTCAATGACCGTGTTTAATCTGACCGATGTTCTACACCCAAAATTCAGTATGGCTACCTCCATCTTAAGACTTCCCGCAGAATTCTGAGGCATATTAGCTGGAAAGGTTAAATGGGTTCCTATCCATGCTAATTGATTTTTTACAAGCTCAAACACCTTTGATAATATCCTCCGAATTTCTGACGAGCTGAGTGCTAGCTCTTTCAATCTGACCTTAATTTGTTTAACTCTATACATCTCCCTTGCAAGGCTCAACAAAAACTGATTTATCTCTTTTTGAAGCGTCAAGGCTTGATTCTGGAATGGAGTGATGTCCATCTGTTTCTCCTTCGCCACTTGAATTTGTTCTTGCAGTAAAATATTCTTATATTCTAGCTCCTCTATTCTCTTGCTCGTTGTATCTCCTTTCTTTTATGCTTCCACAACCTTATTCTCAAGATCTTTCTTTTCTCCTTCAATAATACTTATTGATAATACCAAGGCATTCTTGTCATATTGTAAAGTTTGGAATTCCTCCTTTGACTTCTCAATCTCCTAAGAATATCTTCATGCTTCCTCTTCAGACTTTGTCCCTCATCTCTTTCCTTCTTTAGAGTTTCTTTCATTTGAACAACCTTCTTCTTATATTGTTCTAGATTAGTCATAATTTTAGCCACATTATATTCATTTGCAAGGGCTGAGGATATACCTTCCCTTGCAAGAAGTCTTGGATCCTTTTCAGTCCCGTGGACAATTGTTTTCTCAGTCACCATGATTCCTTGCTTTTCCCTGGTGTCAACTTTTTTCTTAGTTCTCATGACAATTCTTTTCTTGTTCTTTTCATAAAAAATGGTATTTAAATCGGCTACCTCCTGATCTTGAGATGGGATGAAAGGGATTAGTTCAATCCCTAATGTTAGAGCTGGATCTCCCATGGTTTTGTTGATATATGGGACAAATTTACACAATCTTGTTCTTCCTATTCTTTTTTCTATAACTCTTCAGCTGCTCTCTTTGCCTGGTCCCTTTCTCTGTCAGTTGCTTCTAGTATTAGCCTTTCATCCTCTTCTTTCCTTTTTTGGGACTCTTCTTTGTGATTCTTTTTCTTAGCTTCTTATTTGGCTCTCCTTTTCTCAGCTTATTCTTCTGCTAACCATTGTTCTGCTTCTTGTGATAGTTTGAGTGCCTACTCTTCCCTTTTCTTAGCAGCTTCCTCTTATTGTTTCTTCTGTTGCTCAACAGCTCTTCCCTTACCACCTACTGTCATTATCTTTTTCTTGAATCTCTTCCTCAAGGCTGTCATATTTCGGGCATTGCGGAATATTTCTTCATCTTTATCCCAGTAATTCACATATTCAAAATGTACTCCTATTGCAGCACAATAGTTAGAAACCTTATCTTCAGAATCATTTGTATGAAAACTTATCTCTCCAAAGTGGAAATACTCTAACTCCTTTACAAAATATGGTGCACTCTTCACTTTGGAGAACTTATAACTTCCTACATAAAATAGTAGTAGGGGGTATACATCTTTCTTCTGATAAAAAAGGAAATTACCAATCCCATCAATGTAAAGTTGCCTCACTACTTCCTTGTGAATAACATAATCTGTGGCGTATCTTGGAAAAAGAGAAGGGGACCCCGTTCCACCAAACATCCTCATATATAGGCCTTCCTCTATCAGGTAATAATGACCATTATCTTGTACAATATTCAAGGCTTCTTCAGACATGCAATCACACTCAGCAAGGAATATTAATCTATATAGTGGCATTATGAAGTCTTCACACATATCCTTATAATGGTTTAAATATTTGTGTGCCCAAAACAACTGATATGCAACATAGACATGAGTTTTTGTATTATCCCATTGGCACTTCAGAGCTGGGAATGATTGTGTGCACAGAATACAATTGATCAGAAAAGAGCTCATATAGAACTCTGACTTCTTTTGTGAGATTCCTGCGAGCGCTGCACTTATGCATGAGGACAAACTGTTAGATACTATATTGGCCCAATTAAAAATAACGCCTTGAGTGGCCATAAATAAAATCACTGGTACCCAGATCTGTTTGTAATTCTTTCCATTTTCTCTTCCAAAGATCATGTTCAACATTAATGCTATCGACCTATAAGGAGTGTGCAAGTGTTCAGTTTCATATTCCTTGGAAGGCCTTGTATAATTTTTTTTTCCCGGGAGCCATCATTCTTTTGACATTGTCCAAAACATCTAAGTCTAGGCCCTTTAACCATTCATCTGTTAGATAATTCTGGGGCGTGGGAAGCTTGTAGGCCTAAGCTACATAAGCTGGGATATAAGCAACATAACCTTGTCCTTCAGTATTTGACAAAATAATTTTTGTTACATCAGCCCTCAGGAGGATCCAGCCTATTACTTCTGCACATGGAAAAAGTTTCGGTCACGTGGCAACCTTCATGATCGCTGACCTATCTATATTGGCATATATTGGTAAATACTCTAATCCTGTATCTGGGATGCTTTGATTGGTGATCATTCGGTAGATTCGCCCCCACTTGTACTCAGGTTCGATGCCCATGACAACTTTGGTATCTTCATATATAACTTCAACTCGTGTTATTATCTTTATTTATGGATCTTCATCCACGGCTTGCACCTTCTTTTTCCCCTTCCGAGGCATATTGCTATATAAAATATGAGGCTGTTTTGATCATACGAAAACATGTTAGATTCAATCTATTCCAAAACATATAACTGTAATTGAAAAATTCTATAATAAACGGAACCAGTTTTAAACAGAAATCTCTTTATCAACTCATCATAATGCATATGGACCAAACTTTTGCATCCACCTTAAAATGCGCTCTCTTGAAAATGAAGAAAAAATAAAAAACAGACTCAAAGATTTCTAGATGCAGACTAGAAAAGGGCGACAGGAAAGCACTCTACTGCATAGGCCCTAAGGCTCTCGCCATGGAAACACATCTCTCAGAGCATACCAACGTTAACACCGTCAAAGAGAAAGGAAAAAATCAAAGATGACCAGGAGGAAAACCCTCATGGATAACCAAGGTTTTCACCTTAAATGGAAATTTTCTCCCATGACACTCTACAAAATGCCTATTCCAATTGGCCAATGGTTGCAATCCCGCCACCTTCTGATTGATGAAATGAAGGAGTGGTGAAGACAGTGAAACGCTCACCTGCCCACTTCCCTCCTACTACAAACAACTGTCAGGGAAGTCCTCATGGAAGGAGTTGGGTAACAATGGCTGGGAAAGGAAAGAAAAACCGGAGGCCCTAGTTAACTCAGGAATGAAGCTTCACAAAAAAAATGATGACCTCAAAGTATAAATACCCCCACAAAATGGGAAAACCTAACCCTACCAAGTCACTACAACATGAACCGCCAAGCACAAGACAAATAGTGAGTAAGATCCTACTTGGCTGTTGACATGACCTGGAAAAATCATGATCCCCACTAGCTAGACTAGCTTAGTCGACTGACAGATCCACAGATTTCAAATGACCAACAATACCATAGAATATCTCCTTACGGGCTTAAATGGGCTTAAAACGAGGGTAAGCATAATAAATGGCTTCAGGAGGGAAACCCTGTTAGCGCCAAAATTCATATCGGAACTGATCCCACGAGCAAACATGAGGGCTTCAGATGGCAAAAAATAATGGGCCTGATGTTAATTGGGTGGCTACAAAATAAGCTACTGAAACAGGAGAAAAGATCAACTGGCAAGACACACCACTAACACCCGCACCGACATCGGAAAAGTATTCGGGAAGAATTTTTTCTATGCATTAAACTGTGCATCCGAAGTATCAACAATGAAATCATCATTAGGCTTTCGGAAAAATCAGAAACAAACAACCAAAAACGACAGGTAGAAAAACAAATTATTTCGTGGACATTGGAAAATAAAGAAACAAGATGAGCCGATGCGTTGGAAGGACTTCTGATAATCGATTGAGAAGCATCGAAAATTTTTGCAAAGTCTTGGAAAATTTTGTAAAGGAAACTTTCCGATACCATAGACCAAGGTACATTCGATGTATAGGGAAAATTTTGCAAGAATTTTTGGAAGCGTAAGACAAAAAGAATCGGCAAGCCTTTGAACAACTCTTTCGATACATCTGATGAACTTCACTGAGTTCATGCAATGCATTGGGTGGAAAAAAAGTTTTCTTTTGCAAAAAACTAAGCCATGAAGAAACTCTTGCAAGGCAAAGATAGACTTTCAAATCTTTTCTAAAACTAAAAAGAGTAGGGGGCCCTAAAAAGTAATTTTTTTTTGGGATGGTAGTTGCAGCAGCAACAAGAGGCCAAGACATCTTTAGAGAAAGAACATGAAGAGATGATGGGTTCACTCCATGCTTCATAGTATTCTTCCTGCATACCAAAAGCTTTGTCTAAATTGTTCCAAATCTCAAATGGATATTCAATAGAATCTATGAGATGATGTATCTATGGAGACATTTCCAGACACATAATTCCATAATCTCTATCATGGTAATTTAGCTAGTAAATATTCTCTTCATAATACTATGGTTCACTTAATGCACCAATGAATACATAAAAGAGACATTTCCTCTTCAAATATGCACTCATATTGGGCTTCCAATCAACATAGTTGATAGAAGATAGGAGAGGAACTTTAAAATCCATATAGAAGTTGTTGCACCTACAAATAAACCTACAAATATGAAAAGGAGGATTAATTGATGAACTCCCAAAGATCTAGTACCATGTTATAATTATAAATCCTTGATGGTAGCAATAATTCTATAAAAAAACTAAGAATCTAAGTACACAATTAACCTCATTGGGAATTGCAAAGAATTAACATAAGGAGAGAAGAAGAGGAATAATGAACACACATTAAGGAATGATCAATAAATGATAAATGATATTATTAAATTGGTAATAAAACCTTATAATGGATAATTGATTTGATGGAATACAACTCATTGCTAGCTCATAAATCAGACTTACCAAATATGATAAGCCCCCAAAGGTGGTTAAATCACTTTCCTAATCTATCAGGGGTGTCATGAATAAGCTAAAGCATGAGTGAGTGATGAAAGTGATGGAAAGACTTGATAATCCTAGACTATGGAGAGAAAATAATGGATGATGGGTTGGAAAAAATGATATAAGTTTCCTAGTTGACTATCTTTACCGTATCCGCATAAAAGATGGAATAAAGCATAATAAAGGCAGAATCTGTAGGAAGGCACAATTACTAATTCTAGAATTCAATGAAGTGGACAGGATCAAACTAGAATCATGATAAAATCTCTCTTGGGGTATATATGGGAAGTGTTGACCAAGTAGTGCAAGTGGATGGAAACTATATAGGTTAGTAGGTAGGAATTTAATCAAATAATGATTAAATATTTTATCCTAAGTATTAAGTGGGTTTATTATTTCCCCACAATCATAGTTAGTGATCAACTTCTGGAGAAAAGACATATATAGAATCACTATGGGGTGATATTGAGCCAACTTCCAGTATGGAAATGATCCAGGTGGATACTAGTGGCCACCCTCGTATTCCACCAAGTTACAATAATTATCCACCTTCTTGGAAATTTTCTATGGTCTTTTGGGTCCCAAAATTATGGGGTCATTTTTATACCCTAAACAACATTTTTTGGTCAATTGGGGAGCCAAGGGTTATCATTCCATTCCATGAAACCAATAGAAGGTTGTAATTATCAGTTATTTCTTTGAAATGAGTTATCAAGTACCCTAAATGGATATTGTATGCACAAGTTGCGCCCTTGGAAATTCGACACATTAGCTAGCGACCTTAGGGCCCACAAATCCTTTTGGCACTTAATATCCTAAGGTTAGGTTTTTATATGTTATGTTTTTTTCCTCTTTATTCTTATAATAAAAGGATGATTTTATCTCTTTTTAAGGATCTGTTTAAAATTATCATAGATGGCACATCTCTTTCTAGAGATAAGCCACCACCATCTGAGCTAGTTTGAATTGCTTTACAATTTATAGTGTTTTTCCATTCCATTCATTAATAAAATCTTGGTTTTAATGTACTACTATGATTCCTAAAAAATATTTGCATGTGTGTTTCTATTTTATATTGTTCCCTTCATTTCATTCTCCAAATAATCTAGACAAGGAAAAGGAAAAATGGTTTAACCATATGGATGAAGATTTTGGATTATTGTGTCTCTCGATTGATCCTAGTGTCCTTTATCACATCTATGTTTCAAAAGATATTACGAAGTTATACCTACTATAAGGTCTCTTTTGGAAGCATGATGAGATAAGAGGACATCAGTTGGAGAATGAGCTCACCAGTTTAAGCTTGAGTGAATTTAATACAATTCAATATTTCTTCACAAAATTCAAATCATTATTGATGAAAATGAAGTTATGTCAAGTAGAAAACAAGGATGAGTAGATATTTCTCTCAATCCTATAAAAAATGAGTTTTGATTACTCATTGTTTGTTTTTACCTTCCATGCTAGAAAATTGGAACTTGGAGCTACTTGGAAGAATCCTACATTGCATGCTTTTTTATACCTCTCTTACCCATTAGTAAGATAAATTCATTCAAATGGGTCCCATAATGTGATTAATGGTGCATTCCCTTACTTCATATTATGGAAATAAGAAGGAGACACCTCATATCTATCTATCTATCTATCTATCTATCTATCTATCTATCTATATATATATATATATATATATATATATATATAGGAGACCCCCATCTAAATATTAGAATACTAATAAGGGAAAAATAATGCATTCTTACTGCAAGAATCACAACCATTAAGAACATGATTGAATTAGGAACCAAAATGATAATCTCAAACATCTTCTTTTGTAGTGAAATATACAAATTACTATCTATCTAAAGAAGTCAGTTGAAAGATTTTAAAAACCACAAGATGTAGGGCATTCAATTGTTGTTCTCTTTTATAAACCACTATATTGATGAGTTCTTGATTCAAACTATTCAAAACATATGGAATCATCAAAGTACATCTTTCCTTTCTTGGATCCATGCACCAATCTTACCATATTTGAAGATACACTAATTGAGATCATCCATTTAGTCGAGGAAGAGTCTTCTACATATCTAGATGAATTTGTTGACATGGATGAACATGTTGTCACATATCTAATATAAAAAAACACTTCTGGAATAACATACTCTTCATGCAACATTTAGTAAAGTTGGAAATCCAATTGATATATGGAGGACCCATTTCCATTTTCAAAGTTCTGCTCATGCACTCATCACTACAAAATCCTTTGTTCATAGTGTTCTTTATAAGATATATGAAATCCATATTGGGATTCTACCATGAAGGAGGAGAATTAGTCTCTAGTGAATAACCAACCTTGGGAACTAGATCCATTACCTCATGGTACAAAAATTGCTTGGGGAAAATGGGAATATCAAACACATTTGGAAGTGTATGAACATGAGAGTGACCATGGATAAATGTCTGTCTATCCTTCTTAACATTATCCTCTCTTCTTTGGGGGGGAGGTGGGATGGGGGTTTCCCTATTTTCTCATTTTAGGGAATATTTTTTAATGTAATTGGGTACTTAAGATGCCTCCATATTGTTGGGACCCAATTATTTGTGCATCATACTCACCTAATTTAGGATTAAGGAGGGGTTTTAGTTTACATACACATCCATTTTACATCTCCTTTTCATTTCTAGGGGACACAAGAGCTCCTCCTATATTTATCCCCATGTTTCTAGGGTCAATGGCGTACTTGCATAGTTAAAACCATTTTTTAGGGCCAAAGGTACCCTTACATATAGTTAACCCATATTTTTTAGGGATTAGGGAACTCTTGCACAAGTTTCCCCAATTGTTTTAGGGTCTAATTCACTTTAGTTAGAATTTTTGGCCTAGTTAACTACCTAATAAACCCTAGTTGTCTATTTAGGTCTAGTTACACATGAATTACACTTTGATGTTTAGTTAAAACACTACTTTGTCATTCATGTCTAAGTTAACTACCTCATGAGGCATTTTTAGGACTAGTTAACCCTTGCTACACTTTCACGATCTAGTTTATTTCCTTGGGAGGGAAAACTTATCTAATATTGACACAAAATCACCTCACTTAATAGATCTTGGCCTAGTTAAACCGTAACACTAATCCATAAAGAGGGTGAATTTGACCATTCATGGTGATTTCTCTTGAGTTTCACTTGATTTTATGTGTGTGCATGTAATTCAGCCTATCTTGGTTATGTATATATGTAAACTTATTGTACATTGATCAATCATTTCTAAAATTCATTCATTTGATGTATTGTATTGAGCATTTAATTGATTAATGGAGACTACTTAGCTTAAATCTTAACTTGAATTCTCTCTTGATGTCTATGGAATTTTATTGACATCTAATCTCTAATGATCTATATTTGTTAGGTTATTGAATACTATGTTTCTCTAATACCTTTTTATTATTTTCTATGGATTGATAATGGTATTAATTTTCCATTTATCTTGTATATCCATTGGTTCAAAATCTAAAACTTACAAGTTCTATATCAACATTGTTTTTCTTCTCTTCTTAGTCTACCTCACAATATATTTCTTCTTCATGTGTCAAATTTAACATTTCAACTAGTAACTTCATCAACAAGTATTGGGAATGGAATTTCACCTACATAGACTATTCCTGGGATGATCATGCTATAAAATCTGTAAGGACTATGTACTTATTCCATTGTTTGTATCCCCATTTTTTTCTATTGAAATACATTTATCCTTTTATCATTGTTATTTCTTTGTTTCCTCTTTATTTTTCTTGTTAAATTTAACATTAGAATCAACTTTATTCTTCAACTCTTCTTATTCAACCTTTTTTCTTATTTATTTCTCTTTTCTATTTCAACTTTAGCTTCAAATTTATTCTTTAATTATTGTTCCTTTGCAATTCTATAAACCTTTACATCTACCTTGGATTTCTCTTTTTCTTTATTTGTTGCCTCACCTTTTTTTTTATTATTTTCTTCAACTTATCCCCCAAATACTTCTTCTTTTGTGGATATGTTAGCTTGTGCATTTTCCTTGTTCTTATCCTTGGATTATGATTTGAATTTTTCATAAACTTCAAGTACCTTTTTTCTCTCTTGTAATGCTTGGAATTATATAACAACCCACACTACTTCCATTTTATTTCTCTCCTTTTCTTTCATTAGTGTCTATAGATTAAATTTCACTTTGTCATATGTAAGGAGATATCTATTTGGCTCTTTAAGTTCATTATTTCATGAGAATAGGTGAAATAAAATTTCACTTCCAACCTATGTTCTTTAGTAATTCCCAACATATTAAACATCTAGTACCTTTTTAGGATAAAGTAATAAGAGTCCATTTTCTCCCCTTACATTCTCAATCCTGAAGAATAAATAAATCCATATAAATCTATAAAAATGGATCGAGGGGATGATTCTTCTTTTGGTGTTTAAAGAGATATGTGTTCAAACCATTTAAAGTTGTTTAATATCCAATTTCTTGAACTATTAGCTTGTTAGGAACATGGACCACCAATGTATAAGGAGGTTTTAATGCCTCATAAATCATGATATAGTGGATCATTAATAAATGTATCAATCTAAAAAATTTTGTAAAAATTCTATAGATTTTTTAGATATCTTAAGGAATGAATTACAAAATATTAGCTCATAAAATGATGGAAAAAGTGGAAAAAAAATTTAAGCATAGTTATGCATATATGTATTCTCTAAAAGGTATTTATAATATACATGAATAGGAGGTTTATCAAGTTTATAGGACCAACCCATTCCTATAAATGAATTGGAGGTGCACATCACATCTAATAAATATGAGGAAAAAAAAATTCAGAGTAGTAGTCGATGCATCGGGTTTGGAATTCTTACTATATTCCCCTAAAGTAAAGATTGAATGGTTTCCTAGTTGAAAACAATATCTTTTTTTGTGATGTCATGGGTTAGTGGAACCCAAGCTAATTCCAAACATGCAAATGGATTTTCTCCACACAACTTGCCGACAAATTGAGCATAAAACATGTAGGTTCCTTTGAAATCAATAGTGGGAAATGCTAGGGTATCCATGGATTTAAATTAACTACCACCATCATACAAGATAGATAGACTGTCATAACAATCATGTATATGAGTGAATTCTTGCACCTAATATGATTCAAGTTTTACAAACTTTTTGTATGCCTCTCAATGGTCAAGAAGGATGGTATGAGTATACCTTTTTTCATTGTGTATTTTATTATTGTTCACATCGATATGATCAATTAACTAGTTGATTTTCTAGATATTGAACCACTACTCGTCTAGCAACAACATTTTGAATATAGGACCTTCACAAGTTTCTCACCTCATCAATCTCATATTGTCTTTTATTCATATAAGAGGTATTTGGAAATAATGCCCCATTTGTGATTAAAAAAAGAGAATAGTTTTCCATAACAATGTGCATTGATAATTATAGTTTGTTGTGACATTTATACATATATTGGACTTTTGAAATCCTTTAATGCTGACTTGATGGTTGGTTATCTCTTTTTTCTGGTTGTTTCTCTTTGATTGGATTGTTTTCTTTGGTTGGTTTCTCTTCTTTGGATAGATTTTATTTCACTCGCCTCTTTTTATACCTGGTCTTTTAGAAACCATATAAATCAGTCCACATTTCATCCATTCAAAATAACATAGCATATTAAAAATCATCGTCCAAAACATTAAAACAATTATGAGGCCAAACTTCCATTTTTTTTATCTTTATGATTTAAGCTCAAATGATCCTTTTGAGATGAAATGGGGGCTACCCCGATTTAAGAAATGTCTTGTTTAAATTTTTAGTGTGATCATCAATCCTTTAGAAACTAAATACTTGTTTGAAGTGGGATTTCTCTCATAACATCGAGGATTAGTTAGCATGAGTAAGTATTGACTCTAGATTCAAGTCAAATCACAACCATAAAATGATTTCACTTTCTAATGTGTCTAAGAGAAACTAGGCATGCCTTTCACACTTATTCATTTGAAAAATATGCATAATTCCTGTAAGAGTGTCCCCTTACATACCAACATTTGAAGGTTACGTAATATAATCCATGCTTAAAGTCAATGAAATAGATCTAACTACATAAAAATGAATAGCCTATTTTGTTGGACATATGGTGTACTTTTAAGCACGAGTAAGAAGATAAGTGTATTACCTTCTTATATTCTTTACCATCCTATTGGGGTAATTTGTTAGTAACACTCAATTCACATTAAAGTTAAGGATGTAGTTGCATCCTTGTTATCAAAGGAAATTAGGAGAAATTCCATGTTGGGTGTGACCAAGGATGTTTTATTTGTGACAGGTCATCTAAAAGAGATGAAAAATAATTCCTAGGCTATATATCTAAATATATAGGCATACCTAAATATCTAGGACAATCTACAATGAAATTCTAGAAATGCAATAAATATAGGCATTATAAGAAGGATTGTAGATACAAGAATTTTGATAAAGGTAAGGTATTATATGATGCCCCTTCCACAAAAATGAAAACCTTCATGAAAGAAAGAAGTAATGTTTGTTTCACACTACAAGTGCACATGCAGATCATGATGCCATGGTTGATTGACTTGGGTTCTTAATTCATACAACTCTTCATAGGAAATGTTTTTATATGAAAACTACAATAGAGATGTTTTCTTAGGAGATGAATTGACAACCAAAATCAGAGGATGTGGAAGATTCAAGATTTTTCTCAAATATGGAAGGATTAGAAATATCCTTGGGGTTTCACACATTCTAGATCTATCCAAAAACTTGATATTTATAGGTAAGATAGATGATGCAAGTGTACACATTTGTATTTGAAAAGGACATGTGCAATATTTTTCGAGGAGAAATGGTGTTCATAAAGGGATATCGGATTGGAACTCTATACAACATATTTGGAAGAATTTTTAATAATGTGTGTAACGGTTTTGTTGTTCCTAAGGATAGAAATGAAGAACATAGGACTCCTACTATCCCTAGAGAGAAAATAATTCTACGGCATCAAATATTGGGACATATTGGAGGGAAGGGCATTCAGGCATTAAACATTAAATGTACGGTTAAAGGTATTTTAGATTGATTATCAATTTCTATGAATATTATATATATGGTAGAAATAATCGAGTGAGATTCCAATTTGGTGCTATAAGAGAAAAATTTAATCGTGGAGTAAATGCATAGTGAAGTTTTTGGACGTGTTCATGTTCCATAACTAGAAAAATATAAGTATTTTGTTTCATTCATTTATGAGAAAAAATGGATCTATTTTCTCCATATGAAATCTAAGGTTTTTGTAAGTTTAAAGAGTTTAATTCTCACGTATAAAACTAGATAGAGAGGAAAATAAAGTTGCTAAAGGTAAATAACGGTGGAGAGTTTTATGGAAATGAGTTTGAGGAATGTTTTAAGAACTATGTAATAGTAAGGGAAACAAATTCTCCAGACACACCTTGATAGAATAGACTTGTTTAAAGAATGAATAGAGTGCTAATGGAAAATGAAAGAAGCATGCTTAGTGGTGTAGGTTTATCACAATAATTCTAGGTAGAGGAAATGGTTTTTTCATGTTTCTTGGTAAATTAATTTCCTACATAAACAGTTGGTTGAAAAAAATATACATGAGACATAGAATAGGAAAAAAACCCTCTCTTAATAATCTTAGAGTTTTTGGTTGTGATTATTATGTGTACCTTCCAAAGGAAATCGAGAGTCAGTTGGATAATAAAGTTGGAAAATGTATTTTTATTAGTTATAAAGAAGGTATAAAAGGTTATAAACTTTGAAACCCAAAAACAAGAAGATTGCTTATAGTATGGATATTGTATTTAGAGAGGTTAAAGTTGTTCCCAAATAGTAATTCCAATAGAGGGAAGAAGAACTAGATACAATAGAGTTGAGTTGGACGGTGAATAATCTAACTCAATAGAAGCACATGAACCAGAAGAGGAAAAACCTCAAAATCCATTCTTCAGGAGACTAAATTTTGAAGGAAGGGAACTACAAAGGGATACGCCACATGATTTCTACTCTAATTTCGTTCTATATATTATTGATGAAGATCTCATAAATATTGGAAAGGAAATAGATTAAGAGGATAATAAAACCTTGAAAGAAGGACATGGTTAAAAAATGTACGCCTTGAATGAATAGGAGACTTGGGATCTTGTTGATTTTGTGGCTAGAAGAAAACATATTCATAATAAATGGGTGTTTATGAAGAAGATGAATGCATAAGGTAAGGTAGAGAAGTGAAAATATCACCTAGTATCAAAGGGATATTTCTAGGTGGATGGAATTGATTTTGGTGAAATTTTTTCTCTTATTGCTAAATTAAATTCTATTAGATTATTTTGTATATTTGAATTTCTTTTTTTATTATAGCATAGTGGATGGATGTGAAGATATCATTCTTGCATGGTGATATTCAAGAAGAAACCCTCATGGAACATTCAAAAGGATTTGTAGTGAAGGGAAATAAGGAATTGGTTTGTGAGTTTAAGAAGTCCTAGTATAGATTAAAAAAAAAAACTGTCATATTGAAAATTTGATCTTATATATTGGCGCTTGGATTCTCAAGAATAAAAAATGATCACTATGTGTATTCCAAGTATGTCAGTGATGCTTTTATTTATGCAGTATTGCATGTTTATTATATTTTTGTTAATGGAACCAAAAAGGAAATCATCGAGGATTTCAAAGATTAGTTTCCTTCTAAGTTTTATATGAAATATCTTGCTACTACAAATTTTATTTTGGACATGGAAATTAAAAGTGATTGATCAAACATGGAATTTGGTTGAATCAGAAGAAATATGTTGACCCAATATTACAAAGCTTTGTGTTATCACTCCAGGAAACTCCTCTAGGTTGCGGCTTGAGGATGCCTGGTAACTTAAATGTTTTTAGGGTTTTCTAAATGGATCAAGTCAGGTAACCTATAGAACCTCACAATATCAAGACATGCATGAAACTCAATCAAGTATAGGCTTACCACTATTTAGAGGTTTGATAATATGGTGCATAGTTGGAGAACTTATCATGCTGGCATATTCATACATAAAATAGATATATATAAATGGCTAATCAAAACAAGGAAGGTGCTTATAATTCAAATCATCAATATGCCAATAGGATGACAACTATCAGACATCAATAAACCTGAATAAACCTGAATAACACATTCAAGCATAAGCACATAATAGACAGAAAATGGAAGCTAAACATATGATAGCAAAAGAGCTTAAGTTAGGCCATGAGCATTATGAGAAGCTTGACAATAGTAATGGTCTACAAGTCCTCGAAGTCAAACCCTTTCAATAAAATAAGTATTAGGATTTATAGCCTTTACAAAAAATATTTAGATCCTGAAAAATTGGATCTGATTTACTAAAAATAGGCAAAATAACAGTTTTTGCATAATTAGGTCAAAAAACCCTAATTTAACTACTATTCTAACTAACTGTAGAACTCATTCACTGTTTGAACCTTCTGATAACTAAAGCAAGTACTGGAAATAACTGCCACTAGTCCTTTACTGGATAGGTCACTGTTTTACTTAGAC
This sequence comes from Pseudotsuga menziesii, assembly GCA_001517045.1. Taxonomy (NCBI): domain Eukaryota; kingdom Viridiplantae; phylum Streptophyta; class Pinopsida; order Pinales; family Pinaceae; genus Pseudotsuga; species Pseudotsuga menziesii. The sequence goes on from LPNX010973719.1 coordinate 155,750, forward strand.
AGTTAAGTGTTGGTGACCCTTTCTTTCTTTATGTCACTGCAAAACTAAAGCATACCTTCCCTGATGTTTTCTTCAGCGTTCTTCATCTTTATACTTCATCCTTAAGCTATTCAAGTTTTCCCAACACTAGTCCTTCATGCCAAAATTTGATCCTATGCCTCTTTCTACTTTTGGTGGTTAAGACGCAAAAATATCAGAACTATTAGCTGCAGAAAGTGGTGCTTTCGGTGGCTAATTAACTTCCTCAGTGTCCGCCTAATCCACTGAAAGTCCTGTTCTTCAAAAAATCTTAAGCCACCTCAAAAATTGTTCTTTCAAGTTTTTTTTCTTATCTTTCTTATTTAGCAAGCTCTATGTTAGGAAGGTTAACAGCAAACTGGCTTGGTTCTGGAGGTTGAAGGCTTACTGTAGCTTTAGATAGGGTTTTCAATGTGAGGTGAGTGATAGGGTTTTGCTTGGCCTCCTTCATCTGTAATCTCTGAAGCCTAATCATTCTATACAACCTTATGTTGTCTTTCATGTATCTTTTGTTTAGTATTTTTAAAAAAACATACCTTTCTCTCATCTTTAGGTAAGAGTTGTGTAGCAACTTGTTCCTCCTGGTCAATGTAGCATTGTTTTTCTTTATCTCTCTTTCTAAAATTTCCATCTCATACACTTGCCTCAACAACTGATTTATCCTTTGTGTCTTGGGCTTGCTAGAGGAAGCCTTCTCTGCTGGTTCATCTTGATCTTTTGGTGTAGGTGATGGGAGTCCTTCAGTCTCTGCTACAACTTGCAATGCTAGGTCAACATCTTCCTCTTTTTCCTCTTCTGAATCTGAATAGGGTAGGTTCAGAATGTTCCCACTGTGTGTTGTGACTTCTTGGCCCTTTTCACTGAAATCCAAGTTTATTTTGACCTTCTTGGATTTGGAAGAGGAAGGAAGTTGTTCTGCTGTTGTTGGGGATATAGACCTTCTCTTCCTTTTCCCACTCCTTGGTGTGCTAGAATTTTTAGAAGGAGACTTCCCCTTTTCTTCTGGTTGTAGGTCTGTTTCAAAACCATTCCAAAACAAGAAATAAGCCCTTGCCATATTTCTCCTCTTCAGCAATTCTTGGATTAGGAGTTGGATAATACCATGATGAGACAGTCTGCCAGCAATCTTGTTTGGCTGAGCCTTCACCTGGTGTGCCATTTTTTCCAAGATCCTGTGTAATTAGAAAGGTAAATTTAGTGGGATTTTCCCTGTGAAGTGGTTCATTAATTTGAAATGGTAAATCATGGCCCTGTTGTATCTCCCTTCACAAGTTATGTAGACTAAAATGGTCTTCAGTAATTGATGCCACCTCTCTTCTAGCCAGGAATATGGGGTACTTTTCTTCCATACCACCCCTCTATGTTCAGGCTTCAGATAAGACCTGAACTCTACATCCTTTGAAATGGTGGTTTTAAACCACTTCTCCCTAGTACTAGGGAGTCCAGTCACTTCAAAAATTAGGATTTCATCTATCAGAAATTATTCCTTATCTATAATTGAATTAGAGCCATCGAAAGAGAGAGCAAATGCCTCAGCCAGCTACTGGTGTGAACCTTGAATTTTCTCACAAAAACTTATAGAAACCAGCATCCTTGAAAAACTGACGGACTTCTGGATGTGCCTCCAGGTAGCTGATGTATCTTGACTCTTGCTTGAGAGTAGGTCCTCCCTTGTTCATTTGCTGAATGTTACTCTTGGGTACCTGCAAAAATCAATTTCAAGTTATGTGGAAGAGTGCTTTTAGCAGGCTAATTTTCAGAGATGGTTTTTGGTGGTGAGAGTTCCTATAATCGAAGGTGGAGTGTACTGAAGGATTGGGCATGGATTATGAGGGCTTTCAACTGCATGTCATGAGTGATGCTTAGGTCAGAGGATGATGGATTTGGTTGATTTTTTCGAGACCCCCTACCTAGTAATTATGTTTAAAGCAACCTAGATACCCAGTGGAGATATTCTACAGTTCTTTGGAAAGATGGATGGAGGAGTAGGGTTTCTAGTCACTTCAGTCCTCATCAGCTGAACAATGACCTCCTCAATCATTCACTTGCACCTTGATGCAGTCTCCTATATTTTTGGTGGTTTATCATGCCCTTTGATAATTTATGTTGCGCCGACGAGCCGTGATTTGATAGGTTTCTAACCATTTTCTTCTTTTCACCTTTTCGATGGTTAAGGGCCCTCAAGATTTTTTCTTCTAGTCGTAGAAAAAAAGGATTTTGGTGGCTAATGAAATGTTGACCTAATTTCCTAAGCCACCGAAATCGATTTCCAAATGGCGTTGTAAAATTTGGGTTTCGACGAATTGTGGTCTCTCCGATATCTCCTTTTAACCACCGAAAGACAGTCCTTTCGGTGCCTAATGAACCATTAGAGCTTTTGTCTAAGCCACCGAAACCAATTTTTCCCAAACTCCTTTTACCTACTTTTGGTGGTTAACGCCCTCCTTCAAATGTTCGCTAAGCTACCAAAACCAACACTTCTCGGTGGCTAATGAGATGTTGGAAGGTCTCTCCCAAGCCAGCGAAAGTGATTTTACCAACTAATCGATCGGGACAACTTTTGATGTTTAACCTTTATCCTGTGTTAAACTGTTAGCTACCGAAACAAAACTTTTCGGTGGCTAATGAGCTGTTAAGAACCTCGCCTAAGCTACCGAAAGGTAAAACTTTCAATTTTCTCAAATATAGAAAACCCAGAGACCCTTAATTTGTTAGTCATCTTTAAATATTTCATAACATGACTCGAATTCTTCATCCTATCAAAATAAATTTATTCTCAGAGATAACATCTGGCTCCTACTTAGGGATGGGAACCTCCCTGTGAGGTTCCATGAACCCTAGACCAAAATGCCTTTCCTGAAAAACAACTGAAAAATTAACACTATCATTTACTTTTCCATTGGGCATAGAGTTTATTCTGTAAGCAAAAACAACCTACTAACTAATAATTTATAATAACAAGTCCTCAGAGCCTCAAATAAAATAGAGTTTTAGAAATCGCCCATTCACTGGGCCATCAAACACCTCCCCCCTTCCAGATTATGCAGTTTTAAGGTGTTGTTCTTCTGTACCTGAGCTATCACAAAAGGGCCAATCCATAGGGAGTCAAAGTTTCCATGTTTTCCCTTGTCCTGCCTGACAGTATCCCACTTGAGTACCCAATCTCCAACCTAAAAGTTGTCCCCTTTTGCCCTTTCGTCAAACATGACCTTGATCTTCTATTGATGGGCTTCTGATTTTCCTATCACTTGTTCCTTGACTTGCTGCAACTCCACAAAATCCATCATCCTCCTTACCATACAATTTGGTTCATCTTCCTCCTCCTGGAATAATTTTTCCACTGGCAGAATCAGTTGAATGGGAAAAATGGCCTCAGTACCATAAACTAATTTGAATGGAGAAGTCCCTATAGATATTTTTTCTGTTACCCTATCATCCCATAAAGCAAACTTTAGCTTAGAATCCCAGCTTTTCTGATTTGTCTCCAATAGTTTTCTGATGATCCTGAATAGGCTTTTGTTAGATGACTCAGCCAGGCCATTTCCTTGAGGATAATAGGATGTGGAATGCACCAACTGAATGCCCATTGACTCACACATTTTAACCAATGCCCCGAATTTGAAATATGGTGCATTACTAGTCACTAACCTTGCTGGGCAGCCAAACCTGATAAAGATATTCCCATATAAAAACTTCATGACGACCTGATAAGTTGCATTCCTGGTGGGTACTGCCTCTATCCACTTGGTAAAGTAATCTGTGGCTACTAGGATCCATTTATGTTGCCCATTGGATGAGGGATTTATTTCACCTATGAAATCCATACCCCATTGCTATAAAGGCCCATTCACTACAATAGGCCTAAGGGGAAAGGATCTGAGCTGCTGCTTCCCTATAAATCTTTGGCATTGGTCACATGCCCTCACAAAGGTACACACATAAGCAAAAAGGAATGGCCAATAGTACCCTGCCCTCAGAATATTGTGGGCTGTGGTCTTCAAATAATGATGGCCTCCACATGTGCTGGAATGAAAGTGATGCATGACCTAAACTGATTCTTCTTTACCTAGACACCTCAACAAAAACCTAGACAGATCTTTCCAATACAACAATTTATCAACTATACATAATTTAACAGACTTTAGTTTAAGATCTCGTGCTTGATTTGGAGTGAGATCATGAGTAACTTCTAATTTTTGTAGAAAATGAATAATACCTGAGTACCACTCACATGAAGACAAGTTTTCAGCCACTTGTTGAATGTCATTCTGATCCTGAACTACTTCTACTGCTACTACAGTTTGCAATTTTGCTGAATTGACACAAGTGAAGTTCATCTCCATTAGTTCGCAGTTTTCTTTAGCCATGAGTTTGGCCAGACCTTGGCCTCTTACTAGCTTGGTGGGATTTTCCTCTATATCAAACTCAATGAGCTTGGCAATCCATTTAGCTCTCTTTCCATCAATGTCAGGTTGATTCAAAACATCCTTCACAACAGTTGAAGGTACATAGGCAAGGACTTTTGCATGTAGAATGTAAATCCTAAAGGTTTTCAATGACTTGATGAAAGCATAATCTTGTTTCTCAAAGGGATCATACTTCATCTCAGCATCCCTCAATGTCTTGCTGAAGAATGCAATTGGATGATCGAGACCTTCATCATCTTTTTGTAACAGCACAACTGCCACTGTGTCATTGGATGCAAAGGAGAAGATGTAAAAACTCTTGGTATAGTTTGGAATAATAGTTCGGACTAAAAACTATCAGAGTTGGGGCTTCCATGATAGCCTTCTTGATGTCTTTGAAAGAGCTTCTTGCCTGGTTAGTCCATTTGATTTCTGCATCCTTTTTCAACATAGATGTTATGTGCTTGACTAGCTCAGAAAAGTTAGGGATGAACCTCCTAAAAAAATTTATCTTACCCAAAAAGGATTGAATATCCCTTTTTGACCTAGGTATGGATAGCTTCTAGATTGCTTCAACCCTAACTAGATCAATCTTCACACCTTCATCTGAGTCTATGTGACCTAGGAGTTTCCCTTCTCTGAGTGCAAATTGGGATTTCTTAGGGTTGAGTGATATCCCAAACCTCTTGCATTTTAGAAATACCCTTCTCAAGTGTTGCAAATGTTCATGATGGCTGCGAGAGTAAACAGTTAGGTCATCCAAGTTTATAAGCATGAATTTATCTTTCAATCCTACAAAAGCTAGGTCCATGGCTCTCTAAAAAATGGCCCCAGCATTCATCAGTCCAAATTGCATTTTGGCATACATGAAAGTGCCCCAGGGAGTGGTAAAAGCAGTCTTCTCTTGGTCATCAGGGTGTACAACAACTTGGTTGTATCCAGAGAAACCATCCAAAAATGACATGACACTAGCCCCTGAGACTCTTTGCAACATGTGCTCCATCTTGGGTATTGGATAGTTGTCTTTTTTGGAGCACTTGTTCAAGTTTCTAAAATCCACATAACCTAATCTCCCCATTCTTCTTCCTTACCACCACTTAGTTTGCAATCCACTTGGAATACCTGAGGGGAATTATGATTTTGGCTTTAAGGAGCTTATGGATTTCTTTTTCAATTATAGGTAGTAGGAGAGGACTGATGGATCTCAGCTTCTGTTTGAAAGAAACAGTGTCCTTCTCCAAAGGAATCCTATGTTGGATGATATTGGTGTCATAGGTTTTCAGGTCATTGTACTCCTAGGAAAAGATATCGGCAAATTCTTTTATCAGGCCACAAAATTTGGACCTCTGATCAGCAGTCAACTCAGTGGACAAATTTACAAGTTTTGGATGGCTTTGGCTACTTATGTTCTGCTCTTAGACAACAGGGTCTTGCTCCTTTTTGGCAAGCTTGAGAGGGATGTCATTATGATAAAAAAGATCTTCTAGGGGTACCAGACCCTGAGGTATATAATTGCTAGGTAATTGGACAATATTCTGATCAGCTACTTTATCTTTCAACTTGAGCTGTTGGGATTCTTCCATGTTTAGGTTTTCCTGATCTATATGCATATCAGAGAATTCATCTACTAGCTGAAGGAATTTACTAAGCTCATCATCATTCTCGAACACCTTCCAAAATTTTACATTATATGGCAGGGAAGGTCTGTACTTGACCTGAATATCATAGCTGAGCTTAGGGGGTAAAGGAGGAACAAACAGACTTGAAGAGTCAGCCAGGGAATTAGCCAGGTGATTCAAAGCCCTAGGTATATATGACAGTTCAAAAAACATAAAGGAGTCTCTGAGTTTCCATACCTCATCCCTGTAAGACTTTAGTATGACATTTTTTGCTTGAAAGGTGTTGTTGACCTACTGTATAATAAGGTCTGCATCTCCAAAGATTTTCATGCACATGATCCCCATCTCCTTGGAATCTTTCACTACTAACAGCAAGGCTTCATATTTTGCTATATTGTTAGTGGTTTTAAAATCAAGCTTATAAGACAGATGAATATTCTCTTTGAATGGAGAGAATAATACTACACCTGCACCTGCTGAGTTTTGAGTGCTAGCCCCATCAAAATACATTGTCCAGATTGATGTAATCATTTCTTTGGGCTAGTGACAGGTGGGCTTGGTAAGCTGGACTAGTGTTTGCTGAGAATCATCTATTTGTAGAATGCATGACCCAAAATCAGTGTCTACTGCATAGATGGGGTGGTTCACTGAATTCATTAGAGGAAATTTGAGGTCTAAAATGGGCCTTATAAGAAAACGTGCCAAAATAAGTTTTTGTGAGTTGGAATTCAAGAACCAATAGAAATTCAATAAAATAAGTCAACCATAATGGTTGAATTGACATATTTGTCATTAAAAAAAACTACTTTTTTTGTTCGTATTTTCGACATATCTCATTGTGTTTTTACTCAAATTTCAATCGGGAGAGATCGTTGGACGCGGAATTTGATTCCGCATCCAACGAGTACCCACACTGCATACTTTTGATGGACCCCGCTACCCCAAAAATAAGAAATACCTGAAAAAATGTGATGATGACATCNTTTTCATTGCTTATGATGTAGGCAAGTTGATTCTCTCTATAAAGCCTCTTGGTCTCGCCTCCAAACATTGGGATTGTAGCATATGTAAGGTCCATCTGAAGGGTGCCACCTAGCCTTTTACTCCATGATCGAGACAGTAAGAGACCAAATTTATGAGGGATATCAGCCACTACAATGTCCATCATGATGCTTTTTTAGGGTAGCTAATATAGGTTTACAACAAGGTCTTTGATGAGGCCCAAGCACTTTACCTTTCTGGAGTCAAAGGAGAATAGATCATGGTAGGGTTTTGTAATGCTGAGACCAAACTCATCCATCACTGCTTTTGGCATTAGGTTATGGGAAGCTCCTAAGTCCAACAGGCAGTTATGAAGGACTTTATCATGGATATTCAAAGATATGTAGAAAGGTGGGAAAGAATCCTTTAGATCTTCGATCATAGGGCCTAGGGTTACAACAGGTTTATCATCTTGCATATTGACAAAGTGAGTATCAATATGTATCTTTGGCTGAAGAGAATTCAGTATGGAAGACTTGAATGCATCATTTTTCATTAGCTCGATTAAAGGGAAAGGGATCTTCAATTTCTGAATATCTGACTCAAGGTTGAAAGAATAATGTAGTTTATCAGGAAACCTTATCTCATGTACTAGAGCTTCGAGTTGGACATGGTGAAGGTTTGACGAAGGTATTGGTTTTTGCAATGGCTTGGGAATGACAACCATTTTCTTTGGTAAAATAGTAGCCTTTTTAGCTGGTGCAGCAGGCTGCTTTATATAAAAAACATTCTTCTTAGGGGGAGCAACTAGCCTGGACCTCATATTATACCCTCCTTGACCATCTTCCTGATATACTGCCTCTTCACTGACATGCTCATCAATTAGGGCTTCCTCATATTTTGCCTGTGTAAGAAAAGAATAGTCAACTTCATCCTCCATGCAGTGGATGTTGTCTTCAGCCTCTCCTTCTTCCTGAATGAACTTTGGTTCTTCTTCTAGTACAACATTCTGAAAAGGAGATTTGATTCTCTGATCTTCCCCTTGATTCCTTTCCCTTTTGAGGATCTGAACTGGGGGGTTTCCTCTTCTATAAGGGACAAAATTAGGGTTTTGGGGAACAAAATCACTTTGTCCTTTACCCCTCATAGGTATCTGCCCTCAGACCTTTAGCTTAGACATTTCAGCAGTCAAGTTATCTAATAGTTTGGTCATTTTGTCAATCTTGTTCTCTGATGAAGAAGCCCCAAGAGGGTCTGCTGGCTGCTTCTTCCTATCTATCTTTCCTTTGACCTTGTGAGATGTCACAATGTTAGATTCTACCTCTAGGGTAGCATCCTGCATGAGTGATAAGGAGGTTGACCTCCTCTCTCTGAGAAGCAGGAAGAAATCAGAGTCAAAGGAATTTTCATAAGTTATTCTGGCCGAGGTATTAGTGGGATTGATCTCAGTGAGGATCTTGCTGTACATATTGTTGAACCTCTTGGTGAAATTGAAGACAGAATCCCCATTATCTATTTTCAAGTTGCTAAACTCGGTGATATAATAGAGGTGGTATCTCCTCTCTCCCCAATGCTTTATAAAGATGTCATCTAGGGATTCAATGCCTAATACTGATCCAACATGCAGTTCTTTGAACCACTTCCTAGCCTGACCATCTAGGATTTGCACAAAAACCCTAGTCCACACATCTTCCTGTTCTATATTTATGTTCTCAGCATAGCTGTATAATTGCTCTAGATGTTCTTCAACTGTGAAATCTCCCTCTCCTATAAATTTAGGCATGTATTTGAGATAGTCTACAGTGGGCATGGCCGAGACGGGGTTAGGCAAATTCAGGGGGCATACCTAGCTACCAGGATCCTTTCCATTTTGGTCAGAGGGGAAGCCATATTGGAAATGGGTATGGAAAGGGTGGAGGAAGGCACTACTGGTGCAGGTGGTAGCTAAAAGGGTGATGGTGGTAAACTTATCCCAGTGGAATCACCAAGGATTGGATATTCACAAGCAACAGTGCTTGAAGATGACCAAACCCTAATAATTTTTTGATGTATTTATAACTTCCTAAGAATTAAATGTTTCAGCAGAAGAAATAATAGCAGAAATATTCCTTGAAATACCTGATGTAGCTTCCTTTGTAGCACTGCTGGTCTGCCTTAGTGAAGCCCTAGCTCTTCTTAGAATCTCTTCTGGATCTGAAACAGGTGTTGCTAGTGGCCCTTGAGGGTTTTTCCTGGTACTTGGAGCCACCTTATTCCAATGAAGTCACCAAACAGATGATTACAACCAGAATAGTGTCCAAACTTTGTCTATCATCAAAGTAGGATCTATGTCGTCTCCTAGGGAAGCTGAGGTTTAGTCTCCTCTCCTCTACAATGGCGCCAATTTGTTATCACTCCAGGAAACTCCTCTAGGTTTCAGCTCGAGGATACTTGGTAAATTAAATGTTTTTAGGGTTTTCTAAATGGATCAAGTCAGGTAACCTATAGAACCTCACACTCTCAAGACATGCATGAGACTCAATCAGGGATAAGGCTTCTAACTACCATTGTTCATAGGTTTGATAATATGGTGTAGAGATGGAGAACTTATCATGCTAGCAGATTCATACATAAAACACACACACACACACACACACACACACACACACACACACACACATATAAATGGCTAATCATAACAAGGAAGGTGCTTATAATTCAAATCATCAATATGCCAATAGGATGATAGCTATCAGACATGAATAAACCTAAATAAACCTGAATAACACATTCAAGCATAAGCACAGAATAGACAGAAAATGGAAGCTGAACATATGAGAGCAAAAGAGCTTAAATTAGGTCATGAGCAATATGAGAAGCTTGACAATAGTAATGGTCTACAAGTCCCCGAAGTTGAACCCTTTAAATAAAATAAGTCTTAGGATTTATAGCCTTTACAAAAAATATTCAGATCCTGAAAAATTGGATCTGATTTACTAAAAATAGACAAAATAATTGTTTTTGCATAATTAGGTTAAAAAACCCTAATTTAACTACTAGTCTAACTAACTGTAGAACTCGTTCACTGTTTGAATATTCTGATAACTAAAGTAAGTACTAGAAATAACTGCCACTGGTCCTCTCCTGGATAAGTCACTGTTTTACCTAAAAAGTTAAGTGTTGGTGACCCTTTCTTCCTTTATGTCACTACAAAACTAAAGCATACCTTCCCTGATGTTTTCTTCAGGGTCCTTCATCTTTATACTTTATCCCTGACCCATTCATGTTTTCCCAACACTGGTCCTTTGTGCCAAAATTTGATCCTATGCCTCTTTCTGCTTTCGATGGTTAAGAGGCCAAAATATCAGAACTATTAGCTACTGAAAGTGGTGCTTTCGGTGGCTAATGAACTGTCTCAGCGTCCGCCTAAGCCACCAAAAGTGTTGTTCATGAAAAAATATTAATCCACCTCCAAAATTGTTTTTTCAAGTTTGTTTGCTTATCTTTCTTATTCAATAGGCTCTATGTTAGGAAGGTTAACAGTAGCATGGCTTGATTCTGGAGGCTGAAGGCTTATTGCAGCTTCAGCTAGGGTTTCCAATGTGAGGTGAGTTCTAGGGTTTGGCTTGGTCTCCTTCATATGTAATCTCTGAAGCCTAATCATTCTATACAGCCTTGTGTTGTCTTTCAGGTATCTTTTTTTTAGTATTTTTAGAAAAAACATACCTTTCTCTCATCTCTAGGTAAGAGTTGTGCAACAACTTGTTCCTCCTGGTCAATGTAGCATTGTCACTTCTTTATCTCTCTTTCTAAAATTTCCATCTCATACACTTGCATCAACAACTAATTTATCCTTTGTGTCTTGGGCTTGCTAGAGGAATCCTTCTCTGTTGGTTCATCTTGCTCTTTTGGTGTAGGTGATGGGAGTCCTTCAGTCTCCGCTAGAACTTGCAATGCTAGGTTAGAACATTCCTCTTTTTCCTCTTCTGAATCTAAATAGGGTAGGTTCAGAATGTTCCCACTGTGTGTTGTAACTTCCTGGCCCTTTTCACTGAAATCAAAGTTTCTTTTGACCTTCTTGGATTTGGAAGAGGAAGGAGGTTGTTCTGTTGTTGTTGGGGATATAGCCCTTCTCTTCCTTTTCCCACTCCTTGGTGTGCTAGACTTTTTAGGAGACTTCCCCTTTTATTCTGGCCGTAGGCCTATTTCAAAACCATTCCAAAACAAGAAATAAGCCCATGCCATATTTCTCCTCTTTAGCCATTCTTGGATTAGGAGTTGGATAAGACCATGATAAGACAGTTTGCCAGCAATGTTGGTTGGCTAAGCTTTCACCTGGTGTGCCATTTTTGCCAAGCTCCTGGTTAAGTAGAAAGGTAAATTCAGTGGGCTTTTCCCTGTGAAGTGGTTCATCAATTTGAAATGGTAAATCATGGCCTTGTTGTATCTCCCTTCACAGGTTATGTAGACTATAATGGCCTTCAGTAATTGATGCCACCTCTCTTCTAGCCAGGAGGATGGGACACTTTTCTTCCATACCACCCCTCTATGTTCAGGCTTCAGATAAGACCTGAACTCTACATCCTTTGGAATGGTTGTTTTAAACCACTTCTCCCCAGTGCTAGGGATTTCAGTCACTTCAGCAATGAGGGTTTCATCTATCAAAAATTATTCCTTACCTATAATTGCCTTGGAGCCATCGAAAGAGAGAGAAAATGCCTCAACCATCTGCTGGTGTGATCCTTGAATTTTCTCACAAAACTTATAGCATCCAACATCCTTGAAAAACTGACAGACTTCTGGATGTGCCTCTAGGTAGCTGATGTCTCCCAACTCTTGCCCGAGAGCAAGCCCTTCCTTCTTCATTTGTTGAATGTTACTCCTGGGTACCTGCAAAAATCAATTTCAAGTTCTGTGGAAGAGTGTTTTTAGCAGGATGACTCTTAGAGATGGTTTCTGGTGGTGAGAGTTCTTATAATCGAAGGTGGAGTGTACTGAAGGATTGGGCACTGATTATGAGGTTTTTCAACTGCATGAGTGATTCTTAGGTCAGAGGATGATGGATTTGGTGGATGTTTTCGAGGCCCCCCGCCAAAAAATTATGTTTAAAGCAACCTAGATACATAGTGGAGATCTTCTGTAGCTCTTTGGACAGATGGATGGAGGAGTAGGGTTTCTAGTCACTTCGGTCCTCATCAGCTGAACAACGACCTCCTCAATCATTCACTTGCACCTTGATGTAGTCTCCTATATTTTCGGTGGTTTCTCATGCCCTTTGATGATTTATGTTGTGCTGATGAGCCATGATTTGATAGGTTTCTAACCATTTTCTTCTTTTCACCTTTTTGGTGGTTAAGGGCCCTCAGGAATTTGTCTGCTAGCCACCGAAAACAAGGCTTTTGGTGGCTAATGAAATGCTGACCTAATCGCCTAAGCCACCGAAACCAATTTCCAAATGGTGCTATAAAATTTGGCTTTCGGCGGATTGTGGTCTCTTTGATATCTCCTTTTAACCATCAAAATCCAGGCCTTTCGGTGGCTAATGAACCATCAGAGATTTCACCTAAGCCACCGAAACCACTTTTTCCCCAATGCCGTTTACTTGCTTTCGGTGGTTAACGCCTTCCTTCAAATGTTCACTAAGTTGTCGAAACCAACACTTTTTGGTGGCTAATGAGTTGTTTGAAGGTGTTGCCTAAGCCACCGAAAGTGCTTTTACCAACTAATAGATCGGGCCATCTTTCAGTGGTTAACCTTTATCCTGCGTTAAATTGTTAGCTACTGAAACAAAGCTTTTCGATGGCTAATGAGCTGTTAAGAACTCCGCCTAATCCACCAAAAGCTAAAACTTCCAATTTTCTGAAATATAGCAAAACCAGAGACCCTCAATTTGTTAGTCATCTTTAAATATTTGATAACATGACTCGAATTCTTCATCCTCTCAAAATAAATTTATTCTGGGAGATAATAGTTTGATATGGAGGAATGTAAATGGGAAAATATCCATATTCATGTAGGTGCAAACTTATCTATAGACTAGTGTCCTAAGACTTAATAAGAGGTAGAATACATGTCTTGTGTTCCCAATTATAGTGCTTTTGGAAGTTTGATGTATGCTATGGTATCTACTAGACTAGAAATTTCCCATGTAGTAGGAGTTTTGAGTAGGTATATGTCAAAACCAAGAAAGCACATTTGAAAATTGTAAAGAGGGTCTTTATATATTTGTGTGGCACTTTAGATTATGTAATATTCTACCAAGGAAGATTTATACCTAAGATATAGATAGATATATATCAATTTATTGATACAAATGGGGTTGGAGATATTGACAAAAAAATCTACAAGTGATTATGTTTTTAACTTATTTGGTGAAGCAATTAGTTAGATGAGGAAGAGGTAGGATATAGTTGCATTCTCAACTCCAGAAATCGAGTACATGGAAACCACTCATGGAAATAATGAAACTATATGGTTGCAAATATTTTTGTTCACTTGTTATAATATTTGTCTTGTTAAGAAATTGGTGAGAATAGGTTGTGATAGTTGGAGTGAAAATTTTATGGAAAATAACCCTACTTATCATTCCAAAAAAAATCATAACAATGCATAATACCATTTTGTTAGAGGCATGATTGAAAATAAGAAAGTGTTATTATAGAAGTTTTATACCTTGAAGAATTTTGAGAATTCATTTACAAATTCTGTTAGTACTGAAAATTTCTATTGGCGTAGAGAATCAATGGGAATTGTTTCCCATAGAAGTTGATTTTAATGAATGTTTTACCTTTATCCATTATTTAAAGAATACAACCATTGGGAGAATGCTGGACATGTTTTTTTCTCTTTGTTGGTTTCCAAAGTAAAGGGGGTATAGGGGGTGTGATCACTACCCTAATTGGGGGGTCTGGGGGGATAACACACCCACACTATGGGTTCAAGAGTGAAGCCCCCAAATGAAAGTTTTAGAACCAATTTTGGTACATTTTGTTCTTTTCCATCAATTATTTTTTGACCCATTGTAAACTAACTATGGTTAAGGAATTACGGTTGCAATCTAATATGGGTTAACATAGTAAGGTTTTGAATGCCATAATATTCTATTGTAAACAATAATACAATGAGATAGAGAGAGAAGGGAAGCTCTTAGTTAGATTTATTTTCCTGATTAAGGGTTCTCGATAAATATCCATGTACTCTCTATGTGTGTGCCATTGTTATTTCTTGTGTTTTAGATTCTATTGGTATTGATTTCCTTGCACAAGTTTATCAAACTCTTGATATTTAAAAAACTAGTCTAGTGACATATTTGTCATTTAAATAAATTAAATACTTGCACATTAATTCAAAAAAATCAACCTGAATTAAAACTTTCTTTGAATTAATTATAAACATTATATCCATCTCAAATAGTAATGCATTAAATCTAAAAATAACAATCAAGTGGACAAATCAAGGAATGGAACTATGCACTAGGATGCATAGTGGGAATATAGGAAGTTAGGGTTGGTAATCTGGTGAGCATATTGGTGCACTTCAAACATTATAGGTATGGTAAAAGGAATTGTAGTTACCACTAACAACTCAACCTTTCTAGGAATTAGAAATTCAAATATGAATTTGAAATATGTATAAAGCACAACATTTGAAAACTACTATTAGTTTGAAGGATATGATGCTCCACTGACTTCAAATGATTTTGAATTAGTAATTATTTAATGGAGTGATTCCATCACTAGAAATGTAATTATATATCTCATTGATTCACATGTTCACATGTAATTAAAAAAAATAATGGTCATTTGGGAGTTTTTCAAGCATTGAAAAAGGGGACCGGTTTTAATATTAAGGAAAATCAGAAAATTGGAGATAAAATATGTGTCCCTCAAATGCTTAATAGAAATGTGTCCTTAAAATTCTTAACAAAAATGACCCAATTATGAAATTGGGTTAGTTAAAAAATAGGAGACAAATTAGAGTCCTTTAAATGCTAAGTCCACAGTGACCTAATTGAGAGCTAAACCCAAAAGAAAAATTTAATGCAAAAAACGAAATGATTTGGAGTGTGAAGGAAAAAGAACCGATTTAAAATTAGACATGATTGAGAAATTGGGGTTTGATTTACTTTCAAAACAAGGTAAATAAAACCTATCAAGGAATTCAATGAAATTTCCAAATCGGTATTGATTTCTTTGGCAAAACAAGTAAATGAGCATGATATTTTGAACAAATGATCGAGTGATACTTTGGAATATCTATGTAATAAAAAAAGTGCAAAATGATGTTTTATGAGGGTATGGCATGATAAATTGATTAGGTCCATTTTTTAAATTGAGGGGAAATTTTAAAAGAATCACAATATACAACATTCAAATGCATTTGTTTGCTCAAGGGGCCTAATTGGAAAAATAGGTTGATTTTGAAATAAGGGTCGATTTGGTAATTGAAGAGGACTAGAATTCAAAATTTTAAAGGAATATCCAATTTAGGATTGATCGCAATCAATAAATTGAAGGGACAAAAGGAAAATGTTGAATAATAAATTAGGGCCAATTTTTCAATAAGATAAAACTTACATTCAATGGATAAGGAAGAGGTGATCTAAATTTTGGGTGTGATTAGAAAATATGACCTAATTTTGAGATCATAAATCGAAACGTTGAAAATATTGACTTAATTTTGAATTGGGGCCGATTACAAAAATAATTATCCATTCAAAATAAAATAAGTTTTAATTAGCTAATCGCACCTGATTTCCAAGTCAATAAAATCACCTAAAGGATTAAAGTAAATGAATGCTTTCTTAGGAAATAATATAATGTAAAAATATGATTCCTTCCAAAATAAACTCAAATAAAGATTCCAATTGCATCAATTAATACCAATTAAAAGTCCATATAAACAAAATCCTTAGCCAACAATACACATAGATATTTTTCCCTTTCTAGGATTAAGAAACACAAATTAAAACAATATGAAAACTAAAATGCATGCCACTCAATCGAAGAAAAAGGGTCCCCACGTTTTGAAAACTTGGGGCTTATTAATACCTTAACAAATGGTGACATGCTAGGTGAAACAATGAATCTCTACCACTTCATCACCCAACCTTGGTGAGAAAAAAAGAGTCTTCTTTTCAATGATAATAACTTAACTTTAAAACAATGGGTTCCTATGAAACCTTCATAATTTTCTCCCATTGTATCCAAATTATTTCGATTTAGTGACTCATCAACAAAACTTAAATAAATAATTTATATTGAGGTACTTTTCTTTAAAGCACATCATAATGTTTTATTCTATAATCATATCAATAGGTATGTCAGAGAAATAATCCATATTAGTACTATAGTATTAGACATTAGGAACATTCATTTTCTTTCAAGCAGTATTTTCCATGGTTTAGACTTAGAGCAATTGGCATTGATGACAGTTGAGGTGCTCTTGGTTGATCATTCTAGATAGTTTGGGCACTCTAGGTTGATCATTCTAACAACCTAGGTTTGCACATTGATTACAGTCAACCAGCATGTGGTCCCCTTCCCTAATTTTAAGGATTTAGTCCAACTTGAGGTGCTAGTGCTTGGTTTGGGTAGTTTTTGGACTCTCTTGGGTATTTATTTCTCTCCTAGAGCCACTCCCTCTCACCCATGTCCTCACCCACACCTGTCATACCCTCATTTATGTTCTAGCATTCCTTTCCCATGTTCACACATGCATTCGTGACCATTTGGGATGATTAGGAGGCTCATTGGTCGACCTATGGGGGTTTGAGGGTCAAATCTTGAGCTCACACTTGTATGCATCCATATGGCCTCCAAGGCCTCATGATTTTTCCCTATTGTACTATATACTTGTTTCAGAAATAGTTACATGTTGGACAATCATAATAATATCTGTTATTGACCTCATGTGTGTATGCAATTTTCTGTCTTTCAACTATTTTGTGTATGTTTTGTAAACCATAGCGAATTGTAAGAGTTTATTTGGATCCTAGATCCAGCTGTGAATCAATTATCACAAGGGATTTGTTGAAGTTTGGTTAAATAGTTTTATAGACATGTTCTTTCACATCCATGTGGTGTTGCTCCACTCTGAATGTACATCAATATCCCCAATGGAGTCACCTTGGAATCACAGGACTTTATTTTCTACCAAGAAGTTTCCATAGCCTCGATAAATATATTTAAAAGCCCCTAAAATAAGCTGAATTTTTCCCCAATACTTTTCCAATTTTATATTTGTTTTAGCATTAGTGAATGGGAGAAAGAGTGGGATATTACAATATTTCCAAGATGATGCCTATTTTTAGGGAAGGATTAACCATTCCCAAGTGATACAAATATACCCTAAAAATGCTTCATGTCCCTTCAGGTCTAATTGGTCAATTTTTACACGTGTTCATTTAATGTGAATGTATATAATATTTTAGCCAACTAAATTATCAATTAACTAAAGCTTAGATATTTTTAAAAATTAGTCATTTAGAAATATCTTAGTCTCACCAATGATATTATTGCTTTATATAATCATTGTAGTGTTTATTTGCAACAAATTTTTTATGGACCATAATTGAATGTTGTTGTGAGAGATTGCAAGGATTAGCATTATGTGCCTATATCTCATGAGATTCAATTGATAATCTAGGGTATCACTTTCAATCTAATCAATATTGATAAAATCCATATTTTGAAAAATTCTCATCATCTGAGAAAGATTTACAAATTCTAAATGTAGAATAACTTATACTACTAAAAATATCTTCAAATCCTACACCAAAGCTAAAATCAAACCTAACTCGAATTGGAAAAAAATTTGTTGGAAATAATCTTACTATATACAAGCTATCTTACATGAAGGAAACTAATAGGAATGCCTCTTAAATATTTTCCTATTAATAAGGAGAAGTATTTTGCAATTTGTAAGTGCTAGAGATAAGTTTTCCAACCACCTAAAATGGTTGAGAAAATGTTGTTGAAATTTTTAATGTTTACCCTTTGGATCATTCGGATTGTACCAATTAAGTAATAACTATTCTACTTTAAAATTAGTTTCCCTATATGAATTCTTATAAAATAATCATTTCAAAATATATAGGTGGGTTTGATACTTTTGTTTCTCAATCCTCTTCAAACTCAAGTAAAGTGTCAACCAATTATTTTCTGGAGTGTTGAAGAAATTTTCTCTCTATAAGTTTGAGAAAGTTGCAAATAAGGTAACAAAATGTTTGAAGGAGGAATACATTATTTGTCATACACTAGGAAATAAGGAGAAGTGTACTTTATGTGTGACTTGGTCCACTTGCAGATCATTAGAGAGAGCATTGTGATAGTTCCAATGATGGTTAATGCTTATAAGTTTTTTAGTATTTGGATGAGATTTTTGTTTGTAGATTCAACTGCCCTGTTTCCTTAAGGATAATAGTTAGTTGAATAATGAAAGAAAATTTTATTTTCCAATGAAAAATTATTCAACTTTAACAAAGAAAAATATGATGGACTATCAAATACCAATATTGAAGGAATATCAAACCTGGCGATCAGGTGCAACACCAGAGATCAAATGACTATTGTTTTGATTTACATGTGTTAAAGGGATGAATTATGCCCATTTCGTAAAATAATCCATTGTTCTCAATATATAATTATGTTGTTTTGTATAATTATGATGAATTTCATGGATAATATATAATACCCATTGTTCGAATTTTTTATCGATTGTGATTGGTTGTAGGGGAATAACTAGTTTCATATCCCTTCTAGTGCATAGTTGGAAAAATTTACCTTTTCTATAATAAGCATCAACATGTTTGAAGAGTGAAGGCAGACAATAACCAACTCTTAATATTTTATGACCGATGGTTTATCCTTCGAAATTTATACCAACAAGTCTATCATGTAAATATTTCAACACCTTTTTAATATTGTTTTCTTATAAACATCATAGTAAATTTCTCATAATTTGTTTCTTGACAAGGACAACATCAATTGACTAATATTAAGCATATTTTAACCTTAATACCTTCTCCTTTTTTAATCTAGATAAGCAGGACTTGATCCATGATGTAGATAATGTTTCAATTCATAATATGTAATTCCCACACTTTAGAGGCTCCATGATCATCTCTCTAACCCGTTCAATCCCCATGGGTTTAGGCATAAATTATTAAATAAATAGGTTAGGGGATTAATTTTGGTTTATGGTTATGTAATTTATTTAAATTAAAAATTTGAGAAGTGATGCAATCCATCATGTAATATTTAATTATTAATTAATTGTGTGATGAGTGGAAATTCCTAGGTGGTCCAAGAGGCCACATAAGAGTTTAGGTGGACCCAATGAGACACAAGGAATATTGAAGGAAAGCATTGAAAATAAGGAAAGTGGCAGAAAGAAGGAAAGCATGAAAATCAAGAAAGTGGGAAGAAGCAGGAAATCAATGAAAGGAAAGAAAGTGGTAGAATGAAGGAAAGAAATGAAAAGAAAGAAAAGCAGAGTTTCCAAATGCAGGAAAAGTATACTAAAGCATGAAAGGAAACAAAGCAAGGAAAAATGTAACATAAATATGCAAATATCCAATTTGGCCAAGGAGGGAGGAATGGATGAGGTTAGAGGTCCAAGTGTAGTCCATCTTATCGAAGAAGCTATAAGAGATTATAAAAAGAGGATAAGCACACCCATTCAAATATTTTTTTTTTTCAGTTTTGATATTCGAATTGAAGAGATTTGAAGCTTTTCAAGAATTGGGGGATGTGCCCCTTATGTTCATTGTACTAGTTGATCATCTAGCTAGAGATTGAGGAGGATCGAATTCATATTTCCTCATTGAGTTTATCTCAGGTTTTCCTTGAAGTTTCAGGTCTACTTGAAATCCATATGGAGTGTTGAAGTTCTAGTAGTTAGAATTCTAAGAGTTGGTGTAATTATTCACTGAGCTAGTTATTGTATTGGATGGTGATGTTTATTCATATTTTTTTGGATGATATCATTGCATGTCTAAGATGAATCATTTCCTCTTGAATATTATATTTCATTATTGAGCTTCAATTCTGCAAAAAAAAAAAAAATATTCTAATGAATCTTTCTTCCTATGCTTTAGTTATTGACAAATTTTAACTAGTTTTCAGTTTAGAAGTAATAAACTGACTTTTCCCCTATAATTCCTAATATGAAGGTTACTTCTACCCATTAGGGAAAATTAAAACTCATCCAAATAATTAAACCTGCAATTCATGACCTCATAGTTTCATTTGGGTTCACCTATAAATTGACGAGTTGAGTAGTCTCGATTTTGCATGTTTCGTTCTATCTTCCAAATTCAGCCCAAATATGTAGTGGGGATTTATCCCCTACTACGTGCAAAAGCACTTACCCTAGATAAACCAGATCATAGGGTAGAGTTCATGGTATGAGGTATTTCTCAACCTCGACTTACAATAATAAGCAGTAATAACAAAAAAAATATTTTTATGTTTTTATATATATATTTTTTCTAACTAATGAAAAACAAGAACACGCATACATTTCAATAACATGGGCCACTACAGCCATTTGAGGAAATGGTCTACCAACTCCATGTTTTGGTTCTCCAGTCATCTCCACTAATGGTTGTCAAAAAGGGGAAATGAATCCAAGAGGGTATGGAGCAAGCTCAACATAAATCATGGAAAATGGTATGGCAAAACTATGGGAATGATGAAAAAAGGTTTCACCAATTGAGGGTTTAGGGAATGTAAAAGTTGATGAAAAAGTGAAAAGTGTTTTTGGGGAGACCTTCACAATGTATTTATAGGATGATTCAAGGTTTTCTGACCCATGGTAATGAACCATGGTATTTTATTGTGCATGGTATTTATCCATGGTTTTTGACCCATTCTCATTTTAGGGTTTTTAGGTCCTTTTTGGAGAGAGTGGGGATATGTCACAATAACTGCTCAACTTCCCTGAATTTATTGAGGAAATAATAGTGTTTTGAAACATTTTTGGTGGAATTTATTTGTGAAGGTCAAAATGAAGGGAATAATGGTGGTATTATGATGTATAATTATGGTTTGAACCATAGAGAGCTAGGTGACAAATTTTTGGTTTTAATAGATTGCCCCTTGATATGTGAAGGTAGGAGCTCATTGTATGGCTGATAGACACCATAGGATCAAGGGAGAAATTGTGACAATGGTGAAGATATTGGAGAGGACCGTGAAGGAGTGGAGTCTCCTCATTCAAACTACAGTGGATTTTGGTTTTTATTTCTTCTAAGAAATGGATGAGGTACATATAATATCAGACATGCATATGGATGAGGTGGACATCCCATTCTTGTAATAATGTCTCAACATAAAAATAGAGATCAAGGATCAAACAGTGGGAGCCGATCAATAAATATATAAAACTGGTAGTACATAATGGTGGCCTCAATGGGACGATAAATACATATATTGATATGAAGAATTGGTAAATAGGAACAATGCCATTCTCATGGAATGCATTATCACAAAAAATGATGCTCTATTGAATATGGAGGTGTACAAAACTGTATGGACTCAATGAATGAGAGTCATAATCTCTGAGGTACAATAAACACCATCAAGTACTGTAGATAAACATAAGCATGAAACTGAGGGGCTTCCGAATATTGTCACCAACGCAGCCCAAAAATCACAAGGGACATGAAACTGTATGGGTCCTAAAATAGACTCACCAATGTGCAAGAGTTGGGTTACAACTGGGGTCTTTGACTAAATAATGAAAGAACTAATACCATGTATGAATCTCAATGGTGTGATAGTGTAGCTGAAGTTGAGCATGTGAGACAAAAAAAACCCAAAAGGAACTAAGGAATCCTTTCAAGTGGTCCAATGAACTCATCAAAGAGGTGGATGAAACTAGGATACAAGGACTTCTAGGTCTACCTCTTGAATAGATTTGTTGATGTTGATAGAGGGAGACCTACAACTACCAAGGCAATGAGGTTTCCTTAATAGAAGCGCGAGGGGGACAATGAGTGATATGGAACAGTAAGGGGACTGAGATACTGAATGGGGAATAAGGGAAGGGGAGTACGAGGGACTTAAACTTCCTTTGTTTAGATTATGATTCCAGGGATGACCTTGAAGCAAATGATGCTGACTCATGGGAAGGGAATCATAGATGTGGAACCGAGGAGATGAAATGAAATGGGGAGATACTTGGGGATGGAACTAGACAAGTGATATCCAAGGGATCCAAGGCAGACTTGTTGCAGAGTATGTTGGAGCAGGGCCCCGCAGCTATAGGAAAAGCTACTATATCGGGACAAGAAAGTCAAAGGAAATAGTACCTGAAGCGGCGAAGAAGAGAGAGCTCAACCACTGCAATTAAGGCAGCGGCAAAGAAAGGAGGGATCAGATACCCTCATAAATGAAAAGGAGCAACGGGTTGAGGTATTGAAGAAAAAGGACAGAAGGGGAGCAACCAAGGAAGTGGCGCCCATACCCGCGTTCAGCGCTGAAATCGCGGAAGACTGCAGAAAGTTGTGGTGTGATGGGAAGTGGGAGTTCAAAGTACAGATAGGCTGACTGTCACAGTTAGGGTTTTGAGTTACTGTTGGGAAAGGCCCACAGTGTTGTATCATGGTGATACCTTCGGGCCACCTATTTAAGCATGTATTTTGTATTGTGAAAGGTTAGCTAGCCAGACATTCAGATATACAATTAGCTAGCTGGTCAGTTAGTTGTTCTTTGAGTTGAGCTCTAGTTCTGTTGTTAAGTCTGTATTATCTTGCTGCAACCAGTAGCTGGCACCTTGAGCATGAATGTAACAATCCGTAGGGATTGAGAGAGAGAGAGAGAGAGAGAGAGAGAGAGAGAGAGAGAGAGGAAATATTGTAAGAAGAACGCAATATAGGAAGAGAAGAGATCTAAGAGAAGGGATCCCGAGTGTGTGCGTGGAGTTTTCCAGAAGATCTCGAGCTGCATAATAGGTTGCAGTGGAACTGTGTTTACTCTCTCAAGATATAATATAAAAACCAGTTCTTGTGGACGTAGCTTCCCCCCCCCCCTGTGGAAGTGAACCACGTAAAATCCATGTGTTGTGCGGCTATTTCATGTGATTGTGTTTACTTATTTGCTATTTGTTACCTGTTACATGAGCTTTTCTTAACAGTTAATGAATGTATGTATGCTATCCTTCAGTTTACAGTAATATAGAAGGTCAAACGCAAGTTGACTGTATCAAGTAGTCTGTATATGAGTTTATCAGTGCTTGATTCATGGTAGTGACAGTTACTGTATTAAGTGATTCCTGTATATTTAGTTCAGCAAGTTGAGCGCAATAGATGTTAAGCATAATAGACTGAAGAAGCTTAAGTGAAGTTGTTTAACACCCTTGTGAAGGTTAACTGAGCTATTATAATTAGAAAAAAAGTCGTTGGACCTTGAGAGTTGGAGAGTCCTATTGAGTCTTACTATAGAAGCTATCGCAGCATAGAAAGGCGAAATCGCACTGTCGGAGGAGCCGCGGTGTGGGATATCGCAGGTAAAGAGTCAAGTAGAAGAGAAAGTTTGTGCATCGTCCAAGAAGCCACGATGCGATAAGAGTCAGTTCCATAGCAGAGTCCACTGGGAAGAGAGAAACAACATCTCACAGAGAGATCCCACTGGTTAACCAGAATCAAGAGAAACCTAGGATGCTACAGAACCTGGTTGAGGACACCTGAGTCTTCAGCCACCCCATCTAGGATCACTTCGGGTGAAACTTTAGGCCGTTCTGCGGTCTGTCGCCAAAAGGGCCAGATAGCTAGGGGTTTTGTTGGTACATTACAGTAAACTCAGGTCTGCCCATAGTAAACCAACAAATGGTTCCGTTGTGGGTTTTGAACAAATTGAAGATCTAATGTTCTGTTGGCATCCTACTAAAGAAGAACTTAACCACTGGGTTGAGTCTAAGGAGAGAAAATTTGCTGAAAAAGAAAACAAGAGTCCTAGACTGAGTACAAAGGATTGGTTACAAAAATATATCTTCACAGACCTGCACGAGATATTTTTTGCGACCTATGCAAATGAGTTGTATGATTGGCTATCAAAGTTGAATGATAAGCACGTATTCAAAAAGAAAAGGAACATTGTCTGGACACCGGAGCTGATTCACACCATGAAGAGCGTTGATAATCCCATTTCGTGGGTAGTAGACTTTTGGCTTGCGAGTTTGCTGGAAGGTTTCATTACAGAGTTTGCAGTTGATCAAAGAAAGAGTTTCAGCGAAGCAGAGAGGTACTTCTTCAAAGGATATCACGGTAAG
>LPNX010973719.1:188770-212278 GCA_001517045.1 Pseudotsuga menziesii
ATCCTTTAGTTTACAGTAATATAGAAGGTCAAAAACAAGTTGACTGTATCAAGTAGTCTGTATATGAGTTTATCAGTGCTTGATTCATGGTAGTGACAGTTACTGTGTTAAGTTATTCCTGTATATTTAGTTCAGTAAGTTGAGCGCAATAGATGTTAAGCATAATAGACTGAAGAAGCTTATGTGAAGTTGTTTAACACCCTTGTGAAGGTTAATTGAGCTATTATAAGCAGAAAGAAATCCGTTGGACCTTGAGAGTTGGAGAGTCCTATTGAGTCTTACTATAGAAGCTATCGCAACACAGAAAGGTGATATCGCACTTTCGGAGGAGCCGCGGTGTGGGATATCGCAGGTAAAGAGTCAAGCAGAAGAGAAAGTTTGCACATCGTCCTAGAAGCCATGATGTGATACGAGTCGGTTCCATAGCATAGTCAGTTGGGGAGAGAGAAACAACATCTCACAGAGAGATCCCACTGGTTAACCAGAATCAAGAGAAACCTAGGATGCTACAGAATCTGGTTGAGGACACCTGAGTCTTCAACCACCCCATCTAGGATCACTTCGGGTGAGACTTCAGGCCGTTCTGCGGTCTGTTGCCGAAATGGCCAGTGAGCTAGGGGTTTTGTTTGTACATTACAGTAAACCTAGGTCTGCCCATAGTAAACCAACAGAGTACTCTTAAACAAAGGAGACCCAATGGGGGGGAAGCTTCCATAATGAGATATATGTGGGAACTTAAAGGCACCATTTGGGCCTTGTTCATAGTTTAAGGAGATCGAAGAAGGAATACAAGTATGGTCAATATGATACTATCTCGTGGATTTTTATTGAACTCAAGACAGTAAATGCTCGATGGTGTTTTCATGTTTAGAGAGTCTGAAAACAAGAAGAAGAATCCAGTGGTTCTCTTTTTCATACAATAGTCTCCTAAGTCCAAAAAAGGATAAAAGTGTATAAAGAAGAGCTCTCCTAGCTGAAAGGGGCAGAGAGACTTCTTTTTTGTAGGTAGTCCAACCAAGCCCAAAAATGTTAAACCTATATTGATTGAAAGGGAATTCAAATACTATTACAAGCATGAATGAGACCAAGTTTACTCGGTGATCATTTCTTTATGAGAGGGTTGGAAAATAACTTAAATAAAAACCATGAGTGATATTTTTTGTAAGTTACGGTCCCAATGTTTGACAAAGCATAAAATGATACAAAGGGAAACATTCCTAACTTGAAGGTGCCAGGGTGGTATTTTTCTTTAAATAGTCTACGTAGTCCGAAAAAGGAGATAAAAAAGGCCACATAGATTCCCTTTAAAATACTTTAACAAGCATGAAAGGAAGCAAGTGTACTCCACAATATTTTCATTCTTTTAGGAGTAAAAAAAGAGCTTAACAGAAACTCCATAATGGTTAGTCAAGCAAGGAGGAAGTGTTCGATGTACCAAAAGGGATGATGTTGTGAACATGTATAATATGGATAAAAATAAGAATGGAACATTGGTGGGTCCTCCTTGCGAGATGAAAAATGGCGGTAAAATAAGGCCAAGTTTGCAGTATGGATGGAGAGGAGGGCTCGTGAACAAGCCAATACATACAAGGTGTGAATTGCGTGGTGGCACAAATCGAGGTGGCTCTAAGAAATCACATGGAAAATCATAGGGAGAGTACAAGATGTGGGTCTCATGAGTAGACAAAGGACAAAAAATCGAACTTAACAGTGCAAACGGCGTGAAGAAAAGACGTCAGATGACTATGTGGTGCACATAAGAAAGGGTTTAGAAAATGGAGGCCTATAAACAAGGGGGGCCACAGGACACATGTAATTTTCACTATGTAGTGTGGAGTTGGACTGGAGGGCACCAAAGAGATCTCATCAAACCCATCAATTTCAGTGGTTTAATTTTTGGATTTTCTCATGTTTGGGGCCTAGGTTGAGCTTGAAGGGTTTGTGGGGCTGCGTCACACTTTTCGAAGGAAAAGGCACGACCTAGGTCACATTTATCATATAGATAGGCACGACCCAGTCACACCTGTTAGGGAGATAGTTGCGACCTACGTCTCACCTATTCAGGAGATAGGAATGATCCATGTCACATATGTCAAGTGTTTTTGTGCGACATGGGTCATATAAAAAGGCCGCGTCAGGCACGACCAAGCACATAATGGAAAATTTTGTGTAACTTGGTTTGACAATGAATTTTTGGATATGTAGGTTTCCTTGAGTCAGATCATGAGAGAGATACATCGGGGACCTCAGGGATGAGGTAGAGGATCATGGATGAGTGCAGGATATGCTCTCCTGATGTGGGCCGCTGAATTTCTCCTAGATACCCCTTATGCATTCAATAAAGTTGTTTCTAAACAAGTAGGTGAGTTTTTGGGATAGAGACTTAGAGTGCTTCATCATACAGGGTGAGCGACTGAAGATCACCTTCTGAGACATGTACTTTCTGACTAGCCTCCCCTTCTTAGGAGTGATCGATGATAGCTCGTCGAAGCTCCTAGGGAGGGTGTTGATGGATGACTTGTGCACCAGGCATTGCTATGCCTAAAATTATGTGCATATGTCATACATATTGGTGTGCAAAATCAAGAGTCTAGAGACTTAGGAAGTGGCAGTGATGGTGCTGCGAATACTAGGATCGAAAGGTCAACACAAGATCTCAGTAAACCAACTACTGATGGCCAAGAATGTGCTGAGGGGCACCTACTATGGGTGGACCCAGATGTAATTGATAGTGGTTTGACATGGGATAAACCTGGCCATATGGATGGATGGGGATTTTCGTTTCCCCTCCTTTTTGTGTTCATTCTTCTTTGAGCGACTACCTACACTGCAAGCATATATGGCGGTGCACGATGGGGGACCTCGCAAGCTGTGCATGAGGCAATGGTGCGAGATGATGATCAGGGAGGGAGGAAGACATGTGGGGTGTTTCTTCACCTAAGATATTTTTTCACAGTGGCAAAAAATTCCTATCCTCATAGAGGACTATCCATACGCGGGGATGGACTATCAGGAATATCTGGAGATGCCTCAATCTCCAGGATAGGTCTAGGGACCTGATGGTATGTATACATTACTCTATGTGATTTCAGTCATATATAGTTTACTAGCATATTGGTAGCTATATAATAAATGTGATATATACTGATGCCATACTATGTGCATGTGTAAATGTGGGACCACACTCTCCAGGGGGGTACCATTGGTGGAGGGGAAGGGTGGAGGGGTTAGATCCACCCACTCTTGGGCAGAGGAGGCGGTGGAGTGTGGCATTGGACTCACTATGACTTTATGTTGATCCACTATTGGAGGGGGTCACCGACTGTGGGTGGTAGTACCTAAACAATGATATGATCGTCGTGTGCCATAGAGCTCCTCCATAGTGGATCTCTCTGATGAGGAGGATCATGGTTGCTTTTGAGTATGTCAGAGTGGCGACACAAGGTGATGTGTTAATGGAGGAGGCGATATCAGAGGAGGATGACACTGAGGAAGACATTGAGATAGAGGAGGATGAATGGGACTAAAATCCTGTGATGTTGCCTTCAATGAGTTTGATCATGGGGGGTTTTGTATGATATGTATGATCAGATGAGAAATCCTATGGAGATTCTCATTTTGTACTAAACATTATGATATGATATGAAATGCACATGGATGCATATTTTTGTATTTTTTAATGGTTTTTTATGAGTCTCCTCTTTATGATTATGAGTATGCCTATATGATGTATATTCCATATATATGCATGACTATATGATGATGCATCATGCATTTTATTTTCTATATGTGATTATTGATGTGCCACTCCAGAATGCCATTAGCCATTTGGTTTGCTACACTATTGAGACTTCTGGGAATATGCATGAATGAAATGGATTTGAAATGTCTAACCAAGTGTCTAGTGTGCAGGAAATTTCTAAATAGATAGGGATCACATAGCTAGTAGTAGTTATTCAACTGGGAAACAAGCAGTTGGGAGTCTAAGAAGACATCAAGATGATAAATGCCCAAGTGAAGGGCGACGACCAGGAGACAAGTGACATCGTCGTACTTAGCTTGGTTTTTGGTAGCAATACCAACACACACTCCATCAATATGGATCAACTCATGTGTCGAGGAATGTTGACACAAATCTATCGATAGGGGTTCACTCTTTTTCGACACCCATAACACAACGATCTCCCTAAGCACCGACCCAGATAGGTTTTACCCTGTCCAGCAACACCTGCAAAGTAGATGAGGTCTCATGCGAGATGTTTGAGGGAGAATTTTCGGAACCAACTTTCCATAGTAAGAAGGAGGATTGTGCATCTACTGTCAACTTATCGCAACATTACTTAGCAGATCCAAGCATTGGTTTGTACATTAACAGATTCATATTCGGTGGGTCAGATTGACATACTTAGATCGCAGCATAAATATTGATGCACAAATAGATATATCAAGATGTCATCATTCATAACAGGAAAAAATCACATCATTCAGAGATAGACATTGTAATGCAGTATTCATTCACATTCAGATCGTAGAAAACAGGAAAATAGGAAGATGCAAAAAGACAAAATGTTTCTATCCAATCTCCGTTGTGTCATATTAATCTTCGCATCAAAACAATAGGTTCACAAAATAGCTCTTCAATTTAGATATTGCATCACAGATAGATCACAGATAATTTCAAGATCAAACTCAAAATCACCTCCACAATATCTCATCTCTGAATAAGCCAAGAAGAAGTGACTTAAGATTTACAAGCCTAGATCTATTTATAGGATTGTGCCTTTACATTGGTGTTCCACTTAAGTCAAATTCCTAACTACTTGGACTAAAATATACAAAACAATGACCAAAAACTACAAAACATGACCAAAATATACAAAATGTGGTCAACCTACCTTGCATTCCATCCTTTGCCTTGCACATAATATTTGAATTTACGCAACATCCTCAATGCTACACAACTACTTATCCTCAAATATTTCTACCAACAGGCCCTCAACACAATCTTGTGGCTTTCCCTCGAGCCAAATCAGCTGGAAATGGTGTAACTGTTGATCTTTACCTTGAAATATTCATACTGTTGGGTGACTTATTTGACATGTTCTTTCACTTTCTCACTGATTTCTCTGCATTATGTCACTTCACACTCCAATGGATGCTCAACAATATTGGCAATGACATATCATCGGCTGTCTTGGAGAACTTGCAACACCAAAACCGTTTTCATTGAGAGCTGCACTCCAATGTCCTAGAATTCATCCAACTTTGATGTGCGCTACTGACGATGCTCCCTTTCCTTTTTGATCCACTGTTGTAAATTCTTTATCTCCATTTCCTTCATGATTTGCACAACTGGGGGCATCGCTTTGAGCGATGTCCTCAACATGGCCAGCTGATCCTCGACTTCCTTCAACTATGTGGTGAGTTGCTCCAACTACCTGTTATCCAAATTTTTGTACCATAAGTTGGGTTACCTGAGGAGCTGCCGGTTAACAGAATTGTTCAAAGTCTCATTCCATTGTATCAGTCGATCCATCTGCTTGTCTAGCCGATATTGGCTAGTCACTTCTTTATTTGAATTATTTTTTACCATGGCCCCGCGGGGTTTGTAATAAAATGTGTTTGTAGGATATTTTTGAGTGGTTCGGTCTCCTGAGATGTAGATTCTCAAATAGGGTATTCCAGGGAGTTTTTTTCCGCTGAAAATTATGCTTTGCCTTCAGCTGAGTATAATTGACGAGGTTTTCTCTCGCTTCCTCCAAAGCTGGAATGCCTGATGTTGAATTCTGGGCCTTGGGGGGTTATTAGAGCCCAACTGAGTGTTATAATCCTACTAGAAATTATTTAGATAGATCATGGTCATGTCCTAAGTCATCTGGACACATAAAAAAATTTCAAAAAAATCCTTTTCGAACAGTGAAAAATTAATTTTTAATTTTTTAATTTTTAATTACTTTTCCTAAGTTTTTTGGGTTAATGTTTCTATTAATTAAATGGAAAAAACCCATTTGTGGCAAATAAGTCATCCGGACTCAGAATTCAATGATTGAAGGCTCTAACCTTAAGCCAAAAATCATTCTTGATCAGCCAGCCAGTTAGAACCAACTTTCAGATCAGCAATCAGACACATAATTCCTTTTTACTCAAAAAAGTCAGTTTTGAGTAAAAAAATGATTTTTATTAAAAAATTATTGTTATTAAAAAATGATTTTTATTAAAAAATGATTATTTTGGAGAAAACTAAAACTCTCCAAATTAATCCAAATTCAGTAAAGTAAAAGGATAAATGACATCTCATGGAACACTTATGATGCTTGGAGTTATCATAACTTAGCTTCAGTCATCATTAAGAGAGCAATTAATTTATTATCAGTTATCAGACATGTCATCTCCAGCTAAAGATGAGATGGAGAGATCTCATTGGTCCGATGATTTGATCGAGGTGAAGACTGAAGCTTACACCATCAGTAGGATTCCCATACCTAACAAAGTAGGTTTCCAGACCTAACAGGCAGCTTTCCCATGCAGTAGGGTTGGTTTTTTGGTTTTAGGGTTTTAGCACTCTGTCACTTGTTAAATAGAGGCTCTTTCAGCTCTATTGAGGGTGGATGATTGATGTAAAGAACCTCTGGTAAAATATTGTAATTCTTGTTGCTCTCATGCAACCTATTTTGTAATAAAGAAAGGCTTTGGAGGCTCATGCTATGTGGATCCTGGGTGCATACGTTCTTGCTAATGAGGTGAAATTGTTCTAGTTTCTTTACTTTTGATAATGTGTGGGTATTAATACATGCTTTAGAGGGCTTCTATAAGCACGTAGGAATAGGTATTTGCAGCTTCAAGTTACCTATTTATTTCATTTACTTTCAAAATCCTCAAAGAGCATTGTTTTATTCAGCTGTATTTCATGCTTTTGAGATTTGATTAGTAAATAATACATGTTTTAACCCCCATGTTGCAAAGTGTATAAGATTGTTTTGCAGATCACTTCATTGTAGCAAGTAAGAGGATGGGCTAAGTTGCATCTACTCTTCTTGGAGCAAAGCATATGTACCTAGAAACTTCATGCCATTGAGATCCAAAGTGATTTCAAGGATTGAATATCCAAGTGGTTCATCTTCTCCATTCACCCTAAAGTCAATATTTCTCATTATTTTACTTTATGTTGCAAGTAGTATATTGATCTATAAGGTAAATCTTTTGCATCTACTTTCTTCCATTTCCAGATCTAGGAAGTGTTCTTTCTCTTAGATCTAGTTGGTATTTGAAGCAGCACAAGGTTCATATATTTTACTCAAATGCTAGGTGTATATTTTTAGTATTATCTATTGTTTAACCCATCATTTTGCAGGTAAATAGCTCGCTGGTTTTTTCTCTCTCCATGACAGGTTAAGCAGGAAAAATTGGCAAAAAGCTTAAAGAATTAAGCTGCAAAAACCTCCCATTGTTCCTCTTCTTTATCCCTTTTCTTCCGGTTGCTTTGTTTTGTTTCTTTTACCTCTTCTTCATCGTTGCCCTGTTAGTATCTTTTTATCAGCCCTGTTTCTCTTTTTGGACAGCCCTAGTGTGCCCTAGCTTTCTTCCCTTGTTTGCCTCTTTTTTACCTAGTTTTTGGGCTTCCTTTAACCTCATTTTTGGCCATTTCTTTTACTTTTTATTTGCTGTCCCGTTTTGCACTTTTTATGACAGCTACTTATTTCATGGTTCGCTGTCCCATTTTGTACTTTTTATGATAGCCACTTATTTCATGGTTCGCTGTCCCGTTTTTCACTTTTTATGATAGGCACTTATTTCATTGTTCGCTGTCTCGTTTTGCACTTTTTATGACATCCACTTATTTCATTGTTCGCTGTCCCGTTTTGCACTTTTTATGACAGCCACTTATTTCCTCTTTCATTGCCCTGTTTTCTTCAATTTTTTTCATCCCTTAGCTTCTTAGTTGGCTGCCCTATTCTCCCCTTTCTTTGGTTTTGATCCTTGCTTAGTTTGTTTGCCTTCCTTCTCTCATCTTCTATTGTTTCAGCTCTCTTTCCTTTTGTTCTTCTTACTCTCTTCAAACTTCTTCCCTTTCCCCTTTTCAAAGTTTAATAAAAGATCTCAAAAGTAAAAATACAAGGCACTCTCCTTTTTACATGTTATAATATTTGTAGAGTTATTTTACCTTTATTTGAAAATTCCTTTCAAGGATCACGTTCCTTAAGGCACATTGTATAAAGTTTAATAAAATATATCTGTTTGAGTGGAGTTTTTAAGTCCCCACTCTCTTCCTCCCCCATTTGGGGAGGCTTGTGTTGTGTGTATGCTTTGAGTAGTTCTAGTTTTCATCATTCATTACATCTCATGCTTAGATGATTAATTGTTAATTCATCATTGCTAAGTTGATTATTCAGTTTAAATTGTTTATCTTTCTAAGATTTATCAACTACTTAAATCTCTTGAATCTCACCATAAGGTGGATCAAGAGTGCTCTCTATCGGAGAGTTTAAGCAACTAATATCATATTGTGCTTGTTTAATCAATTAATAATCCATAAGTAAGACTCTTGAACATGAATAAACACAGGTCAAGAGCACTCTCTATCGGAGAGCATCCTAGATTTGGATAATCCCTGCATTAGCTTCATATAGATTAGCTAAGTCTCTTGAACCATGGTCATAAGACGAAGTCAAGAGAACTCTCTGTCGGAGAGTTTTAATTAATTAACTTAATAAAATTTGCAACTCACACCCATTTTAGTTAATTAACCCCCTTTCCTCCTTGCCGGAGTATGCTCTGACCGATCCTAGATCGGAATACCCAGAAACGACATTGGATCTCTAAACCCCACAAAAGGAACCTAACTAAAACTCTTCCCCATAACCAACGCACCGGCGTTGTTCGATAAATACCAAGGCATGTGGGAAAATTCCAAGTGTGGGCGTCGGTCTACCTAATCTGGGCACTGGTAGTTAAGTTATTGAAAATTTACCTTTGACCCCAGATAGGTCCGTCATGTCTTCGAATGGAGCCACTGAAGGTATTACTGGTTAGGACATCCAGCTACCATAAGTGAAGATCACAAGTAAAAACTCTTAAAACTTACAAAGAGCACTTACAAAACCTAACATTCACTGGCATCTTTTGGGATTCACGTATTTTACACTCGAAGCATCTATGATAAGTTGACTCCATAAGCACTGGTCCTATCTTTTATGCATTGTTGATAATCTGGGCCATTTGTCCATCGAATGTTTGATTATAAATCATATCTGTGAATGCTTTATATATTTTGAAGTTCTCAAATATTTGTCTATCTTTCAATTCCGGTGATAGCAACATGGGTTGCTTTGTCTTGTGCTCAATTCATCACATTAATCATCTTAAATCATAATAACTCCTAAACAACACCCATCCACATCCAAAACATCTTAAAACTTAACTTAAACATTGAGCCATAGAAAACTCTTTGTTAGGGACTACCCCCCTTGGCTTCGTTAAGAGTTAGCCTAAATAGAGGAGCTAGGATTAGGTGACAGTACCTTGCTCTGTGCTTGCCCCCAAGGTCACACCTCTCCCACTTTCTCAAGTGAGGAGACAGCTTTCGGAAGATTTCAGCTGCTGGTGTGCAATCGACGGACAACACTACCCATATTGGACTACAGTTCCCCAAAACTTTGTAGTTGCGTTTGTGACATGTTTTTCCTCTTTCTCCATCTCTTCTAACTGTGTTGCTAAGTCCTCAATGGTGCTTTTTCGTTCCACATCCTGCTCTAGCGGTGTTCCTGGATCCACTAGCGCATGCATATCTTCATTATCGCACTTAAGTTGTGTAATCACCGCTCCAAGATGCTGCTCTTTCACCTCGACATCCATATTTGTAGTGATTTCTGGCACTTCTTGGCAGGAAATAAAAAATTCATGTTCTAAGCGCACCCTGCAATCCCATAGTTGTGCTTTCTCCATTGTCAATCGATCTTGTTCCTTCCTGAGTTCCTCAATCTCCTTCCTTGACTCTGATTCTTTCTCCTGCAACCTCAACAGGTGGTCACTAATAACTTGCTCCATATCAACCAACTCCTGACTTGTATTAGAATAATCAACCCATAGTTAGCTACCTTAGACATTAATTAATCCAATTTTTGTCTTATTTTCCTAGTTTCCATATTCCACCTTATGCAAGTTGTCCTCCACACATCCATAGTGGTCAAAATTGCTAAATTTGAGTCATGGAGTGCTTGGGAAACCTCTTGGAATCAAATCTGCTTTATTCCTGGCCTCCCTAGCGCATGTCTGCTTTTTTTGCTTTATTGCCTGCTTTTTCTGAGTTTTAAGGCAATTGGGAAAGTTTGACTAGGTGAAGTTAACTTGTTTTTTGTCCTCATCATCCTCCACTCTTTTCTACTATGAAAAAAGCATGTATGAGTTGTCCTTCCACCATCTATTCACTTGCCTAATTGATTTTTCCAATTCGTGAGCTCATAGATAGTTTTGGAAACTGCTTTATGCACCTATGGGGGATTTGCTTAGATTTAGTAAGCCTGCTTTTGACCAAATTCGAATGGCATCCTTATGCATTCAAATATCTCATGTAATTATTTATTTTGGAAGCCTATGACTTCACAAGTTTGGCTATTGTACACTTATTCAATACAGATTAGTGTTCTGCTCCATATTCAGTCTCCTTTTGTGAGTAATTTGCATGTGTAACTGGCAATTGTTGTGACTGTAATTGTTCTAACACCTGGGTTCAATTTCCACATGGTATCAGATCCTTTGTAGATCAATTTATCTCCTTCCAATTTTTTATTGCAGGTTTGACATCATTGACTGGGAGCATTCTGCTGAATGAAGGGACAATTTTTGAGCTATGGATCAATCTCAGAAGATCATCTTGACTCCATTTAATTTATTTGAATGGAAAGTAGAGATGGAGATACTGTTGAGAGTGAAAGGCCTCTATAGAGTGACTATGGCAATAGAAGCAGATCCCAATGCAGCTGCAGAGAAGATTAAATGGCACAATAAAAGGGATGAGGCCTATGGTCTCCTGTGTCTAAGCATATCCAGAGACCTCCTTTTCCATCTTGATGGATTGACATCACTAAATGAAGTATGGGAGAATCTTGTTGATATTTTTGGTAAGACATATGAGATGAGGGGACATCAAATTGAAAATGAATTGATCTCCCTGAGTCCCAATAGCTTTGAATCCCTGCAACTCTATTTTTCCAAGTTCAAAGCACTTGTTTTGCAGCTAAAATAATGTGGGATCAAAAAGAAGGATGAGCAAATGGTTTTGGCCATACTCTCGAAGCTTGGCCCTGGCTATTCAGTGTTTTTTTTTACCTTCTATGCCACAAAGTTGATAGCTCGAGCTTGGAAAATGCCTAGCCTTGCAGATTTCATGAAATCCCTCACACAAGAACAAGATAAACTGGTGATGATGGGAACCATCAAACCTTCCAAAGACCAAGCTCTAGTTGTTGTAAATTTGAGGGTGGATTAAAAAAGCAAGAAGAAATCTAAAAAGACACCTGAGCAAAAGAGAGACAAGAACAAGTCTCCAGAGGAGCCTCAAGGTTCCAAGAAGAACCCCCAGAAGAAGAAGAACAAAGGAGAAATGAGCAAGTGTGCATACTGTAGTAAGGGCAATCATTCTGAAATCTCTTGCATGCAAAAGAAAATAGACATGCTGACCCAACTCCTGGAGAAGAATGGCATCTCCCTTCTAGATAGTTCAAAGAAGAGGGAAGGAGGATCAAATTCAGAAGACAGATAGAGAGTTCATGCATTGGTTGCTGGAACATCAAGCTCACCTAGTTTCATCATTGATTCTAGAGCTTCAAGACATATGGTTTCAACCAAGGAGGCATTCACCTCACTTGACATGTTGAAAGGTCCACCAATTGTACTGGGAGATGACTCTCACTGAAAGTTTGGGAAAGGGAGGATTGATCTTGACCATGGTAAGTTCAGCAATGTATTGTATGTTCCAGGTCTTGCCTCTAACCTCTTATCAGTGTATCAGATGACCCACACAGGGTCTCCAAAGAAGGTCATACTCTCCCCTGATGAAGTTGAGATCATAGAGATCTCAAGTGGTAAAGTCATTGCAAATGGAGTTGCAAATCACACTTCAAAGGTATACATGTTCTCACACTTCCTACCCTACTCAAACCCCTCTGCTCTTCTGATTCATGCTAATGAGGCAAGCAAGATTTGGCATGAAATATTTGGCCACCTTAATTACAAGTATATTTCTGATATTAGTGAAAAAGAAATGGTCATAGGGTTACCAAAGATTAAGTTTTCCAAAGGAGTCTGTCAAGGTTGCATCTTAGGAAAACACCCAGAGCATAAATTTGAGAAAGCTAGTCATGAGAGAACCTCTACACCTCTTGAGTTGATCCATAGTGATGTTGCTGTCCCATTTCCTCATATGTCAATGATTCAGGAAAAATATGCATTGACATTCATAGATGACTTTTCCAGGTATTGCTGGGTTTACTTCCTGAAACACAAGTATGAAGTTTTTGGCCTCTTCAAAGTCTTTAAGGCTTTGGTTGAAAACCAGTTTGGGAGGAAACTCAAGGTCCTCAGATCTAACGATGGTGGTGAGTATGTCAAGTCTAATTTCATTCAATATTGTGCAGATGTAGGTATTTAGATGCAGCATTCTATCCCTTACACACCACAACAGAATGGTGTTGCTGAGAGGAAGAACAGATCACTGAAAGAGATGGAAACCTGCATGATGGAGGCTAAGACTTTGCAACCAAAGTTTTGGGCCGAAGCTATAAAATGTGTAGCCTATATCTAGAATAGGGTGCCTCATAAATATCTTGATGGTATGACTCCTTTCGAAGCATGGAGTGGGCACAAGCCAGATGTGACCCATTTCAGGATTTTTGGCTCAAGGGCTTGGGCTAGAATTCCAACAGAAAAGAGGAAGGCTTTGCAGCCCCAAATCCAAGAGTGTCTATTTGTTGGGTACTCTGAAGATTCAAAAGGGTACAAGCTGATCAATTTGAGCACAAACAAATCCTTCATTGAAAGGTGTGTTCAGTTTTAAGAAGAGCCCCTAGCAGCAGTGGAAGTTGGAGAATCCTCTTCACCACCAGAACCTCTGAATGTAAGTGAAGAGATAGTTGAACATGATTCTGATATGTCTGATAATGATGATTTAACTGCATATCCTAATAGTCCTAAAAGAACAAAATGGGAAGCCAAGACCATTCATGCAGTTGGAGAACTAGCTGGAAATCCTAATGATCCTAGGAGGATTAGATCTCAGTTTGAGAGTGCTCTGTGCATGAAAGATCCTATGTTTGTAGAGAAATGCTATCTGATGGTTGAATCAGACCCACAGACATATGAATATGCAGCAAATGATCCAAGATGGAAAGAAGGCATGAAATAAGAGTTCAGCTCACTCTAGAAGAGCAACACTTGGGAGCTGGTTGATCTTCCCCTAGGGAGGAAGTTAGTTCAGTGTAAGTGGGTGTACGGAACCAAATTTGATACTGATGGTTCAAATCTGAAGTACAAGGCTATATTGGTAGCCAATGGCTACTCATAGGTACATGGCATAGACTACAATGAGACCTTTGCACCAGTGGCAAAGATGGACTCCATCTGGCTAGCCTTAGCCATTGCAGCTTCAAAGCAGTGGGAGGTACACCACATGGATGTGAAGTGTGATTTCCTAAATGGAGATCTCACTAAAGATATTTACATGCAGCTGCCTCAAGGATTTTCTACTAACCCATCTCTTGTGTGCAGGCTAAAGAAGTCATTGTATGGGCTTAAGCAAGCCCCTAGGGCTTGGCATGCCAAGATTGATAGCTTTCTGCTATCACTGAATTTTGTTCGATGCAAGTCAGATCCAAATGTCTATTTGAAGCTGATTCATGGTTCATTAATGATAATTGTTTTGTATGTTGATGACCTTCTCATTACAGGAAGCTCAAAGGATGAAATTGCCTCCTTGAAGGATGTAATGAACCATGCCTTCTCAATGACATATTTGGGCTTATTGAGCCAATTCTTGGGGCTTAAGATTTATCAAACCAAAGAAGGAATCAAAGTACATCAGTCCAAGTATGCCTTGGATTTGATGATCAAATTCAATATGAAGGATTGCAAGCCAAGCAAGACTCCTTTCCTTTCAGGAGTTAAGCTTGAAGAAGTTGATTCTTCACCTATGGTAAACAATACACTGTATAGAAAATTGATTGGATGTTTGTTGTATCTTACACATACTAGACCTGATATTTCTTATGCAGTAAGTGTGGCTTCAAGATACATGGATCAACCTCATGAGATCCATTGGAGAGCAGCCAAAAGGATCCTTAACTTTGTTCAGGGAACAAGGACTCATGGGATCTTCTACAAAGCTAAATCTGATCTTGATTTGATTGGGTTTACTGATAGTGATTGGGCAGGTGACAACACAGATCAAAAGTCAACATTAGGATATGTGTTCATGCTTGCAGAAGGGCCAATTAGCTGGTCAAGCAAGAAACAGAGTGCCATTGCACTCTCATCTACAGAAGCAGAGTACAGAGGAGTTGTAAATGTAGCAAATCAATGTTTATGGTTGCAGGGGTTAATTGGAGAGTGTGGATTTGAATCAAAATACTCAAATAATATCTATTGTGATAATCAGAGTACCATTTGAATCTACAATGATCCAGTTCAAAAGAAGAGAACCAAACACATTGAGATCCATATGCACTACATCAGACAACTTGTGCATGATGGCACCATTCTCCTACTCTTCTATTCATCTTCAGAACAAGTAGCAGATATCTTCACCAAAGTTTTTTGTGAGAAGAATTTCAGCAATATCAAGTCACTACTGGGGATTGCTAATCATGCTGTGAAACATGAGTGATGACAAGATTTCCAAATTTCATTTTACTGTCCATGTTTAAGGGAGGATTTTTCCCACTGAGTTTTTGCCTCTTTCCTTGGTTAAATGGACATGCAGTATGTAAAGGGTGACTAAGCCTTGTTGCTAGGCCCTATAATTTTCTGATATTTTACTCATAAGTTAGGCTTAAGGGGGGGTGTTAGAATAATCAACCCATAGTTAGCTACCTTAAACATTAATTAATGCAATTTTTGTCTTATTTGCCTAGTTTCCATATTCCACCTTATGCAAGTTGTCCTCCACACATCCATAGTGGTAAAACTTGCTAAATTTGAGTCGTGGAGCACTTGGGAAACCTCTTGGAATCAAATCTGCTTTATTCCTGGCCTCCCTAGCGCATGTCTGCTTTTTCTTATTTATTGCCTGCTTTTTCTGAGTTTTAAGGCAATTGAGAAAGTTTGACTAGGTGAAGTTAACTTGTTTTTTGTCCTCATCATCCTCCACTCTTTTCTCCTATGAAAAGCATGTATGAGTTGTCCTTCCACCATCTATCATCTTTCCTAATTGATTTTTCCAATTCGTGAGCTCCTAGACAGTTTTGGAAACTGCTTTATGCATCTATGGGGGATTTGCTTGGATTTAGTAAGCCTGCTTTTGACCAAATTTGAATGGCATCCTTATGCATTCGAATCTCTCATGCAATTATTTATTTTGGCAGCCTATGACTTCATAGGGTTGGATATTGTACACTTATTCAATACAGATTAGTGTTCTACTCCATATTCAGTCTCCTTTTGTGAGTAATTTGCATGTGTAATTGGCAATTGTTGTGATTGTAATTGTTCTAACACCTGGGTTCAATTTCCACAACTTGTAACCCTTTCGAATTGAACCAATTCCTATGTTGATAGTTCATTTATGTCCAATGAGAGGTCCTGGAAATGTTGGAGTGAGTCGTTAACATCCTCGCTATTGGTCTCGATCGCATGCGGTGGAATTTGAACATTCTTGATATGCTTTCCAGTGCTGATATCACCAAAATTATGTGACATAGTTTCCTCTGGAACCCTTTTCAAAACTACATCAATCAAATAATTGAGGCGGGTGTTTACCTCACCAATCCCATCAGTCATCTGCTTATTCAGATGCTCTTCCGTTGCAGTAGTCCCTGTTGTCATCACCGCAATAATACACCTTACTTAGTCCTCAATCACTGGCATTGTGTTGCTAACCGCACCCTGCTCATGTTGCTTCTTTATTCGTGATTCCTCAAACATCCGCTCCACTTATGAGTTAGTTGGGGTTCTTGTCGATGCTGCATTTGAATCATTCTCACTCTGTGGTTCAGGCACAGGATACACCGAAGCATCAACTGGTGGACCCATCAATACTTCCTCTATGCTAATGGGTTCTCACCATTCCATCGGCCAGTCATCCATGATGGCCTCCAACTCTTCATCAGAAATTTTATAAAGTGTGGGAAACCACTGCTTATTGGTTTCTTTGTGTTCCTGCACATGAATGGCGTGTGGATATATCGCAAACTTAACAACTTGTTGATATTTCACCACCACCTCCTTTGATAAGTGTGATACCTTCATGGATGCAGCCTGCAACTCCTCCCAATACAACAAAAACTGTATTGAGTAGTCCTTGAGTCATTCTGACTCCTTAAAAAACTAGATGTTCTAGTAGCGCGCTTGTTTTCATACCTTGGCCTCCTCAACGTCCATTCCTTGGTAGTCTTCGAGCTCCATCCAAGCAACTAGTGCGATCATAATGAGCATCCATCTATAAGTAAATGGTCGCTGCCTCGCCTGGACTGCTAGCACATCATCATTTAACTAGTTCATCAAGAACAAGGATCAGTTCATCTGCACACCCTGTGCAAACTTCTCAGCACGTGCTATGACCCCGGAAGTGCACTGGTTGGGTTGGTTTTTTATGCATATCTTTCTTGTTAGAATATGAGTTGTGATGCATACAACCTGCTCAAGAATGTTGTCTACTACGTATGTGCACCTGCTGCACTGCAGAGTATACATATTCTTCAGCTTCGTCGCTAGTCTTTTATCATTTTCCTTCCCCTGGAAATACTGTGATGGTTTGGGCCCCTCCTTGGCCAACCCTGCGATTTGTGAAGTTAGTTCGATGGTGACTGGTACTGGTCAGTCCAACTACAAATAGCCTCCATCAATGCATTCTAATAGCTTCTTTGTGCATGCATTGGATTCCACCAACCTTCCAAAATGCAGCATGCTGATGAGACCTAACAACCCCGATATTTCTAATCCATGCACCCAGTCGTGTGGAATGCGTGCTACTGGGGCGTTTCCTAACTCTGTCATTGGTAAAAATGGGTCTACTATGATATCAATTGATTCTAGCATGTTGTGATCTTCATAATTCATTCGCATGATGGAGGGTACGATGTATATGGTGCATAGAATTCCATGCGGTATCGTTGACATCCTGACCAGATACCTCTGGTTCTTCATGATTTTGCACAGATTTGCATCAGGTCGACACAAAGGAACATAGCCAGGGATGTCCATAGTGGACACCCTAGACTAGGATGTGGAGTCCTCATCCCCTGATGTCGATGGGCCTATTTTTTGGGCCGCCTCTTCTTGAACCCTTGTGGAAGTTCTGGTCAATTTCTTCTTCTGTACTAGTGATTTCGGCCGCTGCGCCCCTCTTCTTCTTAGGAATTAATGAAGAATCCACTAGCATGATGACTACTTCTTGCACAATGGAAACCCCTATAATCGACGAGTCTCTCCCACTCAAACTTTATATTGATATTGGCTCACTCGATATTCCTCACAAACACCCACAAGTTCACAACGCGACACCTCAACTTTACTTTGTTCTGTAACATGATTGCACAATGCAACACAACACACTCAAATCACTTTTGTAACAACTCAGTAGCTCACTCTTCAGAATGGTGAATCTAGACCATGACCTACCCCTTCTTTTAGTACCTAGTCAACCATGTGAATTATCTCTTAATCATTATGACCAAATCCTCATTAATCACACGAATTTTCCACCGATCCTCCCAATATAACGATCATATCCACCATTAATGCACGTCCCATCTAGGAGCGCTGCTGATTAACTGTTTTAACTAATGTATTTATTGTTGACTTGAATTTGCTGTGGCCCTATGGCCATCATAACATGACTATCTAAATACGACTGTGACTCCTCTACTTGCGCAGCCCATTCCTCCTGGCGTGCCATCCTCCTACTGACCATCTTATGCAAAACAAAGAGATTTTTTTTTCATGTGCAATGTCTAGAACATCACGCACCACTAGGTTCGTCCTGTAGGGATTCAACCTGCTTCCATTTACTAACTAAGGTAGCATCAAACCATCTAACTCTTGCAGCTGTACCATACCTCCCATAGCAGTGGAATTGATAACATACAGACCTAACCAATGCATCTGCAACTTACCTGGATGTTTGGTGAACTTGATGTCATACATCAGCACTAGGTCTCCTTGATGAAAGTGTTTGTTTTTTATATGTAAATCATGCCAAGATTTCTATAGATCCTTCTCAACTTGTTGGTGAGATCTAACAACAAAGAGGTCTTTCTCTACATGTACCAACTGCTCTAGATGTTATTTTAATGCTCCTTCGTCATCCATTCCTGTCGTTGCTGCAATGCACAAACTCAGAACAATGTACTCCATTGGCATGACTTCCTCCTTCCCATACACCAACTTGAATGGTGTCTATCCAGTCAATCTCTCACAAGTGGTACGATACACCCACAAGATTGCTGGAATCTTCAAATCCTAGTCATCACGGTTTGCATTACATAACTTTGTGAGCATGTGCTCCAACACCTTGTTGAATTCCTCAACTATCCCATTTTCTTGTGGGTGATAAATGGTACTCTTCTTATGTTGTATCTAAAGATCCTCTGTTAACTCACTATCAATGCAATTGATGAAGTGAATCCCTTGATTGCTCATCAATATATTTGGACAACCAAAATGAGTAACAATGTTTTCAAACAGGAATCTCGCTCTTGTCGCAATGGTGCAATCTACAACTGGTGCGGCCTTCGACTGTCTTGTCAGATAATTCGTTGCTGTGATGATGTACTGTGCACCGGTTCTCTTTCTAGGTGGGTTGATTGGTCCCACAAAATCCAGTTCCCATTTTTCAAATGGTTGCAACTTCACCTGTGGTACTAGCGGCATCTCATCCCTTCTTGACAGTTTTCTAGTCCTTTGACAAACATCGCAAGTCCGCACATAGTCTGTTGCATCCTTGTTGAGAGTTGGCCACCAAAGCCCTACGCGGAGCACCTTCTTGGTAGTAGCGCGACCTCCATAATGTCCACCTGCAACGCCCACATGTGCTTCTGCCAATGCCTTCCCTTGTTCATTCGGTAGGACACATTGTCGTAA
The DNA here is from genome assembly GCA_001517045.1 of Pseudotsuga menziesii. Lineage (NCBI taxonomy): Eukaryota > Viridiplantae > Streptophyta > Pinopsida > Pinales > Pinaceae > Pseudotsuga > Pseudotsuga menziesii. The sequence goes on from LPNX010973719.1 coordinate 208,058, forward strand.
GATCTCATCTGGTCCCAACTTATAGAGTTGTTCAACGATCAACTGGAAATCCATGACTTGAGCAACCAACAACTTCTTCTCACTTGTAGTAAGTCCTTCTGGTGTTGTTCCCATCGCCAAAACCTGAACTATTTTCTCATAGTAGTCATCAACCATATTGACTCTAAATAATTGCACATCAAGTAACCCATCTTCAATGTTTGTCAGTTCTTCACCTGTATCAATGCGCGATAAGTGATCTAGGGTTGCATTCAAGCGACCCGGTTTCACAATTATCTCAAAATCAAGCTCTTGAAAGAGAAGTAGAAAATGACATCTCTTCCCCCCCCCAACACATGCTTATTCACCAGGCATTTCAAATTAGAGTGATCCATGAACATCTTGAAATGATCTCCCAATAGGTAGTGCTGAAACTTCTGCAATGCATATACCATTGCCAACCCTTCCCTCTCTCTCGCAGTATAATCCTTCTTCGTAGACAACAACTTTTGACTAGAGAAAGAAATCTGATGATTAATATCAACTTCACCTGGTTGTGCCAGCACCACTCCTAGTGCAGTTGACGATTTATCAACACGAACATGGAACTCCTTCATCCAATCAAGAAAACCAGTATTGGTGTAGAAGCCATCTTTTCCTTTAATGTGTCAAGACTGCTTTCACACTCCTGACTCCATACAAATACCAAATCCTTCTTTAGAAACTTCTCCATAGGGGATGTGATCGCAGTATAACCTTTGATGAACTTGCGATAGTATCCTGTATGGCCTAATGTTGCTATAAGTTGCTTCACATTTGTAGGTGGTGGAAAGCTCAAAATTAGTGCAATTTTGGTTGGGTCAACCAACAATCCTTCCTTACAAACAATATGCCCCAACAACATGCCAAATGGTGCACAAAAAATGCACTTCTTCAAGTTCAGTGTGATCTGATGTTGTCGACATTGTTCCAACATCAATCGTAGGTTTGTTGGATGGTCCTTTATCAGCCCAAAAACCGTCCAGTTACCCATGTAAATTGCTAGAAACGTCTAAATAAAATCCTTGAAAGAACCAAAAACAATCCCGGAGAATATCGTAGGCTCATTCTTTAGTCCAAATGGCATCACAATGTACTGAAAACATCCCCATTCAGTAACAAAATTTGTCTTATGTGGATCCTCTTTTGCAATCTTAATTTGGTGATAGCCAGAAAAGCCATCCATGAATGAAAATATCTTGACCACCCACTCCTTCGAATACCTCATTAGTAAATGGTGTCGGTAACAGATCATGCAGACATGCGTCATTTAGTTTTCTAAGGGAATCACAAATTCGAACCTCACCTGTCTTCTAATCTTTCACAACCATGGGACTGATTCATTATGATTCCTCAACTAGTTCTATTATCCCATCATCCAACATTCTATCAAGATCATTCTTGAACCTCTCCTTGTATCTCGGATGCAAGATATATGGCCTCTGCTTCACTGGCTTTGCATCTAGCTTTAGCTAGATATTCATCTCTCTCGAATCTCCCAATATCTCCTTCATCTCAGAAAACTTTGTAGGAAACAAATATTGGAATTCATGCAACAGATCTATGATCTTTGCCATTGTCTCTTCATCCTAGTAGTCCCCAAAATTCGTGAACCTCAGTTGCTCCTCTATCCCAATGTTGACCTTCTAAATCTTCAATGGTTGACTCATTGGATCTATCAGTATGTCGGGTGCCGCAACATCCCGACTTCCTTCCGTCACTGGAATATTGATGTTTCATGGATCATCACAATCATCTGGTCCTCTTGTCACATTGTATCACTCCATTATCGATTTCATCGAACATGTCTCTGCGGATCCTGTTACCACCTAAGTTGTACTTAGTGGTTTTTTATCAAGTGAGCCTGGTGAACCGGACAAGGATAACTTGTTCGGACTTCAAAAAGACCTTTGGAAGTACTTCTGGGAAGTGCTTGTTGTATCATATCACATGTTCATACCCCACGGGGGAGTTGTAATAAATTTTCTAGCATGATAGTGTCTGTAAAAGACTCGGTCTCTTAGACTTCATTTGTCAATATGATCAGCCCAGGGTGTTTTTTCCCTTGGTTATTATTGGTTGTTGAACAAACGACTGATAATTTCTGAGTTTTTCACTCCATACCTCCAAAGTTGGGGTGGTCAGCTTGGCATTTGGGCCTATTGAGGTTATTAGAGTCTATGTGTCAATGTGTAAGCATGATAGACATCATTTTTGAGTCATATGAACATGTCTAAGTCCCCCTAGGTGTTTTTCAATTTTTCAATTTTTCAGTTTTTTCAGTGTTTTTTTATTAAATTTTAATTTTTCCAAAACTTAGGCTATTTTTTAATAGTTTAATTGGAAAAATGGATTTTGTAATAAAAGTGGGCCAAATAATCGGTTTCAGTCATGTAGGTGCTCATTTTCAAGCTAAGAGCACCATGTAAACCCATGGACCCACTATTTCCTAGTTTTGAGTGATTTTCCATCACTCAGGTCAGAAAGCCCCAAAAATCAATTATTGATTATTTTAATTAATAAATTGATGAATAATGGAGCAAATCCAAAATCAATAAATCAATGGATTCTTAGCCGATTTGATTGAAATCAGTCAGATCTGAAGCAGATTGACTGGATCTGACAAATCCTTGACTGAAGGAGGTGATCAAATCAGATCATGAGTTGATCTTGAGCATCCTTTATGAGGAATTTCGCCCTCCCTCTCTCCTCAACACGTTTTTGGCTCAACTTGATGATTTTTGGTGGATTCTTCAGTCAACAGGTTGAGGTGTCAGTCAGATCAGCCCCCCGATTGACAGTTGCACTCAGTGAGACTCAGATCTGGCTCAGCTAGACACAGATCAGGCATTGATGGACTCTCCATCAGTTGATTTCACTTGATTCCATGAGTAATTGCGCCCCCCTGGGCTATATGGCCTGCAAATTGTATAAATCAAGGCACAACCTCCTCTTCCAAGCTAGTTAGAACTGGGATTGAGGTGCTGCTGCTATTGTATTGTTGTAATTCTCATTTGAAATAAAGAAAATATTTGGAGGCAATACAGTGTGGTGCCATTACATGTGTGGATGATTATTGCCATTGTTTTACTGAGGTAACCTGTATCTGTGGTCATTTTTTGCTACTTTCTTGTAGATCTGTGGTTAAGATTGGTAATTAGCTTATTACAATCTTGATAGGAAAGGTGTTGTTCAATAAGTTTATTGGTTGTCACTCTCCTTTGATGCATGTTTAGAGTTCTAGATTTAGCATGTCCTATAAGCTTATATGCATGTTATCTTGAATCTCTTTGTATGTACTAATCGGATCTCACAAGTTTCTTGGCAAGATCTTTGATTTCAGCTGAGTTGTAGGTTCACACTTTGGAGAGGATGCTGATCTAGTTTGCTTCTTCATTCTCTTCAAAACATTTCAAAGGCATAGTCCCTAGGCATTCCACCTGAAAGCTCTACTGTGGATCTTCAAGGAAACCAACACTCTTTCTCTCTCTTCCTCCTTTAAAAATTATTAAACTTTCCTCAAGCTGGTTATTTTAAGGTTTCTTTTTAAATATGATCTATCTCATAAAGAAAATCATACATATATCTAATTATCAATATCCCTTCAATTTTCTAGATCTTAGTTTCATTGTGCACATAAAGTTCAAATTCAAGAGATCTAGCTAAAATTGCCTTAGTTTCGCAAGTAGTTTATTGAAAAATCCATAGCTTGCTGTGAAGGTAGTTTCATTTGCTGTTCAATAATTTCAATATTCTACAATATCAGTGCTGTTAATTGGCTGTACAAACAGCAGGCCAAGATCCCAAGGAAAGCTTGCTTTCCTTGGTTCCCTCTTCGTCGATTTAACTAGTTTAATTTCATTAATTTTTCGAGATAAAGTAGGCTGACCCAAAGGCAATCTTAAAGTGATTTGGGGCATTTGTTATTATAATTCACTCACTTTAATTTATCAGGTCTGACAGAGAAGAAAAGAAGCTGCTGTCCAAAGTGGCTTTTGGAGCGCTCAAATCCCCCCAGGGGGCTCTCTTTTGTCACATAATTTGTAATTGTTTTGCATAAACTGTAATATCTTGGTTTCAACCTGTATAAGGAACAAGAAAGATATATTTTATCAGTGCTTTGATATTGTAACCTCTATAATAAAATCATCCTTTGAATAGGCTCTTTCGAGCCCATTCCCCATCCCCCCTGGGGGGATTCGC
>LPNX010973719.1:216811-236401 GCA_001517045.1 Pseudotsuga menziesii
CTAGATGGCTTGCAAATTGTATAAATCAAGGCAGAGCCTCCTCTTCCAAGCTAGTTAGAACTGAGATTGAGGTGCTGCTGCTATTGTATTGTTGTAATTCTCATTTGAAATAAAGAAAATATTTGGAGGCAATACGGTGTGGTTCCATTACATGTGTGGATGATTATTTCCATTGTTTTACTGAGGTAACCTGTATCTGTGGTCATTTTTTGCTATTTTCTTGTAGATCTGTGGTTAAGATTGGTAATTAGCTTATTACAATCTTGATAGGAAAGGTGTTGTTCAATAAGTTTATTGGCTGTCACTCTCCTTTGATGCATGTTTAGATTTCTAGATTTAGCATGTCCTATAAGCTTATATGCATGTTATCTTGAATCTCTTTGTATGTACTAATCAGATCTCACAAGTTTCTTGGCAAGATCTTTGATTTCAGCTGAGTTGCAGGTTCACACTTTGGAGAGGATGCTGATCTAGTTTGCTTCTTCATTCTCTTCAAAAAATTTCAAAGGAATAGTCCCTCGGCATTCCACCTGAAAGCTCTACTGTAGATCTTCAAGGAAACCAACACTCTTTCTCTCTCTTCCTCCTTTAAAAATTATTAAACTTTCCTCAAGCTAGTTACTTTAAGGTTTCTTTTTAAATCTGATCTATCTCATAAAGAAAAGCATACATAGATCTAATTATCAAGATTCCTTCAATTTTCTAGATCTTAGTTTCATTGTGCACATAAAGTTCAAATTCAAGAGATCTAGCTAAAATTGCCTTAGTTTCGCAAGTAGTTTATTGAAAAATTCATAGCTTGCTGTGAAGGTAGTTTCATTTGCTGTTCAATAATTTCAATATTTTGCAATATCGGTGCTTTTAATTGGCTGCACAAACAGCAGGACAATATCCCAAGGAAATCTTGCTTTCCTTTGTTCCCTCTTCGTCGGTTTAACTAGTTTAATTTCATTAATTTTTTGAGATAAAGGAGGCTGACCCAAAGGCACTCTTAAAGTGATTTGGGGCATTTTTTATTATAATTCACTCACTATAATTTATCAGGTCTGACAGAGAAGAAAAGAATCTGCTGTCCAAAGTGGCTTTTGGAGCGCTCAAATCCCCCCAGGGGGCTCTCTTTTGTCACATAATTTGTAATTGTTTTGCATAAACTGTAATATCTTGGTTTCAACCTGTATAAGGACCAAGAAAGATCTGTTTTATCAGTGCTTTGATATTGTAACCTATATAATAAAACCATCCTTTGAATAGGCTCTTTCGAGCCCATTCCCCACCCCCCCTGGGGGGATTCGCGTCGGTGCCTTTTTTGTCTTTTTCTGCTTATTTCCTTTTACTAGAATTTATCTGATTGGTAGGGTAGTATATTTGATCTTGTTGTTAATTCCATATTCCATATCTTATTTTCAAAAGTAATCATAATACTTACCCCACGATTTCCCGAGTGACCCGCAAGGGGAAATAGATTCGTGGTAGGATTAATCAGAAAACCGCATTTGTGTAGTTGTGTTATTTTCTCATCTTTTGTTTATCAGCATTTTAAAATGAACCCCTCTTTGATTCCCCGATTTAGTTCCACTTGGATCGAAAGAGGTTCTTGGAGGCTTTTCTTTTAAGCAAGAACACATCTTTTAAAACTTATTAAAATTTACAAGACTCTAGTGTGTATGATCTGCACTTGGCTGCGGTTCGTCCGATCATTCAAGTTGTATCAAAAGCAGTTGGGTGAATAGCATAATTAGGACTCACCTTCCCCAATTAACAAACCATCAGGTGAAAATCCAACACCTCGATCAAACCTTTACGGTGGCAAAATACCCAAAGGAAGCGGGAACCTACTGAAAAGTGACCTTAGGGCGCCGATCTCTGTCACACCCTAACGGGTGCATTACAAACACAACCCCAAAGACTCCATTTCAGCCCACTTATTCCTTGCAGGTAGCCGTATAGGCTTTGTTTTGGACATACTCCAAGTACTCTCAGGTATATCTGGAGTCCCCCTTAAGCCTAATTTAAACAACTCATACTCCAACTTTAACTTAAAACATACCAAGATGCAATCGCAAAACATTTATTCCAAACACATGTAAGCACACTGATCTCTTTTGACTCCATTTTTAAGGCACTGGTCTTTTCTGCTTCATATATATATTGTGTATCAACTTTGTGCTTTCGTGTGTATCTTCGTATCTTGTCATCTTGATTGCTTATAGTTAAAATATTCAAACTCCTAAATAACTGATTCAGTACAACATCATTACACTAAGAAATCATCCTTAGTAACTTAATAGGGTCTACCCCCCTTGGCTTCATTACGAGTTGAGCCTAAACGGAGGAGTCAAGAACAAGGTGACAGCCTTGACTCGAGACTTGCCCCCAAGGACACACGGAGTGGCTTGAAGATTTCTGCCACGTGACCCAGGTGTGTGAAAAGGCGGCAACACCTTTAGTCCAAATGGCATCACAATGTACTGAAAACATCCCCATTCAGTAACAAAATTTGTCTTATGTGGATCCTCTTTTGCAATCTTAATTTGGTGATAGCCAGAAAAGCCATCCGTGAATGAAAATATCTTGACCGCCCACTCCTTCGAATACCTCATTAGTAAATGGTGTCGGTAACATATCATGCAGACATGCATCATTTAGTTTTCTAAGGGAATCACAAATTCGAACCTCACCTGTCTTCTAATCTTTCACAACCATGGGACTGATTCATTATGATTCCTCAACTAGTTCTATTATCCCATCATCCAACATTCTATCAAGATCATTCTTGAATCTCTCCTTGTATCTCGGATGCAAGATATATGGCCTCTGCTTCACTGGCTTTGCATCTGGCTTTAGCTAGATATTCATCTCTCCCGAATCTCCCAATATCTCCTTCATCTCAGAAAACTTTGTAGAAAACAAATATTGGAATTCATGCAACAGATCTGTGATCTTTTCCATTGTCTCTTCATCCTAGTAGTCCCCAACATTCGTGAACCTCGGTTGCTCCTCTATCCCAATGTTGACCTTCTAAATCTTCAATGGTTGACTCATTGGATCTATCAGTACGTCGGGTGCCGCAACATCCCGAATTCCTTCCGTCACTGGAATATTGATGTTTCATGGATCATCACAATCATCTGGTCCTCTTGTCACATTGTATCACTCCATTATCGATTTCATCGAACATGTCTCTGCGGATCCACTGGATATGCAACTGGAACTACCTTCATAACAACGTCACAGATGTGCTGCAGTGCATTATGAATGGTTGGAATAGTATCCATGAAATTGAAGGTGTGATTGAAGCAAATTGATAACTTTTCTGAGGTAATGATCTCTCTATGCAACTCGACTGATACATACCACAATTGTGGAATTTCATCCAACATGTGGACAAAAGAATGTACCCTCTCATCCTTTGGCCGTGATACCCACATGGTCTCACATGCAAGAAAATGAGTGTTGTGATCATTACGCCCATCATATCTCTCTGCGTGGTACTTCTCTGCTTATCCAAAGAGAACTATCATCAACCTGCAAGACTGCAACCACCCGTTGATAGACTTCTTATGTGTTTCCCACCAATGTGCTAGGGTAGCCTTCAACACTTCATCCAATGCCACCAATCTCTGTGGTTCTGACACTTTATCCTAAAATTCAACTAGAAAGTTAGACAACTCAGGCAGTCCTTCATATACTGGAAATTCAACAATCTTGGTTGCAACTCAAGACAACGACTGAGTAATCAGGACACACTTCCGAATTGATACCTCATGCATATGATTCTTCCAATTCTCCAAAGCATCATCAGAGTTCCAAGATGCAGAACTAGAGTTGTTCCAACTGAGCTCACCATCGAGAGTCAGATGGCTGTAGTCCTTTGAGATGTTATATGCATGATCCCATCCTCCTACAGCTTCTTCCTTAACCAGCTGAACATATCTTCTTACTTCATTTGGGTCCATTGGAGCTATGACTCTGAAGTCACATTTTTCAAATTTCATCACATGCTTCTTGAAATTAATCACTGCTAAGCTGTCATTGGCCCATCTAATCCCAAATAGTATGGGATATGAGCCTCTGCCATCAACAAATTCAATAACATTAAAATCAGCATAAGTCTTCATTCGTTCAACTTTCACTGCAAGATGTAGAACTCGCCCAATGGGTGTTACTCTGACCTGGTTATCCATTCTCAGTTGCACAGGGGACAAAACCAATTGTGGTTTCCCCATTTTCTCCCATGTCTACTTTCTTAGAATGTTGATGTCTGATCCTAAATAAAAAATAACTGAATCTACCTCATAATCCCCAATCTGAATATTCATTCTCATCTCTTTTCCCATCTTTTTCTTATGCAAAGAGTTCACCGCAGACTCCTTCTGTCCCTTTTTTGGTCAATGCAACAGATTCATAATCTCAACAAGTGCATCAGGATATTTTGCTAGCAACAAACAACTTTCAAATAAGTTCTCTAAGGTACCATGCCGTCGTGATGGTCCTTATACCAAAGTTGAATCAAAAGCAGGTGGAATTTCATAAACAAGAAACTTACCTAGATCTCTTCTTATCATATCATTTGCTTCAAAGAATGTGTCCCTCTCAGCATTGACATTGAACTGCACTTTCTTCTTTTTGTCCAACCGAATTTGTGGAAATGGGATATCATCCCCTGTCATTGCACTTAAGTGAGTAATGACAGCAACATGAGCGTCCTACATTCTGGGTTTGGTTGAGATCTTCACAATTGTCAGTCCTTGGTTTTGGTTTGGTGGGGGGTTCATTTGTTGATTCACATTCTGATTTGAATTTTGGTTCTTATTTTGAATCTAGTTCTGCTTCTGGTTCTGGTTTTGCGACTATGAAATGTTCCTTGACTGCCACTTCGCGATCAACTGTAGACAGTTCTCAATAGTGTGGTTAGCAATGATAAAATAAGTACATTGTGCTTTCAAGTTTGGGAAATATCATTGATAATGTCCCATTAATCCAAAATTATAACATGGTGCAGGTCCATGACCTCATCCTCCTCGACCAAATCCTCCACCTCATCCTTCTAAGAATCCTCCGCGAAATCCTCCTTGCTGCTAGTACTACAGTTGATTGAATTGTTGCTACTGTGGGGGATTTGGTTGTAACTATGCATACTATGGTTGAGTATATTGTGGCTGCTACAGAGCCATTTGCATCTGGTTGTACTATGGAGGAGGCGGGGAAAACTACAATTGGGGCACAAACTGCATTTGTGATTGCGGCTGTGGTACAAAATGTGGCTACGGCTGTACCACCTATGAATGCTACCGTGGTTGTTGAATTGTTCTATGGTATTCTCCCTTCATGTAGTATATGTCCATTGTTTTTTCCTAGAGAAAATCATATGCTCGACAATCCTTATCTTCATGTCCAACAGATCGAGAAAACATGCAATAAAAATTCGTTGGTTTCGTGACCATCTTCTACATATACCCAAAATTATCATACCGATTCCCATAAACTTGGTAGATGCTGCACCATGGCATGCCGCCATAACTTAATGGATTTCGAGGTCCCAATAGTAGGTAGTTTTGAAAATCTAGGCACTGATCTTTATGATGTCCTTCCACAGGGCATTGAGTACACCATATTTCTTCGCTCTACTCTTTTCCCTTCTTGATGTCCTACAATTGGATCTTCAAGTTTTACAGTTGAGACTGAATCTAATTCATACAAACTCCCATCTCACCCACAGGTGAAGCCTCCAGCTTCATCACAATATCTAAAGCCTCGCTTTGTGTCGCAATCTTTTGTTGCATCAAAGGAATTCTGATGTGCGGTAATAATGATGTGATGAACCATTCCTTATGTTCAACATCACACATATCAAAGTTGACTCTTGCCATCCACATCTTGAATCATTGATCAAAATCCCAAACAATTTCATTTGGATATTGCTTAATCTTCTTCAACTTTGTGATGTTCTACGCCTCATATTTTGGTTCTTTGAACTCTTCAATCAATCCTTTTTTGATTTTAGCCAAATTATTTGCTGGAGTCCCCATGGGAACTTGTACAAATTTCATGTACCAATCCAATGCACGACCTCAAAGGGTCGTCACCAACTTTCCCTTCTTAACTTCATCATCCTGAGCTTTCTTGACAGTCCAAACTACTTCACACAGAAACCAGTATTGCTCGGGATCCTCAGTCCCGTTCCCATGAAACAGGGGTAACTTCACATCATCTCCTGCCATTCTGGGACTTCTTCCTATAGTTGTTGATCTGCTACTATTAGAGTGTTGTTGACACGTCAAAAAATTCAGTGTCGAGCTAGTGTTTCTTCCTGAGTGCGACACAGTGCACAGAGGTGTGGGTATGTTGTTTCTCTGGGTCGATCTTTCCTCGAGCTCGAGCATATTTTGGTCATCTATTTCATTGTTGTAGGGTCTCTTTGTCCCATGTGGTATTCTCTTGTGGCCTCATGTTTCGGTTGCAATAGGACCCTCTTCTGTCCTCTACCTCTTCTCTTTCCTAAACCTTTCTCCTCATGTAATACCACTTCCTTCCTCAGCTTCCCTCATAGTCCCATCATAAATTCCATCCATCTACCCCACAACATTCCATCCAACCCTCATCTCCGTGATACCCGCAGCCTTCGCACACTAGGGATCTACTCTTCATAGTTCATATTCAATATTCCTTTTTTGCAAATAAGCATCTTAATAGACAATTTCAAAGATAAAAGAAGCCAACCTCTTAGTTTGTTGAAGAAATCCCTTTCCACGTCGCTGTAAGATTTAATTGTATCGACTGTGAACTCAGTGATGTATCCCTCCAAGATGCTGTCAAGACAAACTTCAACAACCCTTGATGCTCTGTTATATACCTCCTACAACTACTGGATCAATTTTGGAGTCCAACCAGTTGGTTCGCCCCCTTGGAAATTTGTCTTTCGATAGGTCAACCGCGCCAACCACTCATACAATATGATCAAAAAATAAGGGAAAAAGTACTCGTGTAGATCAGAATACATGTGCCTCTGCATCCACTTCTGCTTTCTTACTATAGGGTTTTAATTCTCTTTCTCAAAAAATTCTTGTGCCTTCTGGTCAAACCAATATTGGATTTTCAATCTTGTTGGATTCCACAACATGTACCCCTTGTCCTTCGCACTACGGTCCCGTCAATGGAACCATTTGTTGACACAGATCCATTGACAGGGGTTCACTCTATGTAAACACCCATAACACAACAATCTCTCTGAGCACCGACCCAGACAGGTTTTACCCTATCCAGTAATACATGCAGAACAGATGAGGTCTCACCCAAGATGTTGACAGAGAACTATCGGAACCAAGTTTTCGTAGTAAGAAGGAGGATTGCGCATCTATTGTCAACTTATCGCAACATTACTTAGCATATTCGAGCATTGGTTTGTACATTAATAGATTTATATTCGATGGGTCAGATTAACATACTTAGATCACAGGAGAAATATCGATGCACAAACAGATCTATCAAGATGTCATCATTCATAATAGGAAAGAATCACATCATTCAGAGATAAACATCGTAATGCAGTATTCATTCACATTCAGATCATAGAAAACAGGAAAATAGGAATATGCAAAAAGACACAATTTTTTTGTCCAATCTCTGTCATGTCATATTAATCTCCGCATCAAAACTGTAGGTTCACAAAATAGTTCTTCAATTCAGATCTTGCATCACAGATAGATCATAGATAAGTTCAAGATCAAACTCAAAATCACCTCCACAATATCTCATCTCCGAATAATCCAAGAAGAAGCAACTTAACATTTGCAATCCTAGATCTATTTATAGGCTTGCGCCTTTACATTGGTGGTCCACTTAAGTAAACTTCCTAACTACTTGGACCAAAATCTACAAAACAATGACCAAAAACTTCAAAACATGACCAAAATATACAAAATGTGGTCAATCTTCCTTGCGCGCCATCCTCCGCCTTGCACATCATCTTTGACTTTGTGCAGGATCCTCGATGATGCGCAACTACTTATCCTCAAAACTTGTTTCCAACATGGAATAAATGACCCATGCAACATAGGTGATATTAGGAGACCATCTACTTGCGCCATCAACGAAACCAACATAGCAAAGCGAGGTAGGATCCATCTGGAGAAACCAAGGAAATAAACTGTGAGACTCATGGTAAAAAATGTGTAAAAAAAGAAATAAAAACTATGATACAAGGGTATGCATGTGGGAGACTTCATGCATATAATCTCTTGAGGTAGATCCCATTGTGGGGATTCTTCAAGAGGCAACCATCAGATTTAGCGAGGATATGTGCCCCCTTTCCTAGACATTGATGGATGAAATAAGGGCCATACCACATGGATTCAAACTTCCCTTTTCCAGTCTTATAGTGGGCTTGGCCATAGACAAGGACACAGTCCCGTTCACTAAAGGTGTGTGGGTAGACGTGGGAGTCATAATGGGACTTCGACTTGGTCTTAGCTGCTTTGATCATTTGGAGAGAAGTTTGATAGTCCTCATCGGTTTATTCAATCACATGTAGGAATTTTTATAACTGTTAATTATTAGGTAGAAATTTGATGAAGAGGCGTAGTGACCGAATTTGGAATTCAATGGGAGGAACCGATTCCACACTGTGGACTAAGTGAAATGGGGAAACATCGATGGCGATGACTGATAGGCCTAGAGGGAGGAAAAGAGAAAGTGGTGCAAGTTAGTCTTGTATTTGCCCACCATTCATTGGAGCATGGTTTTGAGGACCTTATTGACCACCTCAACTTAGCCATTTCTTTGGGGGTAATAAGAAGAGGAGTATTGGTGTTCAAACTTCAACACAATGGAGAGATTTTTCCAAACAACGTCCTCAAAGTGAGAACCATGGTTTGAGACTAACTGGAGGGGGACACCAAAATGAGCGATAACATGGTTGAAAAAGAAGAGTGTCATAGTATTAGCCTTACAATTGAAGGTAGGCATTTCTTAGATCCACTTGGTAAAGTAATCGACAACCATAATGATGTATTTATGGTCATCGACTGAAGGAGGGTTATAGGTCATGAAGTCAATCTCCCATTTTCAAAAGGGACCGACTATGATGACAGGAGGGAGTGGTGTGTGAGGTGTCATTGCCTTTGGGGCAAATAGTTGGTGATTGCGGAAATGTTTAACTGTGTGGATGCAATTAGTAAAGATGGTGGGCCAGAAATAACTGATGTAGAGGATCTTTTGAGCTGTCACCAAATCAGAGAGGTGTCCACCACAAACTCCACTATGAAATTCATTCTGTACTTGTTCGATTTCATCGTGAGCGAGGAAACAATGCAGTATGGTGTCCCCACCTTAGCAGTACAAGAAATTATTGATAAGGAGCTATCAAGTAGCTTGGTTCTGGATTCAATGATGATCCTCATGGATTAAATGGGGCCTAACTTTTTGTGTGCACAAGTAAAGGAGGATAGCCCCATACTATGGGTCTTCCATAGAGACGACGAATAGGAATTCATCAATAAGATTGATGGTGATAGGGGGTGATGTAGATGACGAAGCGAAGTCACTTCCATCAAGGAATCTAACGCTAAATATTTAGTTCTTTTGTGTGTGATGAATTTCAGGTCGTACTCTTGGATAATGAAAAACCAATTGGAAGCACGACCTTGAATAAGATGATGGCTCAAGAGATAGCACATGCGGTTCGAATCGGCCATGACTCAAGTTCGACTAATGAGAATGTCGTGACATAGCTTCCATACCAAAAAGAAGATGGTGAGTTCCATCTTCTCTTCATGGGAGTAACATAAAGGTGGTCCAGAAAGTTTCTGACTTACATAATAGATCGCATGCTCTTGACGAGCATCGTCTTACTGAACTAAGACTCTAGGGATGGCATTTTAGATGCTAACACATAGAGGATAAAATCCTTGGTGAAGTCAAGAGGAGAGAATAATGGAGCGGAAGTTAGATCTTGTTTCAATGCATCGAAAGGGGATTCTACGTGCTCATGCCATACAAAAGGAATGTTTGTACAGAGCAAGCATAAGAATCCATCAACTTTTGTTACATAGGCTGAAATAACCGGCGGAGAAAATTGGCCTTGCCTTGAAGGCTCCGCAATTGGCACAGAGTACGTGGAGGGGGAAGATTCAAGATGGATTGAACCCTTAGAGGATCCATGATAGTACATTTATGTGACACTATGAATCCTAATAAGCGACTGGATGGGATACAAAAAACACACTTGAGGGGGTTTAAGTGGACATTGTATTTGCAACATCACAGGAATACTTTCCGTAAGTCATCCAAATGTTGAGAACACTTATGAGATCAAGTTATAAGGTCATCTAAATAGACTAGGATAATGTTAATGAGGTCATGGAAGAAAAATGCCATGGCTCGCTGAAAAGTGTCTACAACATTTTTGAGGGAAAATGACATGATGCGATACACAAAAGTTCCTCGGGGGTTAGTGAAAGTGGTTTTGTACTCATATTCTTTGTAGATCCAAGTTTGGTTATAGCCCAAAAAATAGTCAATGAAGGAAAATACTTCATTACCGGTACAAGCGTCAATGATTTGGTCAATAAATGGAGTGGAGAAGTTGACTTTGGGATAAGACAAATTCAATTCATGGAAGTCAGTACAGACATGAATGGTACCGTGTTTTTATTGACGGGAATAGGATTGGAAACCCACATGGTATATGTGATGGGGTATATGAAACCTACTTTGCACAGTTTTTCGATCTCAAATTTGACGACAAGGGATTTTGACCAGTGAATGGGTCATTGCTTTTGGAAAACAGGGGCAACATCGAGCCATGTGTCGATGCGATGTTCAACGATAGATGGATCAAGCCCAAACATCTCAGTATAGGACGAAGTGAAAATATCAAGGACTTATTGAAAAGGTGTTTTATAGGAAGTGACTAATTTAGGGGAGCAAGAAGCACCAAGTGTAATATCCACAACTATCTTGGGTGTGGTTGAGATATCAAGTTTAATGGTTTGTGAAATGTTCGCCATGTTACCTTCTTCAAAGGAATCAATTGTTGGGACTGGGTTTTTAAACCAGTTAACACTTCCATGGATGAAGTCTTTCACTTTGACTGAGAATTGGTCTGACGATGATAAAGGTTCATCGAGGATGAAGAAGGAGCAATGGTGTAAATAATCCCAAGGATATTCAGCAGTCAAAAGAGCTTTGAGGATCTCTTCGTCATTATGAAGTAGTGGGTGGATAGGTCAGAAGAAAATTCCACGGATGAGGAGGGAAATGGGATAATGTAAGTAGAGATAATGTAAATGGTGTTATTGGTGTCCAAGGAAGAGTTCAAAGGGTGGATCTCCTCAAGGACGGTGATTTCAGACTCATGAGAGTTCTTGCGAAGGTCACTGAGGAGTGACTGGTACTCAGGAAATTTTGGGAAATGGTGGGAATAATGACCATCTAGGACACAAATGACACATGGGTGGTTGGTTCAGAACAATTTTTTTTTAACCACAGGTATGGTTGGTACATTGACAACTGGAGCATCATCAACCTCGACTACTGTGCACGTATGGGTGTGAAGCATTGTCAAATCGGGACAATTTTGTGACACATGGCCTTGGACATCAGATAAAGCACATGTAGGAGGAGGATGTGGTTCTGTTGGAGATTTAGGTGCTTTGCTCTCAGTGTTCATGGGAGAGGGGGGAATAGATGCAATAGGAGGAGCAATCGATTGTGTACCAGGAGGGGGGTGTGACATCATCTCAATAGGTTGGAACGATGTCAACATGATTTTTAGCGTTAGGGGGAGGGTGGTGTTAGCACTAGAATTGAGCCAAAGGTTGTAGAAGGCTTGCTCCTAGGTAACAACATAACCACTTTCAAAGAGAGAACTAGCCTTTTGCTCTTTTGAGAGGGATATCACCAAATATTAACAATGCTAGATATGTACAAGTGAAAATATAAATTGTTTGTGAAGTTGGTTTAAACAAGATATAGAACCATTGGGCGATGGAGTCAAGAAGTGTAACAGAAATGAACAGAACTTATGCAGACGATTTCAATACAAAGGCAAGATAGCCATTCGATCACAGTTAAATTATAATTGTCTGGTGGGAAAGAAGAACATGAATAGACCATAAACACAGAGAATTGGAAAATGAATTCTGTATTGAATTTAGAAGGAAGCTTTAGTAGATATCTAAAACAATAGACGGAGCATAGCATGTATGAATTCCAAACTATTATACACTTATTTCAGACATGAAAGAAAACATAATGGAAGAGATAAACTGGGAAATCATTCACATGAGAAAGGAAACAACAGACCATATTACAAACAACACATGAATCCCTGTGTAAAACGTCGACCTCAGCTCTGCAACTTTATTAAAACACTCTTGAAAGCATACACTGCAAAATTACATCGGTTCCAACCCTTTCTCCTTCTTCGGGAGGTACATTTATAGCATTTTGGACTTCCTAAATCGACATTCAGGAATCAAAATTTTTACAACTGAAGAACATCTTCTAACAAACTTTGGACGTGGCCTACACACCACATTTCACATAAGACAGAAATAAAATGAGGACTACTAGAAAAACAGAATTAAAATCCCCTCCTGCATATCCCATATGGTGACAGCTATGAAAAAACTGAAATAGGTTTTCTTAATTGGCCATATTCCCAACAAAACCCATTTCTTAGTTTCCACTGATTCAGCTCCCACTCCTCAGGATCTGATTTTGAAACTGATGACTCAGACAATAAACCTGTAAATTTCTGGAAAAATACCCTATGAATATCCTTTAAATTCTCCAAACCTGTGATATATGTGTAAAACCGGAAGGAGGTTATTGAATATAATCATGTTCATAAGATAAGCCTCATTCAGTTTTGGAAACTTATTTCTGGTTTTTCAGAAACAATTGATTGGAATAACTGACTAAAACAATCATTTAAAAATCTGGAAATTGGCTCTCTGAAGATGACTTCGATTCTATCAATCCACAGCACTTGTGTAAAACATGAGAGAGGTTATTGTAGAAAGGTATGTTAGGAATAAAAACCTCTCATTTTCTGGAAAATAGTCTCTAGTTGGCTGAAACGTCAGCTCGAAATTAATGCCTCAAACAGTCATTTTCAGGGAAAAACTCACCGGTGTCTTCAACAAATGCATGCTGATGCTCTTTATGATAAATATGCTATCTCTAGTGATAAAGGTGTCTATGAGCATACATAACATGACCTATTTTAACTTTAAAACTATATAAATTTACGTTGATTTTTAAAAACATAGGCAACCAACCCTTTCACTAAGTGGAATATTTCACAACCGTCGATCTGATTTTCCAATTCAACATGTGTCCTAAGCCGCCCACTATTTAAAATTTCTCTGATTGAAAAATTGACTTACCTCGTTCAAGTTCACAATGCAAATTTTTTTTTATCTGTGGATTTTCCTCACCTATCAATCTGGCCGTTAAAACCTATCTACCATTTAACACATTTCGCTGATTTGAAATTTTAATTAATCCGTGCAAGTTAATATAGTGAAATTGACCTAAGCTACAAATCTCTTCCACCTACAAATCCGGCGGTTCATTTATTTTGTTGTTTAATAGCATTTCACAATTCTGAAATTTTAATTAACCCGTGCTTGTTCCTGTAGTGAAATAAATGTGAACTATTGGATGATTTGGGTGTTCATCTGTTCCGTTGATTTTCTTTGACCTTGCAGGACAAGAACTCTCCATATATGAATCATCTCAGGGAATAAAATGATAGATTCCTCTCAGTCATTACGTGCTCCACCTGCTGGCGCCAAGCATGTCCAATTTCTTCAACTTTGATCCAACATTGAATGTCGAATTCCATTCTTCAAATTCTGACCGCCGAAAGGAAAAATAAAACACAGTAAACTATTTCGGCAAATAGTATTCTCCTCACAATGAAAAAATCTGAGCTGAACCTTTGAGTTTTGTAGATTCAAATCATATATAGAATTATCAGCCTTCTATTTCTGTAACCCAGATCCTTTGATCACATTCAAGATCATTTTCTGCAAGAGTTTCTAATATACATGGTTTCTTCTTTGCCCAACGAACAAATACAATATGAAATGTGAACTGAGGATTTTCATGGAATATTTTACAGCCATGCATACTTTTCCCTACCACCGCACTCTCATCTTCAACGTTAAATCAACCTCCATTGATATATCAAACTTACCTTTGTGTTTTCATATTTTTTGGATAGCATTTTCACACTTTTGCTAAAAAACGTCATCCCACATGCAATAGGGAGGCGTGTGGCATTGTAGTTTATATACATCAAGCATTTTAATATATAGCAAGGAACAAATGTGTGTATTCTTTGAGAGCTTTCCACTTGGACTTTGATCGTGTGTTATTTTTTTCAGAACCTTTTAACCATTTTTTATCTTCTTTCAAACCCAAGAAATTTCAATGATTTATCTAATGAAAGAAAACTTGAAACCGCCCAAATCACCAATATAGCTTAAAATCAATTTAATGATAGCACTAAATTTTGGCAAAAATACATAGCGCTAACAGGTGGGAAGATCAAGGTACCACATGGGAATACCTAAAGTGAATCCTAGAAGGTTACGAGTAGCCATGACTAGCTTACTCACAATGCCAGAAGGTGGACATAGGAATGGGGTCGTGTGTACAGGGAATGAACCCCAATAATTCCTTGGGGTCTGCAGTTGGGGTTGTGAATGAGGTTGCAAAGAGGTTGTGATGTTACCGGATGTGATAGTGCACAAATTCAATATTTCAGTCAGCGAAGGAGGGGGTGGAAAGGATAAAAAGGTGTCCATAAAAGGAGCATTGGTGAAGAGACTTGGACGAACAGAAGATAGGGAAGGGATGGATACATTGTTGATGGTAGTGTCAATGATAGGGAGGACATGCTTTGGAGTGGCTGGTCCTTTAGGATTGTAATATGTTAGTTGGTTGATAGTCATGATCTTCCTATCATGGGGAAACATCAAGAGTCGAAATACAGTAGAGGAAATGACTAGCATTGCATACATATAGCTATGTCCAAGGAGGAGGTTGTAATCAAGTTGGGTGTTGACAACCTCAATGTCAATCAACATGGTTTTTCCAACTAACTCTACTAAGACATTCGTGAGAACGCCTTGTGGTTGAGTAACACAATCATCGTAAGATCGAAGGGAGGTGGTGGAAGGTTGAAGGGTTTGGGATCCAAGTTTCTTCCAAACAAAGGTTGACATAACTCTGGTGGATGCCCCCTCATCAATGATGCATCGATTAATGACCAAATTTTGAATAGTGACCGAAACTCAGAAGGTTACGGATGATGGAATCTAGTGTTCTCCTTGATCCAAGTCGAGAGTGATCAATCGAGAATAAGAGGGATCGACATCACCTACATGGATAGTAAATATTTGCATTGCGAAGGACAAGTTCGGAGGAATTCCAAAGTGGACATGGAAAAGGGATATTGGGCCAATTTGTCGACTATACTATAGTTAAGCACGACTCTAGTAGTGGGATTGTTCGCAATGCAACGCAAAGGGGATTGTGGGACTTTGGCAATCTCATCCATGGGGGTATTGGAAAATGTAAATACATATAGAGAGCAGTATAGGTAGATGTCATGGATGAATTAATGGTTTCTGTGGTGGAGCCATATTGGTTTCATCGAGTCTGTAAGTTGACATCAGATGATAACGTCATAAGGTGATGGACACCAGGATCAATGGGTGGATTGGAAGGAGTGGGTGTGGGGTTTTATTGTACCAAGGGTTGGGTTGCAATCATTCCTTGATTTGGTAAGGGGTTCTGTAGTACCATAGGTGGAGGACCTTGGGGTGTTGGGTTTGAATCTGCCCGAGCAACCGCATTAGGGTCACGCTGATTTTTCAGATTGTAACAAGTGGAAGACACGGTTCATATGGGGGCATGGATTCATATAATGGTCATAAGTGTCACAAATGGTGCACAGATGATTACTCCACAACTATGGGTGCTTCCAAAGTCTAGGGGGATGTTGGGGGGTTTGTGCAGGGGGATTGGATTCGTTGTTATTAGGTTTGGGTTGTTGTTCACTTCCTTGAGGTTGGTTGTTTCCCTGGTTCCTACCTCTTTGTCGTCTTCCTTTCCATTGTTGGTTATTGGGGGCAAGTTTATTAGGGAGGTTCTGCTGAGCGTAGACCTATGCTTGGGGAACAGGAGGAGTCGGGGTTAGAGAAGGTGTAGGTTGCACAAGTGGTGGGTAATAGACAAAAGAAGCTGGAGGGGATACAAATCCTATTGTTTGGCCATTACACACAGGTGCCAAGTAGTTTGGTCCATGAACATGAGGGACTGGAGCAGGAGACGCATATGTGTGTGTGGCTCTAGACTAATCTGCTACATGTGGAATATCAGAGGATTAGCCTGGTTGGGAAACACTAGTGGTGGTACCGAAATAAAATTGCATCAAAGGATAGGTTGTGTATAGGTGAGGATGTTGAGTAATAGAGGCAATGACTCCATCAATAGCATGGGATTCCCCCAGTGTATCTCAATGTGAGGAGCCATCATAGGGAGCATAAGGTACAATGGTATACAGAGAACCCAATTGGGTGTAGATAATATTGGAATATTGTGCCTTGAGGATGGATTCCTCCTTAGTTTGTGGGCTCTCATGTGCAATGTCCTTGGTGATGGGGGTAAGTAAGGTTTTGAGAAATCAATCTAGGAAAATCCTATCATCTAACTGGATTTTGCACAAGCTACAACGACGACGCCACTAATGGAAATGATCCATGATATGGGTAGCAATGTTCTGTCAACAGGATAATAGGATTTCCATGTCCTCATCATAATAGACGAGTAACTAGAAGTACTGGAGAAACATCGAGGCTAATGAGGAAAATTATAGATAAGTGTCATGAGAAATATTGATATACCATTTGGCTGCAACACTTGTGAGTGTCTGCTGGAATAGCCACAATCAAATAGAATAATCCACTATGATGTTAGAGGAACACCATAAGTGGAATGAAATAATGTGGTTTTGGGAGTCTTATTTCTCCTTTCCTTCGAACTTATGGATGTCAAAAGGGAGTTTGGTAGGAATGGGAGGCCATATCAGGTCATGACAGATGGGGTCATTCGTCAATCATGCCAAATTAGGTAGGTTAATATTAGACATAAATGGTAGACTAGTACCGGGACTAGATCGAGGAGGGCCAACAATGGTGCTGGGATCGACAGGCATGTAGTTTCCGCATGCAAATGGGGGTTGGTATGGATGAATTTCGATAAGAGGAGTAGTCACTGGAATGGTGTGAATAGCCATAATGGTGGTATAAGGGCCAATGCCCCCATGCACAAATGAAGCTACAGTATGAACCATGGTGGTTGGAGTGGGGCCACCACTAGTGGATAGCATACCAAAAACAGTGTGTGTGGTGGCGAGGGGCCCACTAGGACCAAGACCTATGGACTCGACAAAAGGGATACCTAAGATGACAGGTGAAGCAGTCACGGTTCCACAATCAAGCGTCCCCCTAAAAGGTTTTAGGAGGTGCACCAGCCATGGGTCTAGATGGGGTTGTGAATAAGGTAGGTTCATATTGATAGGAATCTGAATCAGACTTAGATGCAGTGTATGGATATGAAGGTGGTGAATGATGTCGAATTTGGATCCAATGGTGGTGGTTCAAGGAGCCGAACTGAGGGGTATGACCCCTAAGTATATGTGAGTAGTGTGGTGGACCAATGATGATATTATTGTGTGCTTTGTAATGAATGTAGGTGCAATAGTGTCAAAGATAGGCTCAAAAATCCAACTATAACCAAGTGTGCAGAAGGAGAACATAAAAATGGTGGATCATAGGGAAAAAAAATATCTAAAACCGAACTACAACAACATGTTACAGGAGGCGAGTCTACAACAAAGTGGCCAGAAAACCAACAAGCAACACTACCTATAAATAAAATGATGTACTAACCTATGGAGTATAAGTACAAGAACACTCCTAGCTACAATATGGAATCCCCTCACAAATCATATCCTTTGCTAGGTGATGAAATCCCAGTAAAACAATAAAAAATGGAAGAACAATAGGCTAAGAGAATCCCACTACCGAGAGGGACCTCGGGTACAAGAGATCTAAATAAACTAACAACTAGGCTACCTCGTTCATGACATGTCTGGATTGGTTTCCTATCAATTTTGGTCCTTGGCATTCGATATTGTCCTCAACATGCATGAAGAGGACTATGAAGGGTTAGCCTTTGGTATATAATGGAGTATAGTATTCCACCCTGACTTCTGGAACCCCTTCGTTGTGGATTACTCTTGCAGAGTGGGGGGTCCTCCGATAGATTGGTCATGACCATGTCAACAAGTACTAGAGTATTTTGGTACCCTAATGGACAAAAACTATGTCTCAGATGTAAGTGACAAAGGGGTGTTATTTGGATGCCTATTCCCTGTGTCCTAACTTAACTACAATATTTTTTTGGTCCTCAAATGAGGTTACAATGTTGGTTGAGTTAAGTTAATTTTTAGGCTCGGCTTGGGGTCATGAACCAAGCATTTTAATTTAGGGTATGAGATATGTGCACACATGATATGTAATGTGTAAACCCCAGTGATCACATGGTTGAGACGAAAATGAAGAAAAATAAATAAAAATAAATGACAGTAAATATTTTTCAAAACAACTACTTCTTCCAGAAAATAAAATGTACATAAGGAAATGAGTGCATAAGGAATGTAACCAGTTATAGGAAACAAACAAGGTATATCAACTACCAAGCTCGACTAAGGGGGCTCACATACAAGGGGAATAGGACCACAAAACAAACCAGGGGGATGTAAGCGATTATATATGGAAGGAACAGACAGGGAAGGGGTAGAACACAGACAGGGGGTTTGGAAAAGGGTCTCAAACACTGAAAATGACTGAAAAAACTGCAGGTCGCACATGTCAGTAGAACAGGTGCGATCGAGGTCACACAAAATTATAAAACAGTTGTTATTGGGATAGAAGATCAACAGAAAGATGCGGGTCACACAAAAAAGAGTTTTTTCACAACATGTTGCACAAAAATGGGTCATAGTAGTGACTAGGATTGCTCTGGAATCCTAGACAAGTGTGATTTGGAGTTTTGGTCCAAGTTGTTCTTATCAGGGTAGAAGGCTTGACCTAGGTTGCGCTTATCATCCAGAAAGGGGTGACCTAGGTTGCAACTTTTTGCTGAATAGGTGTGATCCGGTCGTAACTAAAGGTTCTTTAAGAAAAAATATCGGTGTGGGACAGAGGAGCAAGAAATAGGACAAGACTGGTTTAGATCTACCATAAGGGGTCATATATGTGACAGCTGAAGGTGCCCAAGTAGAACAAACCAATAGAAAAACCTGCAAAAAATAGATCCAAGTAGATCAAAATAGTGGGGTATCCAAAACTATAGTGGGTATTTCTCCCCTAATACGTGCAAAAGCACCTACCCTAGATCAACCAGATCAAAGGGTAGATTTCATGGTGTGAAGCATTTCTCAACCTATAATTACAATCATAAGCAATAATAACAACATAAATATTTTTATGATTATATATATATATA
>LPNX010973719.1:236424-322749 GCA_001517045.1 Pseudotsuga menziesii
TAATCGTCTCCAGTAGTGGTTGTCAAAAAGGGGGAATGAATCAAAGAGGGTATGGAGAAATCTCAATATACACCATGGAAAATGATATGGAAAAAGTATGGGAATGACGAAAAAATGTTTAAGAGGGTTTAGGGAATGCAAAAGTTGATGAAAAAGTGAAAAGTGTTTTTGGGGAGACCTTCACAATGCCATTTATAGGATGATCCAAGGTTTTCTGACCCATGGTATTTTATTTTGCATGGTATTTATCCATGGTTTTTGAACCATTCTCATTTTAGGGTTTTTAGGTCCTTTTTGGAGAGAGTAGGGATATGGCACAATAAATGCTCAACTTCCTCGAATTTATGGGGAAGGAATAATAATGTTTTGGACCATTTTTGGTGGAATTTAATTTTAAACGTCAAAATGAAGGAAAGAATGGTGAGATTATGATGTATAATTATTGTTTGGACATAGAGAGCTAGGTGAACAATTTTTGTTGTTAATAAAATAAATTTTAATATTTTATTTCATTGTTTTCATAGTAGGTTTGGGTTCATATACATGTCATTCAATTCCATTCTACACCAAATCCATTGGGTTCCACATAAGTTTTGGGGCCATTACCTTGAATCCCTTATCTCCACTTAGGTACATTACAATGGTATCATAGCATAGTTCTCAGAACCTTCTTTTGGTAATAATTGATGAGTCTGAAGAGAAATCCATCTCCTAATAGGAAATATCTAGGATATTCATTTTTATAAGAAGAATTTGACTCTACTAAAGGAAATATCCAAGGAGAAAAAGAAAGGGACACATCAAGTATGGATTAAAGGGATGGATTTAGACTCTTTTTTCAAATAATATTGAAAGGTATTCATTGTATCCCAAAATATCATCCAATCAAGACAAGAGACAATAGAATTATTATCCAAGCAGTTGGGAAATAAAGATGGATAAGGGAGTAACATTGACTCTTAGCATGAAGGAAATAAGTTCTATGGTGAGACTCTTTTTTCAAATACAAGGCCTCATAATCAACCTCTTGAATTCAAGGGTGAGATCAAGAGTTAGCCACATCCTACCATGCCTAAATTCACTAAATAACACAAAGAGGAATTGGAGTTGCAAAATGAATGCACTCCTACATGGGAGGTTCGCTAAATAGAGCACCAGAATCTGAGTGAGTAGGAGAGAATTCCCTTTCAAGGAATTCTATGAATCCCAATACATATTCAATCCAAGAAGAAGTATTAGAATTCATTCTCATCATCTCGAGTTAAAGAATTCCATTGGTAAGATCTCTCTTCCATATTTTGATGGTTCATCAAAATGTACTTCTAGTTCATGGATCCAGAAATCAGACACATATTTTCAATTGAAGCCCATGGATAAGAGGGATTCCATCAAAATGGATACCCTATGTCTTTATGGCAAGGTAATGGTTGGTGGTTCCATGAAATTAGGACTATAGGTCATTAACAAGTGAAAACATATGAGGATTTCACAAGGATATTAGTATATATATTTTATCGAAAAGATCCTAATATGTCTTTCAGAGAGCTATCACATTTAATACAGACCAGAACTTCTGAGGCATATATTTATGAGTTCCAAAATCTAGTTGTGATGGTCATAAACATATTTGAAACTTGTTGTATCCTCTTATTCATATAAGGATTAGAAGAGCCATTGAAAGGGTTGGTAAAAGTCTATAGACCATATACCTTGTAGGATTCAATGAGAAGAACAAGAGATATACAAGATTCCATACAAAGAACAAAATTTTATCTGAGAACAAATATACCAACTAAACCCATGAAAAATAAACATCTCCAAAAGGTTTCAATATAAAATTTCAATAAGGAGAACATGTTCAACGATTGAGATGAATTAAGGAGGAGAAATATATGCTTCTCTTTGATAAGAACCAAGGGCTTTGGACCACAAGTGTGCTAAGAGAAATGAATATTACATTGAGGTATTCTCATAGAGTGAAGCTAAGGAGGAAGAAAAGGAAGAACAAATTGAAGTAGATGGTGTATATAATACAATAGATGGAGAACAACTACCACCGGTAAGTGACAATATTTTAGTCATGGTAGGAGTACCTCGCTTCCACACTCTCAAATCCATGGGAGTGGTTCAAGGATAGAGGGATACAATTTTGGTTTATGGATGTCCTAGTCATAACTTCATCGATTTGGATTTGGTGGAAAGAATAAATTTTCCTATTGAAACCTTTGAAGGTTTCGTAGTCACCATACCGGGTAATAAATCCATGGAATGTACTAGATGGATTCCAAAATTGCAAGTAACCATAGGAGATTATACCTTGTTAGATAGTTTTTATGTTGTTAATGTTGTCAACACTAACTTGGTGTTGGGAGTACAATGGTTGTATTCCATCGGAGATCATTCCATGAATTATCAAGTGCCTCAAATAATATTCAAATTATTTTATGGGAAGCAGGTAATCTTGTAAGGAATCAATGCCTACCCTAATCAAGTGGTGTCTTCACATATTATGAGATCAAACTTGAGGCATGGAGACATTGAATGGGATGTTGAGTTCCTCATAACCATTCAGGGCACCATCATAGAAATTTCACAACCCTTTAAGACATGAATATATTGCTACAAAAGCATGAGAAGGTAATTGGATACCTTCCAAATGGCAGGCCACCTAATAGAGGTTCAACTTACATTCATGGAATATTGGGTGCAACTGTGCAAGAAAGAGACTTGATGGAACAAGAGAAGACCCATATCCTATTGGATCAAACAATAAGTGTTATAAGAGGAATTGGTAATAATTCACTATTAATATGCTTATGGTATCCTAGTATCATTTGGAATCACAAGTTGTTACAAGATACCAAAATGTTGAGAGGAATGCAGTAGGATCAATGGGATCCTGGATAGAAAGTCAGTCTAAATTTTTAGAAGTCTATCCATGGGGAGAAGTGGGTTAGTTTCCTACATGGGAATTCTTATGATGGATGGAAACACTATGTTCCTCTTTGGTGGTTTTGGAGTCTTCAAAATACTCTTTGTGTTGACACTAAGCAAGGTGGAAGAAGGTGGCATGATAAGGGTTTTGGGAACTGTCCTCCTCGTATACCACCCAAAAAAACAACTGAGCAACTTTTCGAATGTGTAAGTGAGGAATATGCTCATAGTTATGATTTTTCACACAAGGGAGAGGAAAATAATGTAGGTTCATATGCATTTCTCTCTTTGATAGAATATTCAATTTCTTGGAAGGTTCATTAAGTAGTAAAGTATTCTAATCACAATTTTGCATATGATCCCCTTAATGATTTGATTCAAGGGGAAACATATGAGATCATGATTGGAGAAATCTATTTAGTGCCAAAATCTACTATTAATGAGGTGATTATGAGGTCCATACTTGATATGATCCTATTTGTGCATTTCCTTAAAAGGGGAATAGAGGCCCAACACAAATTCACTCACACTTATAGACATCTAAAGAGATTCAAAGGTGAATGTTAAAGGAAAATCTAGGAATATATTGAATCATATTTCACAAGGTCACATCTGAGTCCAATTTTATTCCAAAGTTATGGTTCAGTAAAGAAGATTGCAATTATAATGGTTCAACCATGAATTGATGGAAAAGGGTGAGCAGTAAAAACTTAACAAAAGGGTCATCTATTATGGAGGAGAGATTCATATGATTCCTAAGACAGTTTGGAAGCAACATTTTGGAGGTAGTGCATGTTTTCTTCATGATCCTTGTTTTCATTTTATTGAGGACAAGAAATATAGGGAGGGTAGGAATTTAATGTCCCTACTTTAGAATATCCATGAACATACATCTAACCCATTCAATCCCCATGGGTTTATACAAAAATAAAATAAATTGGTTATGAGATTAATATTGGTCCACGATTATCTAATTTAATTAAACTAAAACTTTGGGAAGTGATTTAGTCCATAGTGTAAATATTTAATTATTAATTAATTGTGCGATGAGTGGAAATTCCTAGGTGTCCTAGGAGGGAAAATAATAGTTTATGTGGACCCAATGAGCCATAAGGAATCTGGAAGGAAAGCATTGAAAATCAGGAAAGTGGAAGAAAGCATGAAAGCAATGAAAACCAAGAAAGTGTCAGAAAGAAGGAATGGAATTAAAAGAAAGAAATTAATGAAAAGAAGGTAAAGCATAGTTTCCAAAATCAAGAAAATAATACTAAAGTAGGAAAGGCAATAAAGCAAGGGAACAAGTCACATAAAGTTGCAAGTCTCCAATTTGGTCAGGGAGGGCACACTGGATGAGATTAGAGGTCAAAGTGCAGTGCATATTATACAAGAAGCTATTAGATATTATGAAAAGAGGATAAACACAATCATTCACATATTTTTTTCAGTTTTGATATTCAAATTAAAGATATCTGAAGCTTTTCAAGACTTGGGAGATGTGCCCCTTGTCACCAGTTGGGATATGTGCGCCTTCTGTTCATTGTACTAGTTGATAATTCATCTATATATTGAGGAGGATGGAATTAATATTTCCTCATTTATTTAATTTTATTTTTTCCTTGAAAGTTTAGGTCCATTCAAAATCTATATGTAGCGTTGAATTTCCAGTAGTTTGAATTATAAGAGTTGGTGTAATCCTTCAGTGAGATAGTTTTTGTATTGGATGGTGCTATTTATTAATATTGTTGTGGATTATATAATTGAATATATGAGAAGTAATAATGTCCCTTTTAATATTATATTTCAGTATTGAGCTTCAATTCTGCTGAAATTTTATAATCTAATGAATATTTCTTGCTATGCTCTAGTTATTGGCAAATTTTGACTAGTTTTCAGTTTCAGAGTAATAAACTGACTTATTCCCCTCTAATTCATGATATGGATGTTTATTATAGTATATAGGAGAAATTATAACCATTCCTATACATTAAACCTACAATTCATGACCTCCTAGTGTCATTTGGGTTGACTTGGAAATTGACTAGTTGACCAACCCTAATTTTGCAATTTTCTTTATAACTTCCAAATTCAGACCAAATCAAATACAATGTATTATTCAATGTTTTCATATCAAGTTAGGGTTTATATACAAGAAATCCATTTCCATTCTGTACCAGAATCCATTCGGTTCCACATAATTCTTAGGGCCATTAGCATGAAGCCTTTGGTTTAGCTAAAGGATTCTACCCAGGAGTGATGCACCCAGAGAATGTGCAGTTGTTTAATTTGGGAGCCTCATTTAGGTTTCTGAAGAATATCCTTAATCCATATCAAATACAAAAACATCCATCTTGGAAAAATTTGGGAAATTTTAGTTGTGTTTGAGTCTCAATTTTTAAATTCCTATACCAAACTAGTCAAAGTTGAGTTAGTGTGCATGAATCTCCATTTAGGTGCATTAAAAATACCATGAATTAATATTACATATGATATACAAGACATACTTTTTTGATAAATAAAATTCATTTTCCCAACCTTCTTCATCATTGTCAATATTATCATGTGCTTCAATATCTAATTTATTAGTCCTCGCCCTTTGAATACAGTTGTAGGTTTGCTTTCAACACCATATTGTTGAATTGTTGTCATCCAATTACCCCTTCTCTCTTCAAGTTACTTTTATATAAACAATGATATGATAGTTTTGTTAAGATTTCATATGCTTATCTAGATATCATTAGTGTTTAATCCAAATTCACAACAGTAGCATATGCATAATCACTAAAAGAAACACAATCACAAGATAGACACATTATTTATCCTGGGAAACTCCCAGGGGGAAGAAAAACCAACAAAAATTCCTATGTATAAGATGTATAAGATAAAACTCCAAAACATGTATTCTCCTCCTTACTGGTATGTCTCACTGTCTCCTATGCGCTACACAAGTGAGTGAGTCTGAGTTCAAATGAGAAGCACACATACTCTATTTGTACTCTTTTTGTAAACTGAATTTTACCCTAATCAAGTCGGCCGCACTAAACAGTCTGGGTTGACTTCACCTAGGAAATAAAATAAAAAAAAATTTATTATTTTCATTAGGGTACTATTGACCCGACTTACAATGGAGGGTTTACCTCATGACTCTATGATGACCAATTACAATAATAACATCCTAACGGAGGAATAGAACATCTCCCTTGGGGTACATCGGTAAAATACATTTAGAATATCCTTTGAAGTTACAATATTTCAACACTCCCCCTTAACGAGAAGGGTATTCTACTAACAACAACATCATCAAATATATAAGTAACAAGAGAGAGAATATTCAATAGTATCAAGGTAATACATCTATACGTCATAGGAAATTTTCAACAATCATCAATAATTGGAATAGTTACTCTTCAATATCTTCTACAGCACACGATCACTTGATCCTTTTGCAGTAATACTTCAATATTCCAGTCCTTCATAGAAGCACTTCGATCTTCTTGATCCTTTGCAACAACACTTCGATCTTATCGATCATTCACAGCTGCACTTTGACCTTTTTTGATCTTTTGCTGCCACACTACCTGCAGTACACATGATCTTTTTGTAGGATGATCAACCCCTAGCACTTTAGGACATAGGTCCAAGGATGATGCAATCCTCATTAACATAATCCCCCTTAATGAGGAGGGTTCATAGTATCGACCAGCTGATTAATCCACAAATGAATGCATGACCATATTGTTCACAAGGACTCATCATAGACCATCTTCAACTTGTTAGAGATAGCACCACTCCAAGCGAGTGTTATACTATGGAATCTACATGCACATGTAGGCATACTCTCCATGTAAGAGTATCATCTACAACTGCAGATCTTGAGTGCACCTAAATGCAAGCCCTGTCATCCATAATGACTCATTGTAGAGAATCCTCAGCTTCAAATCTAGGACCACTCCTAAGCGAGTGTTATTCTATGATATCAACAAGTGAATGTGGGTACACTCTCCATG
Source organism: Pseudotsuga menziesii (assembly GCA_001517045.1). Taxonomy (NCBI): domain Eukaryota; kingdom Viridiplantae; phylum Streptophyta; class Pinopsida; order Pinales; family Pinaceae; genus Pseudotsuga; species Pseudotsuga menziesii. The sequence goes on from LPNX010973719.1 coordinate 243,363, forward strand.
TGAGAGTAAGATCTGCAACTGTAGATATCGACCGCACCAAAATGTAGGCCCTGTCATCCGTAATGAATCATCGCAGAGCGTCCTCATCTTTAAATATAGGACCACTCCTAAGCAAGTGTTATTCTAATACATCCATAAGTGAATGTGGGTACAGTATCCATGTGAGAGTAATGCCTGCAAATGCAAATCTCGACCACACCTAAATGCAGGCCCTGTCATCCGTAAGGACTCATTGTATAGCATCCTCAGCTTTAAATCTAGGACCACTCCTAAGCGAGTGTTATTATATAGAATCCACAAGTGAATGTGGGTACACTCTCCATGTGAGATTAATGTCTACAGGTCCATCCTCAACTAGTGAGGACCAATCTCAGGGACAGAGTGTTATTTCCTGCAAGACCATCCTCAAGAGAGGATACTATCGTCCTTAAGTGAATGCCAGACCTTGTCAACATCCTTAGGCATACTTGGCCTCTTTCATACTGGAGCTTCATTATCATTCCATTGTCAATGACAGTATCATCATCACTCCCCCTTTACAGAGAGGATCCATATCATCAACCAACTCCCCCCTTGTACGAGGAGGGTTCATATCTTCAACCTATTCTTCCTTTTCGAGGAGAGTCCATATCTTCGACTTGTTCTTCCTTTCTGAAGAGAGTCCATATATTCATCATTCCTTCTTGCAAGGAAAGTTTGTAGTATCATCATTGTTCCTCCTTGCAAGGAAAGTCTTTTTTTTACTACACCAATATTGTCACAGAAATACTCAAACTTTACTCAAGATAGAGGCTTGGTTAGCACATCAACAACTTTCTCATTATCACTCACATACTGGAGATTTATAACTCCCTTTTGTACCATATCCCTTAAATAAAAGTATTGTATTTCTATGTGCTTTTATTTATCATGGAACACATGATTCTCTATCATCTTTATACAACTCTATTTGTCACAAAGAATCACTGTGGTATCCAACTCCATGTCAAATAGACCTGGAATCAGTTTTCGAAACCATATCGCTTCACAATTAGCAGAGCAAGCTGCTATGTACTCTGCTTCAGTTGTGCTGAGAGCAACACTGGACTATTTCTTACTAAACCATGAGATCATGGCATATTCGAGACAATAACATCCACCTAAGGTTCTCTTTCTGTCTACGACACTTCCTACCCAATATGAATCCATATATCCATACAATATGTAGTCATATTCTCTAACATATTATAGTCCAAAGTCTATCGTACCTTTTAGGTACCTCATCACATGATTTGGAGCTATCAGGTGAAACCGTATAGGTTTAACTAGATACTGACTTAAGGTATTCACAGTAAAGCATATAGCTGGATTTGTATTTGTTAAATACATTAATGACCCAATAATTTGTCTGTACCGAGTCATATCGACTAACTTTGATGATTCATTAGATAGTAACTTTAGGCTGGTATCCATGGGTGTTTCCATGGATTTACAATCCAACATATCAAATATTTTCAATATTTCTATTGCATACTTTCCTTGGTTCAAAAATATTCCTTCTAGACTCTGCTACAATTCTAGCCTCAGAAAGTAATGCATAAATCCAAGATCTTTAATCTCAAATTATTCATCTAGCTTCTTCTTTCTATTTGTTATTTGTTTCTAATTTCCAGTTAGAAATATATCATCCACATACAACAATAGTATGACAAGTTCATCATCCATAATCTTCATGTAAAGTTAGGATCACCTTTACTTTTGGTAAATCCCAAGCTTGTCAAGAAGTTATCTATTCTACCATACCAAGCTCTAGGAGATTGCTTCAGTCCATACACATCTTTTTTCAACTTACATACATGAGTTTCTCTGTATTCGTCTTCAAATCCTTTTGGATGTTCGACGTAAACCTATTCATCAATCATACCATTGAGGAAGGATGTCTATACATCCATCTGGTGTAGATCCCACTTCATCATGGAAGAAAGTGCCATAATGGTTCTGATGGAAGTCTACCTTTCTACTGGAGAAAATGTCTCTTCATAATCAATTCCCTCTTTCTAAGAGAATCCTCTAGCCACAAATATTTCCTTGTATTTTTCAATACTTCCATTAGCTGCATGTTTTATCTTGTATATCCATTTCTAAGATACCACACTCTTGTTTTCTGGTTTGAGTACTATATCCCAAACATCATTATTTATTACTGACTGGTATTCTTCCATTATTTATTCCACCCATTATTTATTCTTTGCAAATTCCTCGTAGCTAGTGGGTTCTTGATCTACAAGGTCACACATCAAATCTACATAATTGAAGAATAGCTTTGATCTCTTGCTTGTTCTTGTGGAGCCTTCTGGAGTTCCATACTTTTCTGCTTCTTGTATGATTTCTCTTACCCACGTAGGTTTTCTCTCTTGAGATATATCCATAGTAGGGGGTTCTTGAGGTTCTAGCATATCATGATCTTCATATGCTACTATTTCATGATAGGGTTCAACTTCTATCTTTATGGGAGGTATATCCTCTTCATGTACTTCTTCAAGTTGGCACCTTCTGAATTTCTTAAGAGCTTTGTCTTAATCAAATTTTACATCCCTACTAATATATATATATGATGGAATTCTAAAATGTATATCCTGAAGGATTTGGAGCCTTCGCAGTATCCAAAAAAAATTCCCTTCTTTCCAGAAGGATCCAACTTGGTTCTCTTCTCTTTAGGAATATGTACATATACTGGACATCCAAATATATTGAGATGGCTCACTTTGGTTTTTTTCCTATATACATTTCTTCAGGATTCTTGAATCCAAGAGCGCTGTGAGATAAAATGTTCTGCACATACACATATGTTCTTGCTACTTCATCCCATAGGTGCATGGGGAGATATTGTTCATGAATCATTGTTTTAACTACTTCCATAATGGTTCTATTCTTTCTTTCCACAACACCATTCTGTTGAGGATTGTAGGGAGTGGTTAGTTCCCTCTTAATTCCATATTCCTTGTATAATGATTCAAATTCTTTTGAAGTATAGTCTCCACCATTATCTGATCTTAATATCTTGATTCTTGTTTCTGAATGGTTCTCTATCAAGGCTTTGAATTCCTTGAATTTCCCGAACAATTCACTCTTGGTATTTAAGAAGTATATCCATGTCTTTATTGAATAGTCATCAATAAATGTGCCATAATATTCATATCCAGTTAAAGATGTGGAGGGCATAGGACCACATACATCATAATTAATTAATTCTAATGTACCTTTAGTCTTTGTTTCACTTTTTCATAAAGGGGTTCTTGATGTTCTTTCCTCTTGAAAATCCTTTGCAAGTTCCTTCATGATCAATCTTCAGATCTTGTGACCTTGTTACCACCTTTCTCACATAGGGTGTTGGTGTATTTGTAACTTCAAAATGTATTCACTTGTATATCTTATGTATTGTACCTTGATGTTTATTCCGGGAAGTATCTGTAATGTAAGTGAGTCATGTCATGCCCCGATGTTCCGATCAGGAGATTCAATAATGTAAACAAGTCATGTAAAGTCATTGAGGTTAACCCTCCATTGTAAGTTAGGGCAATAGTCACCAGAATTGAGTTAAGGTTAACCCTCCTTGTTGATCGGAGGGCAAAGTCCCCACAGTTGTGGGGCACTAGGGTTATTAGACTCTCCTAGAGATGTCGGCCCTGGTAAGTAATTTTTAAGTGAGGCCAACTTGTTGGAGTGGACATTAAGTGAATGAAAGAATATAAATAGAGAGTGAGCCTCTCTCTATTTATCACACATACACTCACTCACTAGGGCGCATGAGTGAGAGAGGAGAAGCTCTATAAAGTGAGAGAGAGAGAGAGAAAAGATGTTGGAGATCATATTTTCTATATTTGGGTTTTATTGCTGCCATTAGTGCTCATTCTATCTCTGAGGAAGTTGCAGGGTTTTCTCCTTTATGGTTTCCTCGAGGAAAATTCTTTGTGTCTCTTGTCTCTTTTGATTTTTGTTGTGCATGTTATTCTCTCAGATAAGATCCTAGATCATATTGCTTAAATGTTAAAAATATAACATGGTATCAGAGCTAACCTGAGAAGAAGACACTATGCAGCTGCAAAAGATATGGCTTCTTACTTTTTGGGTCTCTCTCCACAATCCATCAGAAAAAGAAGGCTATGCTGAACCTCCATTGAAGGGCACATCTTTCTGTCGAAGTAGAATTTGATTTCAGGCATTTTCAGTTTTTGGTGCGGGAAATTAGGGCTTTTTACAGAAGATGAATTTTTGAGTGAGACTGAGATAGGAATTCACTCCTCATAAAAATAGAATTTTAGATACCTGGGTTGAGATTTTTGGTTGGGTGAAACTTCGTGAAAGTCAAACCCTAGTTTGACCCCGGGCTTGAAAAACCCTAAAATACTGAAATTGATAGTTTTGGTAGATTCGCTATATCTCAATATTGAAGAAGGATCAGGTGCTAAAACTTTCACAAGTCAAACATAAATTTGTTATGTACATTGTTTCCATGTTTCAGCCTCATATTTTCTATATTCTAGGATATATGATTCCTCCAAGTTAGGGTTCCAGCCTCTCCCAGGATTCCTCCCCAAACAGGACACCTGGGGAAAATTGCTATATCTCAAGCTACAAAGGTCCAAATGAAATTTATAAAGATGTTATAAAAAGGGAACAGACTTTAATTTTTGTGGTAAAAGTTTCAGATCCATAAGACACACCAGTGACACATGGAATTCCGTACAACTTCACTATGCTAAACAATCCTGAAATAAGTCACCTTGGGAAAACGCTCATAAGTCCCAATTGGTAAAACTAATTCTGGTAAAACCTGTGGTTTTGGAAAAAGAACAAATGTGGTTACCTCAATGAAAAATTATACACACAGAGAAATATAAATTTTAGAGGTATCGCAGAAACAGTATCAGGCATTTTTGTAGAAGAAATTGGTCAACTAGGGCTTCCTGTTTTGGGAGCTTCCCTCCACGATTTCCAGAAAAGGAGTACATTGGATAGCTCACCTTGAAGAGGTCTATATTTCCATCCAATTAGATTTGAAATATTCCAAGTTTTTAAAATTAGGTTTTCTCTAACAAACCCTAGGTCAGCCAGATCCAGAACCAGGATGGACACCTCAAATCGGTAAGATCCAATCTGTTTCTATTTACATTTGACGTTCTCATTTCAAAATTACTAATCACACTAGATTTTTGACAAGCTTGGTGAGGCTGACAACTTCCAAGCATGGAAGTATAGGATCTCACTAGTTCTTGAAGGAAATGAATTAGACATCTACATAAGTAGAGAGGTTCTAGTTCCAGAGGGAGATGAGGCTAAAGCCTTACACAAGAAGAACTTGGTCAAGGCCAAGAAGAACATTGTTGATGCAATCAAGGATCACATTATAACACAAGTGTCTTCCCTAAAGACACCTGAAGAGATGTTTGATTCCTTGACCAAGCTATTTGAAGGGAAGAACATAAATTGGAAGATGACTTTAAGAAACTAGTTGAAGAATGTGAAGATCTAGAATGCAGAGACCATATAGTCATACTTTATAAGGGTCTCTCAAATCAAAGAACAACTTGTAGAAGTAGAAGAAGAAGTGGAGAATGCAGAAGTTGTTATAACTACCTTGAATGGACTCCCAGGATCATGGGATTCATTCATTCAAGGAATGTGTGCCAGAAGGAAGTGATTACTTTCAGCAGAATCTGGGAAGAAGAAGAAGCTTGACTCATAATAAGAGAAGAGAAGATGGGAGAAACTGAAGATCAATCTCTCACCATCCAAAGAACATCCCTCAAGAGATAAGGAATACGAAGGACTCAACTCTTGAAGAACCTCTTATCCATCTTAGAATTTGGATAAGAAATGATGAATGAAGAATATGATGAAGTTGAAGGCTCAAGAAGGAGTCTACCCACAAAACAAATAAAGATAAGTATTCAGTTGTCATTTCATGATATTGTTTTGTTATGCATTTGTTTATATTCAGTTGGTGTATTATGCATGATAGAATTTTTGCATTAATTATAGTATACTACTAATATGCATGTGATGGGTAAGTAGATCATGGTTCTATACAACTCTCCATTGCTACTTATATAGAATGAAACCTCTTTGCTGACATATTGGATTAGTGCACAATCTCAATGTTGTCCTGGTAGAGATGGAAGGCATATAGAAAGTTTCCATGAGATATGGATGAATGTTGTATTGGATAAAATAGTTGCATGATCATATATTTATGCATACGAATTTTCCATTATGAATATGCCTTATGAAATGTTTCTAACCATACAAATGCATTTTACTTGTAGGAAAGATCACGTACAATAACCTACAAAAAAATAAGGATGAGACTTGTTTTGAAGAACAAGTGATGACAGTTCAAGAAGTTATCTAAGATAAAAAAGAATATGATGATACTTTCAAAGAATTCAAGAGGCCTCAGACACAGTACAGTTATGTGACACTGTTGAGTGACATCATTGATGCAGAGCCTTCCAGCTATGAATAAGTAGCCAATAAGAAAGGGAAGGAGAGTACCAGTTCAAGAAGAATGATGTCCAGGATGCAATATCGAGACTTGAAGGGAATTCTGTAATGTCTTCCATACGTATCTACAAGATCCAACATGCAGTAGATGGAAACATCGTGGGATACAAGGAAAGATTCGTATCACAAGGATTCTCACAGAAAGAAGGCATAAAATACGAAGAGACATTTACAACCATTCAAATTTAAGACACATGATAGGCAGACTCATGTGTGCAAATTAAAGAAGGCCTTGTACGAGCTCAAAAGACACCCATGGGATAACACATACATGAGGAGCTTGAATATCACCTAGAATGATGAAGATCTTAAAATTTGCTACAACATTGAAGATGAAATCCTATAGAGGATGACAAGCTCATAGATGGGTGCAAGAAGTATTAATTTGTCGTAGTGGTCTAGGAACTGAAAACACAGTCTCACAAAGAGTACAGACAGATAGTCATAAAATTGGAAAAATGGTACTGCAATGGAAGTAGCAGCTCTGTATAATCAAATGAATAATGAATAATACAATACAATGATCATGCTGCAAGCATGAATTTCAAATCAATTCAAATTCCTAAGGAGGTCATTCGAATTGAATGAGTGAGTCTAGCTTAACTGAATGTAAGCCACAATAAACACTCAAGTTAACCACTGATCAAAACCTTAATTGACTCAACTGAGTCCTAACTGAAGTTGGAGTGCAATAAATGACTAAGTCTAACTGAAAAATAGCTCAGACACATGTCACTGCAAGCCAACCAACAAGTGGTAGCGCATCAATGAATCCAATGAACCCCGATGAGGTTAACTGAAGTGTAACTTACCATCAGAAGAGGTTGGAGGCGCCCCTGTTGACTCTAGTTCATTAAATAATCAATTTAATGAAGGGACGTGCCTTCACTGCTCTGTTTAACTAATTGTAACCATCAATTAGCAATAATGTGCATTTATGACACTTAGATCACCCCCAGAGTGCTCCAGTTAGCCTCCTTGACTGAAGGTAAGCATGGGTGTGCTCATGATGATGTCAATTAAGTCAGTAAAACTTAGGATAGTGGTTTAACTAGTCCAAATTGACCAAAAAGAGAGTGTATGGTGGTAAATATCTCCAACACCCCCCCTTAAGCTATACTCAGGAGGAGTAGAAAATATAAAGTGCATAAGAATTCTAGGGCCCCGGAAACAAAGGCCATAGGTCACCCTGCACAATAAAGTAACTACTTAATATAACCAAGGAAACAAGGAAAAACTCATGGGAAAAATACCCCCCCCCCTCAAACTAAGTAGTAAATCAAGAATTTGTTCTTCTATATAGTAGCATCCTGAGACTTTGCATGTGAACCTCTGAATCCAAACTAAATGAATATGTCTTGAGGAATCTTCCACTTTGGAAGAAGAACAATGCACTCAACTGAATCAGAAATATAAACAATTGCACGATGAAAACTGGACCCATGTAGAGCAGCTGAAATCATCTAAAGAGAGAGCAAAGGTTCTTGAGGATTTAAACCATGTGTGGAACACTCAAGAAAATGATATGTTTCAGCCTTGAATAGAAAACCATGATTGGTAAAATCAGCCTCAATTCTTAGGAGCAAGTGTCCAAGGGGATGTAGAATGTCTTCCTCTTTACTAGTTCTATGAGGAGATGGGCATGTGACCAAAGGTAGAGAAGCCCTCGGACTGTGGAGAGAGAATGCTTGAGATCCATAATCTGATATAGCTTTTGAAATAGCTAATGAATCACATAATAAAATATCAGCAACCTCATATGAGGAAACTAACACCAAATCCCCATCAACGGTTTTGAAGAGAAAGTGTGGTACTTGCTTTTTCACACCAGAATTGGTGAGAGCAGCTACAAGCATGAGTGAAAGTTTTTGGATTTTAAAATATGAACCAAATAATATCATATCAGAAATTAAATCAGATCTAAATAATTTCACAACAGATCCAAAATTCTGAAATGATATCAAATACCCAGTAGCAGTTTTGTAGGAGACTTGCGGTACTTGTTTCTTCACACCATTGATGAGAATAACTACAAGCAGTACTGAAGGTTTATGAACCTGAATTTTTGAACTAGGAAATATCAGATCAGATCCAAATAAGATCATATCAGATCCAATAAGGTTCATATCAGATACAAAAGTATGGTCAACCAAGACGTTGGATGCACAACTCTCTTCTTCTTCAAAATTCTGAATTTTGGTGCATGCAATCTTGCGGGATTTTGTTGGAAGATATAGATCATGCGGAGCGAATGTGTCACTCTTATAATCTGATATTTATTACAAAATATCCAAGTTTTTACATATTTTCACACCAGCAGCAACATTAGAGGGAGAAAAATCAAGTTTCTCTTTACTTTCGGAAGCAATTACTAGCAAATTTTGCACAAAATTCAAAGGAAAATCACTGGTGAATGTTTGCATGGAAGTGAGCAGTATTTTTCTTCAATATCAGAGATTCAAATGTCTTCTTATATTTCAGAAATATGAGGATATGAGATATCATATATCTAATGAAATTCTGGAGCATTAGGAGAAGGAGTCACTGCATGGAGACTTTCTTCAATTCGAATTGACTATGTAGAAGATTCTGCTTCTTCTTCATCTTGAACAACTTCACCAGAGAGAGTAGAGGCCAATAATTTTGAGTATAGAACTCTTGTGGTGCTGGATGTGATATCCAAAGTGCTATTATGATCCTCATTGTGCTTGCCAAATGTTCTGTCCAATTTTGTCTAGAGATCCTTTGGGTATTCAGCAGAACCAATAAGGTAGCGCAAGCTAGGAGAAAGGGCCAGAAATATTGCTCCAAAATCTCTATCACCTTCATTTAGCTAGTCATTATCATTCTCATAAGACTCTTTTCCAATTCCAATAGACACCTCATCTCTTTAGAGATGCAATCATCTTCAACTTCCATTCTAAATAGCTTGTGAATGGGGTGAGAAGAGGGACTGATGAGTCCATTCGAAGTTGTACCTATTAAAACCTGTAAATCACAACAAAATGGGCACTGTAATGCTGGAAAACCTACACATTTTAGGATTTCATCACACCTAGAAAAATTGATCAAGCAAGCTTGATCAACAATTCCTTTACTTGGGGTATTAAGTGGTAAGCCTTGGCTTTTGGTGCAGTCCTGGAATTTTGAGCTTTTGCTCAATTTTTCATGAAAGATATGTCAAAAACCATGTTTTTGAGAGATGTGAGATTTGTCCCACCATGAGCTCTGATATCATATTAATTTGTCACGGTGGTTTACGAACTAAAAACATAGTCTCACAAAGAATACAGATAGATAATCATAAAATTGGCAAAATGGTGCTGCAATGGAAGTAGCAGCTTTGTATAATCAAATGAATAATGAATAATACAATACAATGATCATGCTATAAGCATGAATTCCAAAACAATTCGAATTCCCAAGGAGGTCATTCGAATTGAATGAGTGAGTCTAGCTTAACTGAATGTAAGCCACAGTAAACACTCAAGTTAACCACTGATCAAAACCCTAATTGACTCAGCTGAGTCCTAACTAAAGTTGAAGTGTAATAAATGACCGAGTCTAACTAAAAGTAGCTCAGACACATGTCACTACAAGGAAACCAACAAGTGGTAGTGCATCAATGACTCCAATGAACTCTGATGAGGTTAACTGAAGTGTAACTGACCATCAAAAGTGGTTGGAGACGCCCCTGTTGACTCCAGTTCATTAAATAATCATTAAATAATCAATTTAATGAAGGGAGGCACCTTCACTACTCTTTATAACTGATTGTAACCATCATTTAGCAATAAATTGCATTTATGACACTCAGATCACCCGCAGAGTTCTCTAGTTAGCCTCCTTGAATGAAGGAGAAGGCTTAGTTATCCTCCTTGACTGAAGGTAGGCATGGGTGTGCTCATGCTGATGTCATCTAGTGCTCCTCTAATGTCAATTAAGTCAATAAAACTTAGGATAGTGGTTTAACTAGGCCAAATTGACCAAAAAGAGTGTGTATGGTGGTAAATGTCTCCAACAAGAAGAAATTTTGAAAAGGTTCAAGATAAAGGATCTTGGTATCTAGTGATCCTAGGTTGATACATAGAATAATAGTAGCAGAGGAAGCTACTTGTCACTCTGGTAAAAAATGTTTCAGTACATAGACAGAGGGAGTATGATGCTCTGCTTTAGAGGGAATGACTGCAAAAGATCCCGAGGTTCGACATGGTAGGACAGGATGGACAGCTTACTAATGGCTCTAGTATTTACTGAGAGAAAAGTGGATTCCAACCTTTACTTCAAGGTTGAAGGTGGAATACCAGTGATGCTCCTGTTATATGTCGATGAATTGTTCCTGATAGAAAAGAGGAACTCATTAAAGTTGCAAGAAGGAGACTTGCTGTCAAGTTCAAGATGAAGGAATTGGATATGATGCACTACTTTCTAGGCATGAAGGTGTGGTAGAAGGAAGATGAAATCTCCTTGGGAAAAGGGAAGTATGTAGTAGAGATCCTAAAGAGGTCCAGGATGATGGAATGCAAGGCCATGATCACACCTATGGCATCGAACCTAAAGCTATTGAGTGTTGCTTCATCAGAGACAGTTGATGCCATGATGTATCATCAGATGATTTATTCCTTGATGAATACAAAACTAGATAATTGATTTGCTGTGAACACATTAATACATGTTCACCTGATGGTTTCAAAGCATGCAGTGAGGTATCTGAAGGGTATAGTTGAGTATGGGCTCAAGTATGATACGAATCAGAAGATTAACCTGGAGGGTTATGTGGATTCATATTGGGTAGGCAGTTCCATTCATAGGAAGATCACTTCAAAGTGCTACTTCAGTATGATATCAGGTGTGATCTCTTGGTTTAGCAAGAAGGAGTCATGTATGGTGCTGAGTACATCCAAGGAAAAATATGTTGCCACTTGCTTGGCTATTTGGGAGGTAGTATGTTTCTTTTGAAAACTACTATTTGATTTGATTGATATGACTTGCATTTTTGTATGATGCATAGAGAAGTAGTGAAGCTCGAGCATGTGATCCAAATCGAGATCTCTCAAAAAAAGGGTTTCTAGCATAGTTGGTGAGACAGGTTGTCTGAGCATAAATCTTGGCGAAGCTCATAAGTTGCTCAAATGAAAACATACCTATAGGTTGTCCTCGGATGTAATCGGTCCTGGTGAAGCTCACACATTATCCTTGGATGTAATCATCCCTGATGTGATTCTATGCTAGAAATCGCCAGAGTGAAGTTTGAGTACTTCAGGGAGAAGCTTGGTGTTCTTCAAATTGAGGTTCCCTCCAAAGGGAATTGACGTGTCTATTGGCCTTTCTAACATGGTGGAAGGCTGAGCTTCACATGGTCAGATATAAGTGTAGATCCATTCTGATGTGATTGAGGGATGTGTTCCCGCATGATTAGATATAAGTGCTGATCCTTTCCAACATGGTGGCAGGCTGGGCCTCCCATGGTTGGGTATAAGTGTTGGGCCTTTTTTACTAGGGTCAGATATAAGTGCTGAAGGCCATTCTCTAGGAGAATGGAGGCACTTGGTTAGTTACCAGGAAATTGATTCAGTATGAGACTGAAGCTTAACTTAGTGCTGAGAAGCCATTCTCTGGGAGAATGGAGGCACCTAGTCAGTTACCAAGAAATCAATTCAGTTTGGGACTGAAGCTCAGATTAGTACTGAGAATCCATTCTATGGGAGAATGGAGGCACTTGGTCAGTTACCAGGGAATTGATTCAGTCTGGGATTGAAGCTCAACTTAGTGCTGAGAATCCATTCTATAGGAGAATGGAGGCACCTGGTCAGTTACCAAGAAATTTGATTCAGTATGGGACTAAAGATCAGCTTAGTACCGAGAAGCCATTATCTAGGAGAATGGAGGTACTTGGTCAGTTACCAAGAAATTGATTCAGTTTGGGACTGAAACTCAACTTAGTGCTAAGAGGCCATTCTCTAGGAGAATGGAGGCACCTTGTCAGTTACCAGGAATTTGTTTCAGTCTGTGACTGGCACTTAGCCTAGAGCTGAGAGCCATTCTTTGAGAATGAAAGATGTAAGTGCTGGGAGGGCCATCCTGACATGGTTCTTGGATGTGTTCCTCTCATGGTCAGATATAAGTGTTGAAGAAGATGAAGACCTACCTAGAGGCTAGGCCTATAACCATCATGAAAAAGGGTTGGCTCTATAGAACTTCTTGTGATGAGAAGAATTAAGAGATATCACCATTTGATTGAGATAGTGGAAGCAGTGATGATGATGATGATTCAGTGATAGTCTAGATCAAGTGATGATCCAGAATTTATGAATATGGCTTGACGATGAATATGACTTGACGATGAAGATGACTTGAAGATGAACATGACTTGATGATGATCTAGATGATACAGAGAAGAAGACTTATGCTAATAAATTGTGTTGAGAAAATACCTTCCTAGTTAAGAGGGAGCGTTGATGTATTTGTAACTTCGAAATGTATTCACTTGTATATATTATGTATTATACCTTGATGTTTATTCCAGGAAGTATGTGTAATGTAATTGAGTCATGTCATGCCATGATGTTCCGATAGGGAGATTCAATAATGTAAACAAGTCATGTAAATTCATTGAGGTTAACCCTCCATTGTAAGTCAGGGCAATAGTTCCCACAATTGAGTTAAGTTTAACCCTCCTTGTTGATCGAAGGGTAAAGTCCCCACAGTTGTGGGGCACTAGGGTTATTAGACTCTCCTAGAGATGTCTTCCTTGGTAAGTAATTGTTAAGTGAGTCCGACTTGTTGGAGTGGACATTAAGTGAACGAAAGAATATAAATAGAGAGTGAGCCTCTCTATTTATCACACATACACTCACTCACTATGGCACATGAGTGAGAGAGAGAGAGAGAAGCTATTGGAGATCATATTTTCTATCTTTGTGTTTTACTACCGCCATTGGTTCTCATTCTATCTCTGAGGAAGTTGTGGGGTTTTCTCCTTTATGGTTTCCCCAAGGAAAATTCTTTGTGTCTCTTGTCTCTTGTGATTTTTGTTGTGCATGTTATTCTCTCAGATAACATCCTAGATCATATTTCTTAAATGTTAAAAATATAACATAGGGTAGTGCTTTGTAGTTGATGTGTGCAATCCTCCTATGCCATAGTTCACTTGAGCAAGTAGTCTCATGGACAAGGGATGTCTCTGGATTTCCTTTGAGTTTGTACAATCCTCCTTCTTCTTCACCAATGACCACACCATATTCAAGTGTCTTTCCTTTGGACCACATGAGTACTTTTCCATCTATAAAAGCAACTCTATATCCTTTCTTATCTAGTGCTAAGATTGAAAGTAGGTTATTTTTCAAACTTGGTACATATATTACTTCCTTCATCTTCATGGAAGTTCGAGATTCAAGCTTGTATCTTGATTCACCAATACCTTTGATGGTATATTGATAGTAATCACCTAATGATACTTTCTAAGGAGAGGTATTTTATTCAAGTATTGATAGAGTTTGCTTCTTCCCTTCCATGTGCTTTCAAGCACCACTATCAATAAGCCATGTGTCTTCTCCATCTGTTACAAACCTAGAGAATGCAGGGAATAGTACATATTCTTCTACATATTCTTCTTTTCTTACTCTTTTCCAATGTCTTTCTTCTTCTTCGTCATCCTCATATTCAGCTAGATGAGCATGGTGTCTTTTGTTTTTTTTCTTCTTTGATGGACACTCTCTGGAAAGGTGTCCTATATTATGACAGTTATAACATTGATACTTTGAGTAATCTTTCTTCTGATTGTTTTCTCTATTCTTTTAAAATTTCTTTGGAGGTTTATGCCTATCCTTCTTGAACTTTGATTTTCTTCTTCTTTTAGTATGTATTGCTAGAGCTTGATCTTCTTCTCTAAGTAGAGCTTCTCTGTTAGCTACTCTATCTTCTTCTTGGATGCAATCTTGAGGGATCAAGTGATCTTTGATAGAATCAACAATGATCCTCGTTGCCTTGATTAGGTATTTCTCATGCTTCTCCTTAGCTTCATATTCTTTTGGTTCTGCAAATTAATCCTTGATGTACTTCTCAAGACCATTCTCTATAAGAATTATACCAATCCTACACTCCATGCTAGGAAATTTTCTATGCCTTCCAGTTTGTCCTCGAGCTTAGTTCCTAGGTCAATCCTATCTAGGAGGTCACTAAAAATTGAAATTTCTCAAAATGAAAAGCTGAACTTACTAGGAGATGCAATTGACTGAGGTGAGTTGGTTCGTCCACTTGGTTTCTGGAGATCCCAAATATTCACCCTTCAAAACTTTCTTGCGAGGTTGTAGTTTCTGCAGAATTTCTGGTTTTGGTTTTCTGCAGTTTTCTGGTTCAGGGCCAAACTAGGGTTTTTCTTTCCTGGAGATTCAACCACCCAAAAAATTTGATCCTAGGATCAATATATGCTCTCTAGGGAGGCACAACTTTCTATGCAAGTAGATATTCAAAATTTCAAACTTTGCATAAACCCTAATTTCTTCCAAAGGGAGAGGAGAGAGAGTTTCACCTTGTGAAAGTTGTTTTATTCATGCTAGCTCTGATACCATGTTAATATTTCATATGCTTAGCTATATATAATTAGTGTTTAATCCAAATTCACAACAGTAACATATGCATAATCACTGAAAGAAATAGAATCACAACATAAACACAATATTTATCCTGGGAAACCCTCAAGGGGAAGAAAACTCAACAAAACTTCCTCTATATAATATGTATAAGATAAAACCCCAAAATAGGTATTCTCCTCCTTGCTGGTATGTCTCTCACTCTCTCCTATGTGCTACACAAGTGAGTGAGTCCTTTTTCAAGTGAGTGAGTGTATGTTTTCTTATTGAATGCTAGATAATTCAATTCACCACCTTGTAAGCATGTTCTCATGAATGATATTGGAAATTAATTTCCTTCAACATCTTTATCGGTGAGTAGGAAATAAGAGATTCATTGGATTTAAATGTATTCAAAAGTATATCATTTTAAAAATTATGACTAGGTAGTGATAGAACAACATCAATACTAACCTTTATGTTTTTGCAAGTATCCTTTTTTTCTAGTCTAGATCTAAACTTTGCATCTTTATTAATAAAGTTTTGCAAAGGTTTAATAATTTTTGCAAATTAATTAAAAAAAATCCTCACAAAATTGATATTTTTGAAAAATTAGTGCTTAGACTCTTTGGTATGAATTAATGGAATTTGAGTAATGTCCTTAGTATTCTCAAGATATATCAATATGCCATCAAAGGATTATGTGGACCAGAGAGATAGTATTCCAAGACAGAGTTCGTGTCTAGAGAAATTGTTACAGCAATTAATCATAGCCAAACATAGTTCAATATACAAATAAGTGTGAGAAACCTAATTATTTCCATACATAACACATGAATATCACACATAATTACACATTGAGTAGGGCCCATTATGCCATATTATATAGCATTAAGATGTAACCAACTCCCTTGAATTAAGGAAATAAAGGTCCACATAGATTGGTTAGAGCACATATTGGTATCCTTAATTCTACTCTATTATGTGCTCTAATCATTTGTTCTATTATAAATATCCCAATGAGTGGAATAAATAGTTGGTGTACTAGTTTAATTCTTAGTCAAAATCTTAGTCAACCACTTACTTAACCATTTATATTTACTAGGACATGCCATTCCATGACAAGTACCTTTCAAATTCCTTGCTCACATATTCACGTCCATTGCTATATTTTAAACACTTTAGAGGCTGATCACATTTATTTTCAACAAGTTTCCTAAAATACTTGAATATTTCAAACACATGATTCTTATTCTTCAAGAAATACACTAATATATATTTTCAAAATCATCAATCAAGGTTAATACCTACCTACCTCTAGCTATTGATGGTTTTTTCACGGAACATAAGTCACCATGGACAAGTTTGTACCGATTCTTTTCTTTCCAATATTTCCCTTTTCAAAGTAACCTAATGATGCTTTTCAAGCATGCATCCTTCACATATTCTATAAATGGGAAAAATTGTGGGTATACCAACAATCTTTCTACATTTACTATCAAGTTCAAGCTTAAATTTTTTAGTTATTCGAGACATTCAATCCATGGTATGTCTTGGTATGTCTTGGCCATTAGTGTGGGATATGAGTATACTCCATCTAGGGTATTTCTTGGGAAGGCTATGAAACTTATATATTTGAACATTTAAGTCCAAGAATCCTTTAGTGACAATAACAAATATTTTCTTAATTTCCTTCACAAGAAACAAATCTAGTCAAAACTATACTTCCTTGCCAATTTGGGTTAGTTCAGATACTAACAATAAATTTAGACTCAAAGTAGGTAGATGATAAACATCAACAATGACACCATTTTGACATTCAACATTTACACAACCAAAAATAATAACTTCATAATCAATTGGACCATGGGGGGAAAGCAATTGGTGTATGGATGTGTTATGAGAATTTTCAAATAGAAGGTATCGTGTTTGAATCCATGCGATCTTACCCATTCCCCATGCCTCAGGATGTGTGTGTGCACCTAGGGGTTTCCTGATAAAAAATAAAAAATAAAAACCAATTTATTTTTTTGTAGATTCTTTAATAAAAAAATCAATAATTATCCTTATCCATCTTATAGGTGCAAGGAAAGTCAAATATCCATTCACTTTGAGAGGAATGAAAATGAAAGACCTGAAAAGTATTAAAAAAATATAGTTATCTACCTTACCTTTTGAAGTTAATTTTACAAGTTGGTCAATCTTCCATTTAAAAATTTTCCTTCAAGATTCTTCACTTTTACGTCTATATCTTGCATCTGTAGCCAACAATCCTTCTCCATATATCCCAATTTCCCACAATATAAGCAAGTCTTTTTTTCTCCCTTTCTTTTTCAAAGTCTAATCACAATTATTATTTTTTTGGCTTGGTCTACATGGTTGCATTCCTTCTCTTATTGACCTCTTTCCTTGTAATTTTATTGACATTTTCCTGTCATCAAATGGGCTCATTTCTTAACCTCAATTTGCCGTTCATTAAGAATTTTCTCCTGTGCCTTAATACGTAAACCACAAAATGAAATAAAGGTATAATACTTATCATCATAATTTTAGGTGGTCCAACTAGCAATGATATAACCATGTTTCTTGGGAAAATATGTTATGCATTCAACCAATTTCAGTTAAATCTCCTTCACATGATCCAAGTAATTATTAATCATTTCAAAATAGAGAGGATACATAGATATGAACTCTTTCCCAATATACATAACTTAACTTTCATTAATCTTATCAAACATATTCTTCAACTTCTTCTAGACAACATTCAGGAAATTTATACCACTGATATGAATGTGAATCTCACTAAAGATGTAGGTCATTATGATCCCTACATACTCATCCTTATTCCCATTGATGACAAAATTTAATTGGTCATCCTTTAGATATGAAACCACAATCTTGTTAAATTTCCACAATGATTTATTGTTTGACAAAGTTTCCATATCTTGTGGCCTATTGGAGGAGCTAGTTAGTTGGCCAACTAGTTCTTTGACTTGACAACAGTTGGGTCGGTTCAACTGGTCAGTTAGCCAACCGAACTATTAGTTATAACTGAATAACTATTTGTAAAGAATATACATATATAGTATGGTGAGCCATGGATCTAGGCGATTGATTGTACAATAATTTAGCATATACTAATACACATACTTGTTACTACCTTCCCACTTACTCTCTAATATTATATCATGTATGTTCTTATGTGATCTCTTATGCATATACATATATATACTATACTATTGGTAACTTATGTGATTCCCCTTACTATAAAATTGGTTTGTTTCCAATAGTACATAAATATGTTTCAAGGGTGAGCATGCGCAAATGTTAACTGAATGAGATATTCGAGAGTGGTGGGACAAGATAATAATGAATTACATTCAAAATCATGCAAGGTGGAATAAACTAACAATTGCATAGGAAAATGAGAAATTCTTCTTCAAGTCTCATGAAATAAAGAAGTTCCTCACCAAATGTTCATGATCAAACTCAATCCCTATAGTGAAATCATTGTTAATGCATAAGATTTATAACAGAATTAGAATGAATCTATACAAGTGTCTAGAAAATATATGCGGATATTTTTGTGAAGAACAAGATATAGAAGAAATATCATCCACCGACAAGTTTGACGAAAATTTTACATTGAACTTCACAAAGGTTTTTTCTGTTCTATACCATGATTACTATATAAATTCCTAATTTAAAAATGATTTGGTCACATAGTCGAGCCACAACATCCACTGGATGTACTCACTTCATTAAATTGGGAGAAAAAGAAAAACAAAATGGGAGTGATTTGTTAATGAGTGTGAGTGGGAATACTGACGGAAAATAGAGTCAGGTCGACAATGGGGGGGTCGATGGCCATGTGTTATAAAAAAAAGAATGATTCTAGTCAATAAGAGAAGGAAATAATGAATCCCTACAAAAATTCAAGTCCACTATGATGAAACAAGTTCCTAGTTTCCCACAAACAAATAACAAACATATAGAAAATAGAAAGAGAAAAGAGGTTCAAGTGACGAGATAAGTTGAGGGATGTTGCTAGTCCATTATTTATAAAGAGAAGTATAAATAAATTGGGTGAGATGTTCTAGTAGACAAAATTCCCACCATAGTCGATAGAAAGTCGGCCAAATGAGAGAGAAGGCGAGGTGCTAACATCGGTAAATCGATCACATGCAATGGTTTTGAACCTGCAAGATTACAATTCCATATGCCTCGACTCTCATCAAATATGTACCAATTATAATGATGATTAGGTTGAATATTCGACAAATATTTGAGCGTGACATGTGACTAAGTCCAGGAGATGGTAGCATATGTAATCGATTAGATCAATGTGGATGAATTGCATATAGGTTGACGATTCAGTTCCCAACACATGGAAATTAGATTACCTTCACACCTAAATTTGGAAGACACACTTATAATTTATTTTATTCATAACGTATGGAGGTACCCCCTACTAGTATACAAATTCCCTCCATAGTCGACCAATTGAGAGAGAAGGTGAGGTGCTAACATCGGTAAATTGATCGCATGCAATGGTGTTGAACCTGCAAGATTTTCACTTACAATTCCAGATGCCTTGACTCTCATCAAATATGTACCAATCATAATGATGATTAGGTTGACTATTCGACAAATATTCGAGCGCGACATGGGACTAATTCCAGGAGATGGTAGCATATGTAATCGATTAGATCAATGTGGATGAATTGCATATAGGTTGATGATTCAATTCCCAACACATGGAAATTAGATTACCTTCACACCTAAATTTGGAAGACACTCTTTTAATTTATTTTATTCATAACATATGGAGGTACCCCCTACTAGCAACATTATTGATCAAAGCGACCAACTTGTCGAAGAACCGACCCAGTGAAAAAGAATCTTTAGAAGAAGCATGGCTGTCATGGTACCAATCACATCCACAAGAATTCAACAAAAAACATCAAGTAGTAAGTACTTCATTCACTCAGTCTACTCTAGAAAGTATTAAAAATCCTAAATATACCAATATGGATTACCGTATTCCAACAAATAATCATATTTTTGAATGGCATGGTGACCCCAAGAAACACTAGTTTGTATGTGCAACCCTTTGGAAATCTAACCTCATTGATGGTGAGAATCAATAGATTGCATAGTTTGCAGAAGGAATCAGAAACATAGCACTCATGTGGTACATGAACTTTCTTGAAGAAGGTCCCAAGTCGAAAAAACAAATAAAAGGCAACTTTCTATAATTTTGCAAAGATGATGACACCAAGCATCTGATTGGACACAAATGAAAAGAAATCAAGCAAAGAATAGGAGACTATATATGAGAATATGATAGATGATTAAAATACCTCCTTATCCATATTCCATCAAATATGGACTAAGCATTGGTGATATAACTTTTTGTCACAGGTCTGCAATCAAGAATCAAGATGTCGTTGCTAATGCATGAATACACAACATAAGGTGACATCGTAAAGAAATATTTAAGATTCGAATCAAACACAAACTATTTGACTAGAACTATCAACAAAAAACTTGAAGAAAAGATTGAAATGATATAAAAGTCACTACAACACCTTAAAATGAAGCATAACGACTTGTGGTGTACTACATGCCTCAGGGAAGGCGATACTAGAAACACCTGACCCTATGACAAGTGAAGAAGATATCATAACAATTGCACTGCTTACCAAAGGGAAATGAAGCAATGAATAAATTCCAAGAATATTCCCAGAGGAACGGAAGCCATCAAATTTCCATATTGTGTAAACAAGCTATTTTTGTAAGATTTATGAAATATTTGAGCCTCGCTCGACTACAAACAGTCCTTACAATGCTGAAAATGTAAAACCTAAATGGTGTGGAATTTTTTGGATGACACAACATTCGACTGTCGAATGTATTAATAACTTAAATACCAAAGTAAATTACAATATAGTCTACCAAACGTAGACAATCAAACATAAAGGTTGAAACAACCACAATAATGAATAGCGTAACAATGACAAAAATTGACGAGCATGATACAATGGTCATGGACAATACAATGGCCATGTAGGATACCGATCACCAAGTCATGCAAAACCACGTTGTTTTTTACGATATACTAAAGAACACCTGAGCCCCATCTATTCCATGGAAGGACATGACAGATTTGAAATTCTATACAAATTGTGGAGTTAGGGAGAATTGTTTAGAAGAATGCCCCATCATGCTTGAGGCACTTAATAATAAAAATAATGTTAACCTCTTGTCTAGTTTTTCTAAAAATGCATCATTGAATACTAAGAAATTTCCAATAATCACTAGACAAGGCACAAAACTTGCTAGGGATAATCCCCAAGTCGCAAGGATACGAAGAAATCAAGACAAATATCCTAATCCTTTGAAGAAAAAATAAATATTTAACGATGATTCATAATATTTACACAAATTGATTCTAAAGAAAATAATGCAAAAAACGAGAGTAAACCATTCAATGAGTTATTACAACTTTTAATAAATGAATAAGTTGTTACATGATTAATTTATCTAATGTATCTCATTAGAAGTAACCTATAAAATGATAAAATCACCAAAAATCTCTGTAGTCTAAATAAAAAAGATAAAGTTGATATTGACCCTCTCATAGACCTTGAAGTTGAAGGTCTATAATTGTGGCCATTTAAAACCATAGGATTTATATTGGAATCCATAATGCAGATCTATTTAGATCTAATCCCATATTTATTCTATTAGTTTAAATCCTGACTCAACCTACTAGATAGATATGACTCCCAAGTAGCGTCAAAAACCTCCACATGACTTGTAGACAATATTCTAGATCTCAAACCACAAGTTGTAATACCATGTCGGAGAATCAAAGGATTAGGTAGATTAGAGAGATAGCATTCCTTGATAGAGGTGGTGTCTAGATGCACCATTGTATGGTTTAAGCACAATCGGTAATAACTCAACATGTAAAGAAGTGTAAGAAACCAAAATATTTCCATATAAATACATGATCATTATCTCTACATTACACATTTAGATCAACCCATGGGACCATCTTATATATTAGCGTTGATATGTAACCAACTCCTCTGAAGTGAGGAAGTTGAGGTCTATATAATCGGTTAAATCACATAATGACCTCCTTAATATATACCTTTGTGCTCCATTTGATTGTTCTTTTATAGCTACTTGACTAGTGTAATTATTAGTTGGTCTACAAGTGGACTCATAAGTTGAACTCATAGTCAACCACTTAGTCAACCTCCCAATCAAATATTCTAGTTAATTGTTAAATATCAACTAACTATGTTGAGAATATATAAAGGTGTCATGAATTAGCAAATCCTTATATTCCAATATAAAGAAAAAAAAATATTGTCATTGAGTGAGATTCCATACTTCTACATATTTTAAAAATCTATTTGAAGTGTGGGAAGTGATCATATGATTTTTTTGTATTAATAGTGACATCATCTAAGTATACCACCACACTTCAATTGATAAATCCTATAAAGATAATTTCAAATACCTTTTGAATGCAGTTCTTATTGTGACCATCCAAAAGGAATTCTTATGTACACATAAGTTCCTTGTTTAGTTCATCAAACTAGTTTTTAATCTACCTTGATAAAATCCAAACTTGATTGTAACTTAAAAATCCATCCAAAAATGAGAGCATATAAGAACCAAAAAAAATCTCTAGTATTTTCTCCACAGAAGGAGGTGAATAATTTTCCTTTTCAAATGCATGGTTCATAATTTTAAAATTCACACGTAGATTGATTTATCCATTCTTCTTATGAACCAATACTAGATTGAAAATGGCACATAAGAAAGTTATTTTTTGCATCTAGTAATTTCTTCAATTCTTTATATACTAATGACTGAAGAGTTGAATTCATCTTCTAGAGATGTTCTTGAAAATGCTTAGTTTCTTTCTTATTTGGGATTTCAAGTTGTATGATTTTGGTAACATACATGTTCAAATCATCATATGTCCAAGAAAAAACATCTCTATACTACTTAAACAACTTGATGCATGCTTATATTTTAGTTTTTGTACAATATGAACCAAATTTTATTGTTAGGTAATTTATATGCATAAATCCTAAACATTAAATTATCAACCAGGGTGTTCATAAACTTATGAGATGTTGAAAATGTATGTGCAAGTTTAGACAACTAACTAAACTAATTCTAGTGAAATAAAAAATAGTTTGCTTAATCATTTCCACGAATCAATTTTAAATATTGAGGCTAAGATCATTAATCCAGTTACATTCTTTTACTAAAACAAGTATTCCTGTAACAATTTATTGTATAGTTCATTGAATAATTTAAACAATTTTCATAGCTTTCTCAATCATCAAACTAAATAAATATGCAATCATAAACCAAACCCAAAGATCTCTAAGTTGTTAATAAAAGTCCTATAACTCTTGTTTTATTAGTATTCCTATAATCACAACTTATTCATATACTCGGTAGCACACCACACTCAGTTGATAACACGCTCAAACAAAATTAAAATACATGAAAATAAAGTAAAAGCATAATTAAACCATCACACCACACTATTAAATTGTAAAGTGATCATCTAATATGGAGATCTACCACTTAGTCTAATTGTTATTCGAATTGTAATTGCAAACCATGAGTTAAAATATTTCGCCCCGTGTGATTGGAGTGTGATTGTAACTTTAATATATGTCAAATTCATTTATCAATAATCTAAATGGATATTCATATAACTTACAAGACACAATAATATCAAAATATAATGAAAACAACACTATATTATAGAAATGCATTTATATACTAAATTGATGTTAACTAAATGCTATACTAATTTTAGCTTACAATCCTTCAAGTGAAATCAAACATTCAAATGGTCCTATAATAATTTATAGATCAATTAGTTCATCAGTTTTTAGTAAATCAATTCCTATGGATGATCATACGCATTAATGGAAACATAATAATAATTCAGAGACTAAACTAAGAACATGAAATCAGTGGATAAATTAATTAACTAAAAACAAATGAAATCACAACACATACCAAATAATTGGGGACATAACCATCTTGGCATACACTCGAGAAAAGGATTAGTGTAGTAAGAAATGATAGTATCGTAGAAGAAGTGATTACTATTGGAGATAGTATCGCCTTGCAATTCGCCTTGGATTCCAAATTGAAACATACGATACAACACCTTAATACTAATTATCGTCACATGATAATGATTTATTTTTACAATCATTCAATCGGATTCCCAAATTATGTTGGTGTTGTTTAGAATGCACACTCACAATTTCATGCAAAAATTGTTAAATATGCGCTAGAGTTAGAGTTAGAGTTAGAGTTGATTACGCATAGGTATCTCAAATTCACGGGTAATTGGACCTCAATATTATGCGATCATGAAACATCGCTTCAGCTTAAGCTTAACCTTCACCTTAATTAAGGAATTATCACCCAGGCACCTGAGTGGGCCCAATGGTTAAGAGCTTGTGTTATCTCCGAGGAGGTCACAGGTTCAAAACCGGCGGGGGGTAGGGATGCCTATTTATCCCGTTGTGACGAGACTNATTAAGGAATTATCACCCAATCTAATCTACACTGGCAGTTCTCTATTTAGGCATTGACTGGAAGTTTGACTGTGGACCCACATCTTGGTTGTTGAGTGTTGAGGCAGTTTGATTAACACGAAATCATCTAATCTTCATTATAAACAAAACTCAAATGATGGATTTTCTACCAAATTGGTACAATTGTACAAATCATCAAGATGCTATCGAATTTATGAAGATGGTAGTTACAGGAATTCCAATAATTATGAGAATTTATAACAAAAACACATTTCAATTGTAAATTCATTTGAAATAGGAAATTCTATAACATATTGATAATGATTTACCTTTCAATGAATAAGAATCAAAATAATGGATAAAATATTGATAATGATTTACCTTTGGATGAATAAGAATTAAAATAATGGATAACATATTGATAATGCTTTACCGTTGAATGAATAAGAATCAAAATAATGGATAACATAGTGACCTGAATGGTGAAATGGTGAATATGGAGGAACAAACAGGAACAAGGATGTATAGAAATATGTCAAAAACATGTAAAAAGTAGAACCCAACATCTCCCCCACACTAAGGATGATGCATTCCCTCATCCTTCAAAACAAGTATATAACACCTTCGATATTCCCCTTACAATAAGTATAAAATACTTTGGATATTCCCCACACTATAGTTATGGCATATTCTCAAACTTATTTGGTCATATGATAGATTTCATGTTGAGTGATGTATGTGTGGTTACATTTAAACAAAATATCTAAATTAAATGTAACCATTTTCATGTGTTTTGAATCTATACCATATTTATCAGTTTGCCAAATAACCCCTTTTTCATAATAAAGTTGCTTAATATTTGGAAACATGCTAAATTTTGGTCTTGTTGACCCTTTGGTAGTGAGGGAAGATCAGTTTTCAGATTGTGGAAATAGAAAGAATGGTTAGGAGATAAGTAAAGATCACATTGGTAAGGAAAAGGCATATCTTTGTATTTCTAGAAATCATACATCATATGTATCAAATGGAGGCAATAAAATATGGTCTGCAAATAATGGATGTGAAGGCTATGGAATATCCATGATGTAATCATGGGAATGAAGGCTTATAAGTGACAAATGCGGTAATGGGTGTGAAGGCTATGGAATATCCATGATGTAAGCATGGGAATGAAGGCTTATAAGTTACAAATGTAGTGGTTATATGGTGGATAAGCAATAGGGTGTGGAAGGATCATGGATTGTAAATAGTGGAAGGTATGAATGGTGGTGTAGATAATTGCCAATATATAAATTACCCTATTTAAAATTAATGAACAAATTGAAACAATTTTTTACCTTTGGTTACATGTAGCTACTATGAACTTTGAATGCCAAGTCTGATCATGTTGAATGGAAGATATGGATTGTATTTTTGGATTTTACTATTTTATTGTCACTTGGAATATGAATACTTGTGTTTCTAGGAGAGTTAGCAAGAATTATAAACCAAACTTGAAATGAAACAACAATGGTGCTAAGAGAGTTGTTGATACCTGAATGAAAGAGATATTTACTGCAGGAAATCTGATAAATGCTAATAGAATTGATGACTCCCTTTCTATTTCTGAACAAGGATGTTGAACTCTATAAAATGTAGGTGACTGAATAGAATTTCTTGTTGAATTGAACTAGAGCTTGATAAAAATAAAGGAACAAGAAATTTGATGTGTACATCAACCCTCATCTTTATTGAAAGAAATTTGAACATTGCATGTTGTTGTAGGTTATCTACCTCATTCTTTGTGTAGTCAAATTCTATATTGAAACCATAGGGGAATTCCTTTCCCTTTGAGGTGAATGGGAGGGCTACTTATCAACTTTCCATATGCATTGTATAATCCATCGAATATCAAGGTATAGAGGCCCAAGGGATCAAACCTTTCTTAATTGAGTATCGCATTTTCACATTCTTTCATAAGGGTTTCCTCATAGGTGAGAAGAAAATTTCCAATGTTATTATAGGTGTAGGAATGGAAGTTTGATGGGTCTTTTGGATCTAAAAGAGTGTAGGTTATCTTGGGATATATATAAGTTCCTAGTTTCATCCTTAAATACGGGTATAGTATAAAAATATAGGTCAAATTAGATACTACTTCCCAGATAATTTTCCTAGTGTCTTTATAGAAGCATGCGATAAGTAGGAGGGACATCACCTATCACCACATCCATCATGAAAAAAATTATTGGGAATTGGACCATCCTCACACCAAGTCTTTAATCATTCATATAAATTCTCGGAATCAAATGAATACAACTTTGTAGGGTATTATAATTTATAATCCCAACATATCCATAATATCTAAGGGAATTATGGAATGTGAGTCCTTGGAGTCATATAGGAAATTATGTAAATAAAAATTTTGGGACTCAAAGTTATATAGAATGGTAGGGTAAGTTGATCTCTTCCATCTACAAATTTTCAAAGCAAATATTAAGGACACCATATTAGGGGTTAGTTATATTATATTAAATGGGGTTATCATATTGGAGAACCATCATATTTGCAAGTGGGTCTGCCTTTAATTTTAAGGCATGTGGTATGGAACAAGATGACTTTGTGGCTATTCTCTAACCCCTAGAAAATCATATACATGTTTTCTATAAGTGGGATTTTTGACAATTTGAATAGACACATGGGAATTTTGAGCTTGTTCAATTTGTATCTAATATTAAAATCAAAGGGTTCCATGGGATTTGCATCCAAGGATTTTTGTTAACATTTTTATTATATAGGATAGGATTCAACTAACATATATATGGGGTTTCCCATTGATAGGATTCAACTGAGAGATATAGGGTGTTTCCCATGGATTACAACAACTCACATCCCACTAAACTATGGGGAATCCTAAGTTTCTTATCTAATAGGGATTGTTGGTTTCTTGAAGTTTTCAAAAATAAATGTTACTTCCTTCTTTGGACCCTCAACCACCCTTTCTTCATTTATTCATTCATTTATATTCCCTTTAAACCTATCAACCCTTCTAAAATATTAAAAAGTATGCCTTCACCATAAATCATACTTTATTTTTACTTTGGCCTTGTCTTTATCAAACACCATCCTAAGCTATATAGGATTTAGGTCAAATGTTTTCTCATCATTCATGAAAGTATCCTCGTATGACACTTTTTTGTCTTGTTTCCTTGGGATTTAATCAATTGATTTTTTCAAGGAAAGCTCATTTCCAGCCATAATATTATCTCTAGAATGGAATAACATGTTTCCAACCATGGGTTGATTAGTTGGAACATCATCCCTTGATCACAGTAATCTTAATAATACAGAGGATAGGGTACAATCGTATTGGCATGACTTTTGTAATTATACAGGAAATTGTGTCCTTTTGTGCCACCTTCCCTTTGTATGCAATTTGGAGATATTTTGGATGGAAGTTGATTACAATAAGGATGGTTATGGGTTATGATAGTAGGTCCCAATGAGGAATGGGAAAATTTTACATACTTCACTTTTGTCAATTCATTGGCCATATATCTCAAGAAATTTGTAACTTATTCCATATATAAAGTCTCTTGAACATCAATGAATCCTTGGGTTTATTCCTCTTATCTTATCAAGGAATTATCTTGTTTTGGGGGGAATCTTGCCTAATTTTATTTTATATCCCATAGGATCTCATTTAATTTCTAGGTATTCAAAATCATTGAACATATAATCCAAATCATATTACTTTATCCCTTTGAGATTCAAATCAAACTCTACTTCAAATATGGTTGCATAAGGTAACGTGGGCGTGGGCCCAAAATACTTAACAATCTCAGGAATGCAATGATAGAGCCTACAAAATATATTTTTGAACTATGGGATAGTATCACTATTGTTATACTTGACGGTATAAAAATCAATAATATAGTACCTAGATAATATTTCTTATTACCCCATTTACTTAAAAAAAATGGAATTCCCCCAAATACTTTATGGAACCATTAGGCAAGTTTATGAACCATTTCCTAGTTTCTCCTTCTAGAGAGTGAGAAAACGTTTTGTAAAAATCATAATCCTCCTATACACATAAATTATAATTAGAGGCTTGGAAGGAACTAAGGGACATTCAATAGTAATGTCATTCTCCCCATATAGCCTAGGTAAAAAGCTAAGATGGCCATAGGGAAAATCTCCTAGCTAGTTTGTGGGAGGTATAACTAAGAGTTTGAATATTGTTAGATGCCAAGGATTAAGAGTTTGGGGATATCCATAGTAAATATAGGGCTCTATATTATAGGTTGAGTGGGGTTTCTTACAATAAAGTAGATCCACTAAGTGGATGAAGAATTATAAGGTAGGAATGATCATGACTTGAGAGGATATGGTTGGGATGAAAGGTGGTGAGATAGGACTTAGAATTTTCATTTTCTCCAATGGATATTTATGAGAAAAATGGTTGTATAACCTTCCTAAATGATGAAATGAAATAGGACCTTGGGATAGTTCTATGAATGTTTAACAACGATAAGAAACAACCTCAGTATAAGATGTTACTAGAATAATGCATGCATAACTTTATTTATTATTATCACTTCACTAATAAAAATATGCATTCGTCTTGATTATACAATAAAAACAAAACTTCTTTCAATTACAATGATAGAACCAAATGGGGACTATAAAACCCTACTCCAAGGCCTCTATTTTTTCTTTCTTAAAATCTATACCTTACAATTTAGTTTATGGAGTATAATGAAACAAAATATAAATAATAAATAATAAATGTGATATATTCTCCGAACATGGGGTGAATGAAACAATACAAAATGATATGATTTGTTATCTCAAAACTTTATCAACCTAGAGGTATCTAAAATCTTAATCTTCTGTTCTAATTTTGAGGGATGCTTATTTACACTCCAAAGGGCCTTAGGCCTTTGTTGATTGATACTTCCTTTGTTAAATCCCCAATTAGGGGCTGCCACTCACTCTTTATCCTACAAAATCAAGAATGCATGTGAGAAGTATAATTGAAAATGGGTTCCTTACCATTTTAGGTTTTTTATTTTATTTTTGGAAACACTTCCCTTTTTAGCTTTGGAATGTGATCACACTTGCAATAAAACTACTGGTGTGGGTGGCTTATAAGATTTCTATTGTCAATAAAACATATAAGTGATAAGAGTAACTTGTTGACATGCCTCTTGCTAGGGGCCATTGGTGTAAAATTCATACATATGTTGAGTTGTCACCACCTCTACTTGTTTATTGTTTTTCCACCTCTCAAAATGATTTGAATGATTTGTAAAACTATATTTGTCCAACTATATTTGTTCTATTTAATTACTGGTTCCCAAAGAGTGTAGAGGCATGCTATGAGGGTAATGGTGGTGATTAATGAATGCAGTTAATTGTATAATCTCTAGCGTGAGTTAATAATTCCTTGGTCTATCACATTTGATATCCCATCCATTACTAAATTTAGTAATACATTATAATTTTATGGAGAGGGGAATATCAACTGATCATATCATGGACATGGATGGACATTATTTACCATAATACCTATTTTAGTAATGAATTTTTTAATGGGTTACTCTACTACATAGTCTTTCCTATTAGTAATCATATGTATCTTAAAAACATTTGATGTAGGTATTAAGATAGAGGTGTAATCCCTAACCAAAAATAGTTCCAAGATTGATATGGGTTTTTTTAGGACCTATTTAATAATCACTACCACCCTATCCATGATATCCACTTCCATATTTCCTGTCTCATCCAAATATTTCCTTACTTACCTATCGAGACCATAAAACTTAGGTAGTAATGTAGGCGGTCTCTAAGCTTAGAAATGTCATCAAATATGTAACCCCAAACTATGATTTTCATAGTTTTAATGAATACAATCAATTCTCCTCCACGTATTCCTTGTATCTAGTCTTCTAGAAATCTCTCTCCTCTACTAGCATTGTTTCACACTTCTTATCCTCATGCTATTTCCTTCAGGATTCTTCTAGATTTTTCCCCTTCTTTTTCAAATCCTCTTTTCTCTTGTCAACCAAGATTTGGGCATTGTTGAATTTTAACAAAGTATCATGGTGTTTTTCTTTCCACTCCTCCACTTATTTCATTTTTTTCTCAATATTCTACTAGAGCTTTGTTGTAATGTCATTTATAGTCCCTTGAGTTGCAATGCTATAGATTGTGGCCTTCCTTAATTTCTCTTGTGTTACTTCATATTGTAGGGAATCAATACTTTCATTTGGATCATCCAACTATAAGGAAAATTAATTTTTTTTCCTCATATTCCAATTCCACTATCCTTTTCTCCATGGTTTAATTTTTTGCATTAATGATAGTCTTCTCATCCCTCAATAAATTGATGTCATAAGTCAATTTTTTTATTTTATTGCACAATATGTTGAGTCGAGGATAATATTGAAGTTCCTTCGTTTTTCTCTAGAGCCTTAATCCTATTATCCTTCTCTTTAACAAGGGATACATCTTCAATATCTTCCTATGAATCCCTTCTTTAGGAAACCAATATGTTTGGTAGATGCTCTTTTTCCATCTCCAGGGCCTTCACTTTGGAAGTTAACAAGTGATTTTGTGTGATTGTAGATTCAAATTTATTCTTGAATTCCTTGGTTGAATGGGAATCCCTTGCATGTTTTTGGTATACCACATTGCTAGAGCTCTTCCCCATCAAAATATCAACAATAAGGAGTAATTTGACAGTTTTAAATTTGATGTGGGCATCCCTCCAATATTGGGGCCCCATTTCTTAGAATGGATTTTAAACCGAAGACTTTAGGGTGGTTACAATATATTGGTCCATATTATCACTATATATGGGGAAGATTATGGGTTTTGAAATGACATCTCAACGATATACAATAGCCAATGGATATTTTTTTGCCTTCCTCCTCCCCTTTTCTTTTATCATTATCTTAATAGGGTCACCATTGTCTAAGGGATGAATAATATCAAACCATAAAGGCTACTTGATATTTACATATGAGTAACTATCATTGGGTGTATTGGGAACCCTCTTAGGATAACTAGAAAAGAATGTGAAAAAACTTGTAAGGGGAAGGAAGAACAAGGGTTAAAAAGGTTGGGGCACACTAGTATAGACATGATAATTTTATCATCACCTTTTATTTTTCCCTTAATTTCTCTATAGCTGATTTTTTATTCCTAGAATCCTCCTTATCTTGTTTATTTTATCTCTTTCTCTTCTTATCCAAGGAAAATTCCATTTTAGTTTTATTTTCTCTTATTTTATTCTCTTATTCATCTTTATGTGCAACTTCATTGGTTAGTTTTTATTTTGCATCCTTTCTATCATATTTTTCCCATTTTTCCTCCATTGTATTCCTTACCTCTTTCTTTGCTCTTCTCTTTTTGCTCGGATTTTTAGGCAAATACTTTCTCCGCTTTTACCTCTCTTTCTCTACCCCTCTCTTTCTTCCACTTCTTTGGCCTTTATATTTTCTTTCTTAATTTGTTATACTATTGTGGCCTCCATATCTACTTTTGTTTGTTTGTTTTCCCCATTTTAAATTTATCTTCTCCTTCTCCTACTTGTGTCGTATATGATGGATTATTCCAATGTTTTCTACTACTATTTTTTAGGAGAAGTGATTGGAATGGATTTATTGGGATGAATTCCCCAAGCTAAGGCCTCCACCATATTTTCAAATTATATAGTTTTGTATGTTGGAGGAACAAAGTTATATTGTATATCTCCATTTTAAATCACGGGAGCATCAAGATAATCACCCAACCCCAAGCATCTGGGTCTCTCCTATATGATATGGGTCTCAACCATACCTTGGTCCTATTTTCTTGTCCCTCCAATTTCCTTGAATCTCATTGAATTTAGCACAAGCATGGTATTTTCATACTCAAGGGATTTTTATTGATAAAGAATAGTGGATTCTTTAGTTAAAATTCCCTCTCCCTACTCTTTATTTTGTAAATACCATGTCACAAAAATTGTTTCTCCAATTTCTTTAGTTGGTTCTTCTTACTCACTATCATCATAGTCCTCATCATCACCCTCATCTCTAGGACCATCATCATATATGTTAGATGTACAAAATTAGGAGTCATTCTACAGACTTGTGAGTAATATCAAGTCTAACTTATGAGTAACATCAAGTCCTATATATCCTCATGTGCTGAGGTGGTGATGTTGTATTGTAAAGTATTGTGAGTAATATCAAGGGTGTGGACTTGTGAGTAATATCATGTTAGACTTGTGAGTAATATTATTTCATGATTCTCATGTAGACACCCAACGATAGTAGGTACCCATGGAGTGGTACTCCAATTAGAGAGGTGAAATGATTTGCATGTTGAAGAATAAATGTTATGTGATATATTACTAACCATGGTAACAAATTTATTTTAAGTCTCCTTTAGATATTAGCTACCTCTAGAGTGAATTACTTTAGCAATGACTATATGGTCCTAGAGTAATATAATATGATCATAGCATGTGACAATTCTTCAGAGTATAATGTGATATGATAGATAATTACGTTAACACATATACCATGCAGTAAAGAATAAGATATAATAAATAAAGAGATAAATCATAGAGAATTTTAATTTCTTAAATATGACTAGGTGAACTCGAGTTATTGAGCTTCATTTAAAGCCTCAATGCGTGCTTTAATTAATTAAGGAACTCACAGTGATCGCTCCAGTGTAAATCAATCAACATGATTCAATTAATAATAGTTAACTAAGTGTTAATGATGGAGGACTAGTTAACTAAAGTATTTATAGTTAAATACTTTTGTTAAACTAAAAGATGAAATTTAAGTTAATCAAAAGATGAAACTTCGGTTATAAAAGTGTTTGCATTGTGAAACTTGAGTTAACACACTATGACACTTAAGTTAGCATCCTAAATAAGTGGTCATGCATTCAACTAATTGTTGAGTTCATTCTGATGCTATATTGATCACTTCGAGTTCCTTAATTAACTGAAGCACACATTGAGGCTTTAACTAAAGCTCAATAACTCAAGTTCACTTCGTCATATTTAGGTAATTCAAATTCTCTATGCATTATCTCTTTATATTTACTGCATGGTCTATATGTTTTAACATTAATTATCTATCGTATCACATTATACTCAAAATAATTGTCACATTCTAGGATCATATTATATTACTCTTAGACCATATAGTCATTGCTAAACTAATTCACTCTAGAGGTAGCTGCTAATATCTAAAGGATATTTAATAGAAATATGTGACCATGGTTAATAATATATCACATAAAATTTATGCTTCAACATGCAATGCATTTCACCTATGTAACTGGAATCCCACCCCATAGGTACCCACTATCACTGGGTATTAGCATGAGAATCATGACTTGATATTACTCACAAGTATGACATGATATTACTCACAATATTTTACAATAAAACATCACCACCTCAACACATGATGATATATAGGACTTGATATTACTTACAAGTCTAGAGAATGACTCTTGATGTTGTGCATATAACGCTCCCTTTCAGTGAGGGAGGAATTCCTTTTCATACCAAGCTTGTATCAGAAGTACCTCAACTTCATCATTGACAAGGGATTTGTTAACACATATACAATTTTATCATCATTATCTATGTATTAAAGCTTTACTGTACCTTTTTGTACCATGTCTCTAATGATGTGATACTTCATTTCTATGTGCTTCTATTTATCATGAAACACTAGATTTTCGAAAAGCTTGATGTAACTTTGGTTGTAACACCTAATAATTATATGTTCAAGATTCTCACAGAACAATCCTGCAAGTAGCTTTCTTAGCCACACTGCTTCTCTACAGGAAGTACTAGTAGCAATGTACTCATCCTCTATAGTACTATATGAAACTGAGCCCTTCTTTCTCCTGGAGAAATAAATCATGGTAGAAACTAAGGCATAATAATAGCATGAAGTTCTCTTACAATCCACAATGTTGCCACCCCAATTAGAGTCAATATAACCAAGTAATAACACCCCTCCACTAGATGCATACCTGAGTCCATAAGAAATTGTATTGTAGAGGTACCTCAAGAAATTATTAGCTGCAACCTAGTGTTTGTGTCTTAGATCAAGCATAAAATGACTCAAAATTCTGATTGCATAACAAATATCTAGCCTCAAGTGTATTAGGTACATAAATGATCCAATCGATTTTCTATAAAAAGTGGGGCCCGCTGGATTCAATCTAGTATCAAACTCATGAAGTTTCCTCAAATTGGAAACCATCAAAGTACTTATGGATTTATGATCCACCATGCCAAACCTATGCAATATGTCCATAATGTACTTCTCTTGAGACAAAAATATCTCATCATTTCTCTACCAAATGTCAAGGCTCGAAAAGTAATGCATTAGAACTAAGTATTTCATCTTGAACTCTGATGTGAGATCCTTCTTGCACTCAACAATAAATCTTTCCTCTCCAGTGAGGAATAGATCATCAACATACAAAACCAATATCAACTGTTGGTTCTCCACTACTTTGAAGTATAAATTTGTATCAATTTCACTCTTAGAAAATCCCATTCTCTGGAGATAGTTGTATATTCTAGAATACCAAGCTTGAGGATCTTGTTTTAACCCATGCAGGGCTTTCTTTAAATTGAATACATGGTACTCCTTCCCATTAATCACAAATCCCTTAGGATTCTCAATATAAACCTCTTCCTCAACCTCACCATTGAGGAAGGTTGTATTCACATCCATATGGTGAAGTTTCCATCCTAGTACAAATGAAAGTGAGATCATAGCTCAAATTGTGGTATACATAGCCACAAGAGTGAATGTTTCCTAATAATAAATTCCCTCCTCCCAAGAGAAATATCAAGAAACAAACACAGATTTTTAATTATCCACACTTCCATCTATAGCATGTATTACCTTGTAAATACATTTGGAAGTAACTATGGACTCCCCAATGTCTGGGACAACATCCCAAACATCATTTTTCAATACAGACTAATATTCCTCAGTCATTGTACCCTGACATGTGCTTGGATGCACCACTATCAATAAACC
Source organism: Pseudotsuga menziesii (assembly GCA_001517045.1). Lineage (NCBI taxonomy): Eukaryota > Viridiplantae > Streptophyta > Pinopsida > Pinales > Pinaceae > Pseudotsuga > Pseudotsuga menziesii. Next base: position 279,135 of record LPNX010973719.1, read on the forward strand.
ATGTATCTTCACTTGTGATGAGAGATACGAACAGTGATGAGACAAGGTAATAATCTCTCCTTGTCTCCTTCTCTTGGGGTGCATGATTATGAGAGTTTTCTTCTTCTACTGTGGTAGATGCATGGAACCTTCCTTGATTCTTTTTCTTTGCATGGTACTCTCTTGCATAATGGTCCATATTTCGACAATACAAGCACCGAGCCTTCGAATTGTTGAAATATTTATTGAAATCCTTCTTTGAATGAAATACTTCTTTGGATCAAATGGATTTGACACATTCTTCATTCTTTCTGTGAGGACAAGATTTTCCTCTTTGGTGCACACTCACTTTCTCTCGATTAGCCCCTCATCTTGGAGGGAGTCATGCCACAAAATTTTGAAGTTAGGTTGTACCTATTAACTGTTTACCACAACCAATAATGTCTCCCATGCAGATGGGATACCATCAATGGAATTTTGAAGAAGGTCATCTTCATCTATTGTAACTCTAATACTTATAATATGGTCTCTTACATGAGAGATATTGGTGAAGAATGATGCCATGGACTTATCCTTCTCCATATTTAGGTTCTCAAGCTTATTCTTCAAATACCTCTTTTGAATCAGGTCCTTCTTATCATAAAGGTTTGTGAGTGTATCAAAACAATCATTATAAGTCTTGAACAGAGTGATTATGGAGATGATATTGTCCTTAACTGAGTCATATATGATCCTTTTTGGCCTTTTCTTGATTCTTCTTGATGTTGAATCACCTTGCATTGGTGGTAGGATCCTCTATCACAATGAATACAAAGGTATCCAAATCATTTTCCTCAAGAATGTTCAATTCCCTCTCCCTCCATGTATTGAAATTGGAAGTACCCTCCAGATGGTATTTCAGTCAAACAAAGATCGATGTCATGGCTTCAAAACTTTGCTAAAAAAATCAGCTCCTTCACGTATGGAGCTTTAAAATAATGTTAATGTTTGAGAACATATGAATATATTTGAACTTTAAAACTTTAATATAAGATAATATGAACACTGGAATCAAGATAACATTCAATCACACAAATCATTCATCCACAACACAAAATGTACCCTAGGAAAAAATGAACAATTCTTCAGAGTATAATAGATATATTGCAGAGAATGTCTTTTATACAATAGTAGATTGGCTGATAAGAGAGAACACTAAGAAATAGATAATGATAATCAACTGTACTAACTTTCCATGTGCCCGACACATTAATAACAAGCCATAAACCCAACCATGCATACAATAGTGAATGGATGCATGAGAATTGTACACTATTGACACCAAAATTGTAAATTGTCTTCATGAATAATAATTATGGTGCATTGGAATCTCCATGATGCATAACATATTCAACATGCCTTTCATATTTGACATTAACTAGTGCTTAATGTAAATCAATAAAAATGATTCAATTAATAATAGTTAACTAATTTCTAATAATGAAGGACTAGTTAACTAAAGTATTTATACTTTAGTTAAACCAAAAGACAACACTTAAGTTAATCAAAAGATGGCACTTCAGTTATAAAAGTGTTTGCATGTCGACATCTTGAGTTAAAGCACTTTAACACTTAAGTTGGCATCATAAATAAGTTGTCATGCATTTAGTTAGTTTTTTATTTCACTCCGATGTTAGTTAAGCACCATTTAATAACAAGGATGAAAGACATGGCACGCATGTTATGCATGATGGAGATTACAATGCACTGGAATTATTATTCATGAAGTCAATTACTAGTTTTGGTGTCACTAGTGCACAATTCTCATGCATCCATTCACTATTGTATGCATGGATGGGTTTATGGATTGTTATTAATGTGCCGGGAACATGGAAAGTTCATATAATTGATTATCATTCTCTATTTCTTAGTGTTCTCTCTTATCGGGAAATATGCTATTGCGTAAAAAGGCATTCTCTGCAATCTATCTATTATACTCTAAAGAATTGTTGGGTTTTTCATCCTCATTATTTTGAGGGTTTTCATAGGGTACATATTGTGTTGTGGATTAATGATTTGTGTGATTTAATGTTATCTTGATTCCATTGTTCATATGATCTGAAATTAAAGTTTTAAAGTTCAAATATCTTCATATTTTCTCAAACAATAACAATATATCTTATAGAATGTCTCATGCTAGGGCATGAAGTTGTTGCAGCTGCAACCGTTTCCCCAAATTTTCAAATTTTGGACCCCCTTGTTAATTTTTAGCATTGCATAGAATTGTTGGGATCTATGAACTCTTTTTGTTTTTCTATAATTTTGGACTATGTTGAGGTCAAATCTCTTCATGCTTTTCGGAAAATTACTTATGTTTGAAACTGTTGTGGGTTGCGGAACTTAGAGTTTGGTTTTTTCCCTTGAGCTACGATGTATTTCTTTGTTCTCGGAAGCTTATTTCTCATGCTAGCCACTGTTTCGAAGGCCATTTAAACAACGTATCGGAAACTGAACGATGATTATTCTGCAGGAGGATCTTGACTTCTCTGATGTCGCATCATATTGTTTGACTTGTTTATATTATCGGAGGTTGGTCGAAGTTGAGTCGGGGTGTTTGATCTTTGTGAAGCCACTGTTGTGGAAGTGAGACAAGTTTTGGACCACTGCGAGACCTTAAGTTGTTATGAACACTTAGCATTTTTGCGCCATAGCAAAAAATATGGTTTGGATCGGAGGTTGTAGTCTATTTATTTTCCACCCTTGCGGCTCCCAAGTGAACTAGGTATACGCATATAACTGCTCCGCCCACCGATGCTTTGTCTGGTTTTCATCGCTTTGTCTTTAGACCAGGGATTCTATAGTTTTTTCCTCCTCTGCCCTTGCAGTTGTGTAAGGAACTAATTTTCTGACGTTGATGTCTTTCCGCTCACCAACTGGGAACTTTTCTACCTAGAGTTTGGGTTTTAGCTCTTCCGACTCTGATAAAATTAACGGTCTCACGAATCCCATTGCCTGTTTGAGACTCGCTGATGCAGCTATGAGTAAGACTACCTGGTTGGGGTTTTAGTGTTTTAAGCCATCGATAAGTTTTTCTCTTCCCATCGTTTTGTGAGTTTTTTAAACTCCTGTGTGGGAAAGACAATGGTTTTGGTGCTTGTTAAGGTTTTCATGACGAGAGAACAGTACAGGGCCTCTTTTGATGACTAGTCTATTTGTTGATGTTGTTTGATTTTATTGAAAATATGCAGTCCTAATTAATGATAAATGTCATTTAATTGCAGATGAACTCAAGAGATTTTTACAGATTACTACTGCGAGAAGGCATAGCTGGGAGACAAAGTAGCAAAAAATTGGTCGGACAATGTTAGGCAGAGTTCATATTGAAATCAACGAGATCTCAAGGAGGACAAATGAAAGACAAGGTAGAATCGATGGTGACAAAAGCCCAGGCTTGGAAAGATCCGTCAGTTACCGAGCGGATCCCATTTTGTTAAGTACTCATAAGTTGAAATCTAAAAATGTAACACATGAAGTGAATCATGAGTACTCACGGAAAAGACAAAATGGTGATATTAGACGGTTTTGAGCAGCCCAAAGGTCACACGGCTGGGGCAGCCCAAAAGGTTGGCTAATTTGGTTTAAATATAGGAAAGTTAGAGTTTACAAAGGATTTTTTCATTGGAAAAACTTGTGAACTATTGTTTGTAAGAGGAACTACTTCGTTTTACAATAAGAAATTGCAAATTTTGCCTGTTGGAGAAGGTGCTATGTGGAATGTTCAAATGTTATGCTATGGATTTGTTGAAGAGGAACTATTTTGTTTTCAGCTTTTTTCCACTAACCGTGAGATCGTTCTGACTCTTAGGACCTATGTTCTTGTTTGAATGATTTCTGGTTTATTTTATGAAAATGACCACCACGAGTAATGAATTTTTTTCATAAGCAATTGGCTATCTGGTTGTTTAAATATCTTTAATTGTTCATGTGTTTGTGGAAGAAGTATCATCTATCTGTAATTTCTCTTTATAATGCATGCACAAGATACATTACTCATTAATAAGTTACAATCTTGCTCCCTGGGGATAGGTAGGTAGTTAGATTTATTTTCTTGCTGTGTGTGTGATTTAGATGCTTGAGAGTTTAAGACGAGAGGTAAGAACTTGCGCATCGCATTGTGAATACTCCTTGCATTCTTTATCACTCTGCATGTTAAGTAGGAACTTGCATATCATCCTTTAAGTCAAAAAATAAAAAAATATATACGGTGGATTGGGCCGCAACCGGTAAAATGTTTTATTTTTGTTACTTGACCTATGGTATCCGGACCACAAACCGGATGGATTCCCTATACCAAACAGTCATGGGTCAGTTGGGAACGTTGACTGGGGAGAATCCCTTGTTGTTGTTGCCTGCGATTTTCCAGGCCTCAACAGAAGTCTTACGGAATATTTTAATCTCCAAGATAGAGCCCCATTCTCTATTATGCACTAATATTTTTATTGTTGAAATTGTCTTCAAACGCTTCCTTTCTTCTCACCTCAAATAAGGTATTGATTCTCGTCTTGATCTTCGAGACAACATCTTCCTTGGGTCTATAAAAGGTATAATATGTTGGTATTCATGGTTTGTTAAGTTGAGGTCTTAACCATGGCCTTGGTAAGGTATGCATCATCCTACAAGATGGTATTCACCTCAATACATGAGTTCTTTTAACTAAATTATCCTCCAAGGGCCTCTTTTCATGCTATTAGGTGCTAATTTCTATTTTCCTTTCTATGTTTCCAAAGAGAAATGTGGGTCATACTTCCAAGTTTTATCTCAAAGTAATCTCAATTTATCCAATATTTAGATAGCCTCCTTGACACAACATTTTATTTGAGACAACATAACCTCTCATGTGACAATTGTATAGTTCATGCAACTCTTATGTTGGACTTCAAGAAATAAATTTCATCATCCTCCGTCGATTTCCTAACATATCCAACACAAATGATTGAAGGAGTTTAGGAAGTCTATATGGGATAGAATCAATCTTATATATTCCAATTATTGTGAAAATTTTCCCTAATAACCAATCATCCTTCCTATGTTCATCACTTAATTGTCGGGAAGACATGGTCTCATCAAAAAGTATTTTGGACTCTTTCTCCATGATGACTAAGAAAATTGGTGGCATGATTTCATTAATGATTGTAATAATGGACGAGTCTAGCTCACATTTATTGAATAATTCTAACCATTCAATGCACCTATTGGTTTAACCATATTTGAAATTTTATATTCCTAGGTGATACAAGGCTTGGCTCTAAAAATAAATAAATGAGTAGGTCAGGTAAGAAGGATAGTGGTAAAATATATCAATCTTTACATGGCCAATTGTTGTCGGATTTGAATGGTTATGACCTTTGCGTATCTAAACGATGGGTTTGGTATGCCATGGAATAGATCAAGTACATATACCATTATTTCATCCCCCACATAATCATCATCCCTTCTTTGGATCAAGGTAAAAAGAGAGATGGATTCTTGGACCCATTCGGGAAGTTTTTTTTTCTAGAGGGGAAAAGTGATATTTGAGTAGCACTCTAGTTGTATACTATTTTTTGGAAAACAAACTCCTTATACTCATAAATCATGACCATATGTATGTTTATTTAATATTCTATGGATATCAAAATGGTTCCCACAGAAGTTCCCAAAATAACGGACATGGATTGAGATGGAATTCATAATATTTATGTCTAACCACTCGCAGACATAACATAGAAGGTGGAGGGTTTGTAGTGTTCATTTTAGAGGTCTACAAATTTGGAAATGGGTAGGTGTCTAGGAATACATATTGCACTATATTAGAGGCCTATTTGGGGGTCCACTTCACTTCTACCCTTTTTATTCATAGTCAACCCAAATTAGTTAGTGGGTAGTGGAGGAATTAAGTGTTGGGGTAGCTACTAGCTACTCTAGAAAATCCATATATGAAAGGAGTTGGTTGTGGGGAAAACATATCATTTATGTGTGAGAAATGATCAATTGAGTGGGAGGAGGATCCCCCCTATGATGATTTGAAATATCTAGGGTGAATTATATAAATATTGTAAAAGAAGGAGCTGCGTTGGATTTAGTAAATCTCGACGTTTCGATCCCTACTCTGGGATCATCATCAGGAGACAACTGAAGTGTGACCTAGCTATAAAATAGACTCACTTGGTAAACACTAGTATGTACTCCTACTCATAAAGGTAGTAGTTTTGAAGGTGGAAGGATATAAAGTTAAACTAAGAATAGTGTTGGGTGGCCGTATGATTACCAGTTTTACTAGGACTCCTCTTGCATAAGATTTTCATGAAAAACAAAGGAGGGAAGGATTCTCCTTTGAGTTTTAGTGCACCAGAGACAACTACATGAGCTTTAAATCTAAAATAACACTCCATAAATGTTAATATTGTATTTGTGCCAATGTTTCTAGTTTCCATAGAATATTTCATTGTAGGTTATAATTGGTGAGAGGGATTTGATGCTTTAGGCCTAATGGAAGCCTTTCCTAGATGAATATCCCTGATTTTTTAAGGGTGGTTATGATTTCCTTGGAAATTATTCCACTCTTCATAATAATGGGAGGGTTTCTTACTATAGAGTGTGGGCCTTTGATATAATATTCAAATACAATATTAGTTGTTCATTTATCACCCTTTGGTATTGTTAAAAGTGTTAATTTCCAATGATGGATTATATACCATAGATCTTAGAAGCTGGGGTAAATCAAGACCATTCATGGTATTTGTGGTTCTTTAATTTCCTGATGGGGACATCCCTTGTGGTGAGATCAAGTCTCTTAGATTCCTTCACTAGGGATTAGATCAATATTCATGGTATTTATAAAATTTTCACTCCCCCAATGGACATACAAATGGAAAAAAAGATATGCATCATTGATCCTTTCTAGTGTGGCAAGTCTGGACCATTTGTGACATCACCAACATTTTCAACTCTCAATGGACCAATTTTCAATATTGTGATGACGATTGTAGGTATTATATAACAAGATTGAGATCCATCATTCACAAAAATTGAAACGTTTTTATTTCTTAGTGACCCTTTTCCCTACGATGCAATATGAACCCTTGATCTATTTTGGTGAGGTAAATCTCAATCATTCTTGGCTATTAAATACTTTGACCCAAAATAAGAATGTCATACCATGATAAATTCAAGTTGTATGTCTAAAGGAGAAGGATAAATTATAGGCATTCACAACATTCTATAATTTTCTAACCCCTGATCAATCCTTTCCCTATGATACATTATTTGTTGTTAATCTAACCTTAGTGGTATGCATCTAGGTCATTCACGACACTTTAGACATTACACTCCTAAACAAACCCACTATCCCAAGGTGGAATATTCATTATCTATCTACTTTTGCATGGATTAGATTTTCCATTCATATCTCTTAAATATATTTCATTTCTCAAGGAGACTCTCCCCCATGATGAAATATCAACCCCTAATTTGATCTCAATGAGATGATATAAATCATTCATAATGATATAACCTATTTTCTTGGACCTACTCCAAATGATAGAATTTATATCATTGACTTAAATTCAAAAGCAAGAACCTCAGTCTTGAATTTATTAATGGTCTTATACTTGAAAAAATTATTCTTTTATGTGATCACACCATGCTTGTAACCATAATACCTTCTAGTGCATAAGAAAAGGAGTATTGAGGGGTCTAATATTTTTGCATAAGTTTTCTCTTAGGAGGGAAACAAAGGTGGTAGGATTTTCCCCTAGGGACTAATTTCTTAAGATGGGATATAGGAATTTGGGGTGTGGGTGGGAAGTATTCTTGTGTATGGATATCCAATAGTAAAGACCCCCATAATTTCTCCTAGTGCTAAGGAATAAAATAGAAGAAAAATCAATACCATGTTATCATGTAAAATGTCACTTCTTTTTCCAAGTACTGACACTCAATGTGTTGGTAGACAAACTGACAAAATGGATAGAAGTGGCCAAAACACTATAGATGGGCATGAACTTTGATGCATCATCATCCTACCAGCCTGAATTTTTTTATAAGGTCATTAGGATGAATACACGAATATTACCATTGCAACATGTGTATCATATGCGAGTATTTCCATTGCAACTTGCGTATACATCATTAGAATTGGAATCTGTGGGTTTCCTTTATGAAAGTCGCATATCATACACGACCTGCTAGTATTAATAGTCGTGTATTCCTTAATCCAAAATTAAAAAATATAAACAAGTTTAGTTGAGTGCAGTTGGGTCCTTAATCATAACTATCCCAACTTCCCCAACCATCTCAACCTTTGTAACCTCTCTCTTTCCTCATGTATAAATATAGGGAAGGGGTTGAGGCTAAACACCATGAATTCTAGATCAAATTTATGTTGGTGGTTTGCCTTTAGATATATTTAAGTAGCATAACTCAATGTCCTTGGCTAGTAGAGGAGCACTTGTCTTAGATGTTGGTTGAAATCTTACCTCACTTTTTTATCAATAAAGAGAGTCTTTCTTCCAATATTGTGTCTTTTGCATTCTTATGTATTATGATTTCTGAATTGTCTTGTTATTTCATTACACGCATATTATTTCATTGATCATCTATAGAGTATATAAGATATTGTAGGAAAGGTATTAGACTTTGCAGGGGTTGGAGATTCCCTGGAAGTTGTGGAAGCAATTTGGATCGAAGAAAAAAGCTAGGATCAACCGTCATAAACAAGGTATGCCTATTTCTTCCTATTTCTATTTCAACTTATAAACTGGTTGATTGTATGCATGTTTATTTAGTATGTTGGTAACCCTAGAGACCCTAGGTTATAAGGTTGTATTCTCCTGAACAAAAGAACTAGCGTCTCCGCTGGGGAGTCCAGCCTGTTGTGGGTCCTTTCTTTTTGGATTCCTGGCCAGTTTTTCTCTGTCTGATTCTGTGAGTGATTTGTTTTCCTTTTACCTTTAATTTTCAGTATTTCATGTTTAGAACCTTTCTGTCAATTGTTTTTATTTTTGAAAAAAATTGATAGCATACGCGGGTTGCTTCGGTAACAGTCACATATTACCTGTTGTATACGCGGGTTGATTCAGTGACAGTCGTGTATGGTATGCGACCTGCCTTGATGACAGTCATAGATTTCCTGTAGGTGTCTATGAGTCCATAAGGTTTTTACTTGTCCTTGTTTTTATGATTCTTCAGATGCTTGTGAATGTTCTTTTTTGGCATGATACTGTGTTTTTAGGTGTGTAAGTTTCAATGGTTGCTTGATTAGTCAAGTATTTGAGTGTTTTTGGTTTGAATTCTTCATTGGTAAATGTGTCAGGTCCCTCCTGCTTGGAATTTGGTCTGAGTTCTTGTGTTTTTGGGTCATTGATCAGTCCTTTGACACACTAATATACTTAAGACTACTTTTTTGGTAGTCTAAGTCAGTCATTCTTTCCATCTTTTGGATCTATTATTCCTTTATAATTGATAGTTCCACGAAGTCTAGGGTTTGAGTCATTTCTGCCTGTTTGATTGAAGTGTGTTACTGTAGGGTTTGACTACAATCTTTTAATGTTATATGATCATATTGTTTAAAATCACTCAATTTGCAATTAGTTGCACATAGCTTTTGAATTTTTGAAAAAGAGAAGACAAAAATCATTTTTGCATTAGGTTGCATTAGTTGTTCTTTTCACTATTTTTTTAGAAAAATAAAAAAGCTTACGTCTTGTAGTTTCTCTTTTTGTTTAAAATTTTCATTAGCTTTCATTTACAAAGAAAAAGTAAAGAAAAAATTTCACTTCGTAGTTGCATTTGCTTTGAAAATTTTTTATACATCATTTGCTTTAATTTTACTGAGTCTATAACACCATTCAATTTCATACCACTACCTTTGACTAATACAGCCCATTAAAAAAAAAGTTTAATTAAAATTTTATTAGTAAGTTTCTTTTTATAGGCTCATACACCAACTAGATTAGGATAGGTTTTTGTACTAGGGAACTTAAACTATCCAAAATCATTTGAATTCAAACATAGTGGCCTTTCATTAGGTAATTCCTCTTCTACAAGAGACAATCCATAAAGCTCCTATGACACAGGAGTTAAGCACAAGGCCGCGTGAGAGCTCAGTTGAGGAGATAACCCTCCACTTCCTTGTTTGATCGTACATTAGGATTTTTATGCATTTGGGGATCTTGTCAATACCACCTCTTGTGCCCTGTGTGGTGTCAGTGTTGATAGGGTTTCAGGCTTAGCTACACTACCCATGCATAAGCATCAGGATTGTGACTATTCCACTAGACTCTCAGTGTATATTTGGCATCCTTAATCTCCAGACACTAGGATCATACACAGGTGCTGTTGGAAGGCTATTTCTAGTACACCTCATATGGAATTGAAATGTAACCTCGGTAGACAATTTGGGAGGGCGGTTGGGTGATTCCAACGCTTGCACCTAGAAAAATCTTCATGAGATTCCAAGTAACCATATTTTGATCTTCATTGGTTGGACCTGGGCCCTAATCATCCCAATATTTCCTTTGGAAGGTGTATCTTATATCCATTATGTCTAGGTTACTTAGGAAATTTTTAGTGAGTGATGTTTGGCTTGTTTGTGTTTAGTTGAACCTTATGTGAGTGATTCATATATATAGTTGTGGAGTAACAACCTCTTCATAGGTCAAGAAGGTTGCAAAACCATCCCCCATCTGTTACAGTGGAGACTTATTAATCTGTCATAGTAATCTAGGGACTAAACACAAGTCTCATCAAAGATTAATAACAAGAAGGCATGAAAATGGTGTAATTGTGCTACAAAATGAGTAGCCGCTCTATATATTCACACAAAGAATGATTAATACAATACATGATCATGTTGCAAGCATGAATGATAAAGAAATTTGAATTCCCAAGGAGGTCATTCGAATTGAATGAGTGAGTCTAGCTTAACTGAATGTAAGCCATAGTCAACACTCCAGTTAACCACTGATCAAAACTGTAATTGACTCAACTGAGCCCTAACTGAAGTTGGAGTGCAATAAATGATTGAATCTAACTGAAAGTAGGCCAGACACATGTCATAGCAAACCAACCAACAAGTGGTAGTGCTTCAATGACTCCAATGAACCCCGATGAGGTTAACTGAAGTGTAACTGAACATCAGAAGTGGTTAGAGGAGGCCTCTGTTGACTCCAGTTCATTAAATAATCAATAAATAATCAATTTAATGAAGGAGGGCACCTTCACTACTCTATTTAAATGATTGTAACCATCAGTTAGCAATATGGGGCATTAATGACACTCAGATCACCCCAAAGTGCTCCAGTTAGCCTCCTTGACTTAAGGCAGGCATGGGTGTGATCTAGCTGATGTCATATAGTGCTCCTCTGATGTCAATTAAGTCAATAATACTTAGGATAGTGGTTTAACTAGGCCAAATTGACCAAAAAGAGTGTGTATGGTGGTAAATGTCTCCAACACCCCCCCTTAAGCTATACTCAGGAGGAGTAGAAAACATAAATGCATAAAAATTCTAGGGGCCCAGAAACAAAGGCCATAGGTCACCCTATACAATAAAGTAACTACTTAATATAATCAAGGAAATGGGGAAAACCTCATGGGAAAAATACCCCCCTCAAACTAAGTAGTAAATCAAGAAATTTTTGGTTCTTCTATGCAGCGGCATCCTGAGACTGTGCATGTGAACCTCTGAATCCAAAATAAATGAATATGTCTAGAGGAATCTTCCACTTTAGAAGAATAACAATGCACTCAACTGAACCAGAAATATAAATAGTTGCATGGTGAAAACTAGACCCATGTAGAGCAGCTGAAATCATCTGAAGAGAGAGAAAAGGTTCTTGAGGATTTGAACCATGTGACCAAAGGTAGAGAATCCATGGGAATGTGGAGAGTGAATGCTTGAACTCCATAATATTATATATCTTAAGAAATAAATAATGATTCACAAAATAAAATATCAGCAACCTCATATGAGGAAACTAACACCAAATCCCCATCAACAAATTTGAAGAAGAATTGCAGTACTTGATTTTTCACACCGAAATTGGTGAGAGAAGATTCAAGCAGTACTGAAAGCTCTTGGATTTTAAAATTTTAACCAAATAATATCATATCATAAATTAAATCAGATCCAAATAGGTTCACAACAAATCCAAAACTGTGAAATGAAATCAAATCCCCAACAACAGTTTCGAAGGAGACTTGCGGTACTTGTTTCTTCACAAAATTAATGAGAATAGCTACAAGAAATACTGAAATCTTATGAACCTGAAATATTGAAACAAGAAATATCAGATCAGATCCAAATAATATCATATCAGATCCAATAAGGTTCATATCAGATCCAAAAGTATGGTCAACCGAGATGGTGGATGCACAGTTGTCTTTTTCTTCAAAATTCTGAATTTTCGTGCATGCAATCCTGCAGGATTTTGCTAGAAGATCTAGATCATGGGGAGTGAATGTGTCACTCTTATAATCTGATATTTCTTCCAAAATATCCATTTTTTTACATATTTTCACATGAGTAGCAACATTAGAGGGAGAAAAATCAAATTTCTCTTCACTTTCAGAAGCAGTTACTGGAAAATTTTGCACATAATTCAAAGGAAAATCACTGGTGAATGTTTGCATAGAAGTGAAACAATGTTTTTATTCAATATCATAGATTCAAATGTCTTCTTATATTTCATCCATATGAGGAGATGAGATATCATAGATCTCACAAACTTCTAGAGCATCAGGAGAAGGAGTCACTGCAAGGAGACTTTCTTCAATTCGAATCAACTGTGTAGAAGATTCTGCTTCTTCTTCATCTTGAACAACTTCATCAGAGAGAGTAGAGGCCGAGACTTTTGAGTAAATAAATATTGTGGTGCTGTATGTAATCTCCAAAGTTCTATTATGATCCTCATTGTGCTTTCCAAAGTTTCTATCCAATTTTGTCCAGAGATCCTTTGGGTATTCAGCAGATCCAATAAGGTAGTGCACGCTAGGAGAAAGTGCCATACATATTGCTCCAAAATATCTATCACCTTCATTTCTCCAGTAATTCTCATTCTAATAAGACTCTTTTCAAAGTCCAATAGACACCTCATAGAGACCTCGTCTCTTCAAAGATGCAATCATCTTCAACTTCCATTCCGAATAGCATGTGAATGGGGTGAGAAGAGGGATTGATGAGTCCATTCAAAGTTGTACCCGTTAAAACTTGAAAATCACAACAAAAGAGGCACCGTAAGGTCTAAAATCCTACACATTTTAGGCTTTCATCACACCTAGCATAGTTGATCAAGCAAGCTTGATCAACAATTTCCTTACTTGGGGTATTAAGTGGTAAGCCTTGGCTTCTGGTGCAGTGCTGGAATTTTGAGCTTTGCTCAATTTTTCATGCAAGATCTGTAAAAAACCTTGTTTTTGAGAGATCTAAGATTTGTCCCACTATGAGATTTGGTACCATATTAATCTGTCATAGTAATCTAGGGACTAAACACAAGTCTCGTCAAAGATTAATAACAATAAGGCATGAAAATGGTGTAATTGTGCTACAAAATGAGTAGCCGCTTTGTATATTCACACAGAGAATGATTAATACAATACATGATCATGCTTCAAGCATGAATGACAAATCAATTCAAATTCCCAAGGAGGTCATTCGAATTGAATGAGTGAGTCTATATTAATTGAATGTAAGCCATAGTCAACACTACAGTTAACCACTGATCAAAACCCTAATTGACTCAACTGAGCCCTAACTGAAGTCGGAGTGAAATAAATGATAGAGTCTAACTAAAAGTAGGTAAAAAACATGTCATAGAAAACCAACCAACAAGTGGTAGCGCTTCAATGACTCCAATGAACCCCGACGAGGTTAACTGAAGTGTAACTGAACATCAGAAGTGGTTGGAGGCGCCTCTGTTGACTCTAGTTCATTAAATAATCAATAAATAATCAATTTAATGAAGGAGGGTGCCTTCACTACTCTTTTTAACTGATTGTAACCATCAGTTAGCAATATGGGGCATTAATGATACCTAGATCACCCTCGGAGTGCTCTAGTTAGCCTCCCTGAATGTAGGAGAAGGATAAGTTAGCCTCCTTGACTGAAGGTAGGCGTGGGTGTGATCTAGATGATGTCATCTAGTGCTCCTTTAATGTCAATTAGATCAATAATACTTAGGATAATGGTTTAACTAGGACAAATTGACCAAAAAGAGTGTGTATGGTGGTAAATGTCTCCAACAAGACTCCACCACCACCTCAAAGGCGGAGACTAGATACCGACGATTATTTTGAACCAGTAGGTGTTAGTGAAGTTCTAGGTGAACTAGAACTTAGGATTAACCAGGAAGAAACATCTACAGTAGAGATAGAAGACTTGTAGGTTGACAAGCTTGCAAGAAATTTTAACCCACCTCTAACTGATCTGAACGATCCTGTGATAGTCCAGGTCCTCCCTTTTAGTTCACCTTCTATTGGTGTTCCTTTGAGTAGAGATATGTCTAGCTCTAGAGAAGGTGCTTCTACACCAACTTCAGACATTTTCGCTGGTGGAGTCCCACCTCCCCTGGTAGGTTTTCCAATACCAAGTGCATCTATCGCACCCCTTTCACCAAGTGGTCGAGTGGTTCAACCCTCGGCTCCCTCTAATGTAGTAGATCCGTATAGTGGGGAGGTCATTAGGATTTCGAGTGCACATTTTTTTTTTTCCTTCCTTTATGAAAACTGCTCAGAGTGGTCCAAGTGGATCCTCCTTGTTTGTCTAGGGTTTTCCATGGAATGGGGGGCATATTCTTCCATCCACTCCTTATCTAGGTCCTACACCTGCATATGTGGGAATGCGTTATGGAAACAAAAATGCTTTTGGTCATAATTTTCAGACACCAGTTTTAGCCCCTTTCACGTGCTCTCCCTTTTCTCTTTTGAGTGGAGGGATACTTGCTCCTGTTTTCCGAACTCCAACTTCATCTGGAGCATCCCAAACCACTTATAATGCACCAAAAACTAGTAATCCACTAGATTTTGGGTGGAATACTTTTCAGATTAGTCCAACTACATCACAACCGACAGCTCGATGAAACCCCACCTTTTCATTTGGGAACTAGGGGGTAGGTCCTTCTACATCCCAAACTCCTTATTATCAAACCCTGGTTAGGCCAAATCTTCCTGTTATCACCCTGTAATTTTCCTATGGTTGTGGTAGGAAGTCATAGGGGTAATC
Organism: Pseudotsuga menziesii; assembly: GCA_001517045.1. Lineage (NCBI taxonomy): Eukaryota > Viridiplantae > Streptophyta > Pinopsida > Pinales > Pinaceae > Pseudotsuga > Pseudotsuga menziesii. The sequence continues at coordinate 294,352 of LPNX010973719.1, forward strand.
ATTTCAACCAATATTTAGACTATATTCTAGCTTATATAGTTAGAGAGGGATCTCTGTATGACACAAAATCATTCACATATACATATGGTTTTAAGCAAGCAGTCATAAGGCTAGATATCTGATAAGAAAAGCATATTTTCAGATTTAAAGATGGTAAAATAGAAAGACAAGAAACACCATTGGGAAAATGGAGTCACATCCTAAAAATATTAAAGGGACTTACACCAATAATGAGTGGTGATTTTCCTATGAAATATGAGGCAACGTGGCTATTATGTTTAGTCAAATTATCTTGAAGTGATGACAGATAGAAATGAGGAAAGAGCCCAATGAAGACAGAGGCATCTATCAAAGGATGAATCTCTAGGAACACATTTAACAACAATATAACAAAGGGCAATAACTAAAATAGTGCATCTATCAGTGGATGAATTCTATCACATCCATTACAAACACATAACAAATTTTATTTCTGATGGAAGGAGCATTAACAAAAACAAATTACTTGCATACAATCTATAAACGTATTGGAAAAAAACACATACATGAAAATGGAAATACAAGAAACACAGATTGAACAAGAAACAACTTGAAGAATCTCAGAAAAGTCAGAGAATACTTTTCATTAAAGATTCCAAGAAAATAACAGAACTAAAAAACCTAAGCAGTGAGGCTTTTGAATGAAATTTCCAACCTGTTATTCCTCTTTCGAGGGTATATTTATAGAGTCATGGGATCTTGAGACCAACCTAAAAATAGAGCCCCAAAATCATTTACAAAAATGGGTATCAAACCTGAATGATCATAAAATCCTAACAACCTCTGATCTTGAAGATTCGCCATGATTGTTAACAAAACAGGAAAGCATGCTGGACAAAACTGGAGAATTAAATACCTAGAAACCGCGCTTGTCGAATCAAAATGATGGCTCTTCGATGATCTGCAACAAATTTGAACTACCTTGCATCTTACTCTTGCAAAATAAAAATCATCTGTATATCTCTTCTTGTCGTTGATCTAGGCTGTCAAAACCTGCTATTTCTACCCAGTTTCACTGATTTCAATTGTTCATTAATCCATGCTTATTGAATCAACAAAAATCACCTCGACCATTGAACTTACCTTATCCTTAATCCTGGCCGTTGACCGTTGAAGCAATTTTGTAGATATGGAAAGCTATTTTCTTCGTGCAGGTTAGATCAACGGAATCAATCTCCACCATTGATCTGAGATCAAGGGTGGTCTGGGATGTTGAAAATTGTGGGGCTCACCTATTTCTGCATATCAAGAATCCTTCTTACCTATGTACATGTTACACTTTTTTGCACCATCGATCTTAGGTTGATCCCTTCCCCACCGTTGATACAAGGTCTGTGGAAAACGGAAAAAGGGCTTCTACTTGAAAAAATTATTTGTTTTTCGCCTTTCTGATGTTATCCTTTCCACCCTTTGTCTTTTCGCACCGTCGATCTCCATCGGACTCATCCTCAACCATTGATATAAGAACAAATTTGTGGGCTACAGAAAATGAAATTCAGGATCTCTTCTTTTACGATGCTAAATTTCATGTTTTCGCCTTCCATTTTCTCATTCCTTTCCATATCGTCGATCTTATGCGGGACCTCCATGAACCATAGATATTTTGTATCATGGAAGGCAGAAGTTCAAACCTTTTATGACAAAATTTCAGTGTTTTCCCCCTCCACCCTTTCGACTTTTCCATTTTGCTGTGGGGTCATTTTGGACCGTTTATCCTATGCAGAAACTTTCAGGACCGTTGATCTTGCGGAAGTGGAACGTGTAACTTCACCTTTTCACAACCAGAATTTTTATATTTCTACTTCCCGATTTTCTCCCTTCTGCTACTTTTCGCAACGTCGATCTTTCATGGAAGTGTTGTGAGCCGTCGGATCTGATGGATCATGGAAGGAAAAAACTCAGCCCTTTATACCCATAAATCTTATGTTTCCGCTTTCCTTCCTTTTGCGCCTTTCCGCACCATTGATCTACGCGGGATATTGATGAAGCATAGATCCTATGGATCCTAGAAAGAGGGATTTCATCTTTTTCATGACCAAATACTTAAGCTTCCCACTTTTCGGTCTATGCCCCTTTGCTTTCTTCTAGACCGTTAAGCTTTGGTGGGAGCGCTTTGGACCGTCGATCTGGACGATCACGGAATACAGAACTTCAACTTTTCATGATCAAATTCCTAAGTTTTTTTCCTTCCGATATTCACCCTTTGTTCTTTTCTGAGCCATTGATATCTAGCGGAAGCGCTCTGATTCATCATATCCTTATCATGGAAAGCGAAAATCGAGTTTTCCAAGTTTTGCAACCAGAAACTTTACCCTTTTCGCTTCCACCCTTTGCTGCTTTTCGAGTCGTTGATCTGCACAGAAGTTCTCCCTGACTGTTAGATCTCAGACTACAGAAGTCAGGAATCAGGGTTCTAACTTTCAAAATCAAACTTTTTTTCCTTTTCCTCTTCCTCTGCTTGCTGGACCATTGATCTTGGGTGAAAGCATCCTGGGTCATCAGATCTCGGATCACGGAATGCAGAAATCAGGATTTGAACTTTCTATGGCCGAAACTTAGCATTTCCTTCTTTCGAATTTTTTCTGGACCGTTGATCTTTTTGCGGGTTGGATCTCCACCGTCCATTCTCACTAAGATCTATCCTTGATCATATTTTTTGTATCAGGCTCATTTCCAAGGCCGCTCCTAAATATTTTTTATCCATTTTGACCTTAAGGATTAGGACTAATCCTTCCAAGCAGCTTCAACCCCTTTTTGCATACCTCTAGGCCATAATACATGAAATTGTTTTGACCCTACCCCCTCATTTTTCATTGGTTTGGACCTTTGAAGGGGAATTAATGCAGATGCCTTATGTAGAAATATTCAAAATTTAGTACAAGTTCTAACAGTGGTTCCAACTCAGGGATGCTATCCTCCATGTGAGGTAGTAAAGAACCAAGTAGACCAAGTTCCTACAACTTCAAATTCTCTTAAAAAAGAAAACTAAATTTCATCCCTTGTTGGAGAACTTACTTCCTTCATCTCAGGATTTAAGTCTGACAGGGGGGATATCCACACATGCAATATTAAAATAAAATGGTATATACAATGACCCAGGAACTGAACTTACTTTACAGTAAATATGCTTGATGATCCTCCCCTTTATAGGTGCTCCAGATACTAGACCACCCTCCATATCCTCCAGTATGTAGGCATTATGCCTCTAGAAGTTGAAATCTTGGAATGGAACTTCCACAGGTGTTCAAACTTACCATGCTTCCCCTTTTCTTCATGTGGTGCATCCCATAGCAAAAATACATCCCCCAAATGGAAATCATCAGGCTTTATCTTCCTATCAAAAATATCTTTCATTTTCTCCTGAATTTTTTGGGTTCTGTCAAACACCTGCTCCCTTTGTTGCTGTAGTTAAATCAATTTATGCATCCTCCTTTGAGTTGGATGGGTTTTAGTTTCTTCTTCCTATAGCAATTTCATCACTGGAAAGCTCAAGGAACTAGGAAAAATTACCTCAGAACCATAAACTATCTAGAATAGTGAGGTTCCAATGGACTTCTTTACACTGATTCAATCGTCCCACAAAGCATGAGTCAATTTTGTGTGTCAGGCCATCTTATTGTCCTGCAACAATTTTTTTATGATTCTCATGAGGCTCTTGTTTGAAGATTCAGCCAACCCATTTCCCCATGGGTAGTAGACTATGGAGTGTCCCAATTGTATGTGATATCTATAAAAAAACTCAACCATCTTATTTTACTTGAAAGTAGGAGCATAAACAATGATTATCTTCCCAGGGACCCAAAATCTTGACAGGATATGCTCCTCCAGAAACTACATAATTACTGTCTTGGTGGCTTTCCTTGTGGTGATGGATTCAATCCATTTAGTGAAATAGTCAGTGGCAGTGAAGATCCATCTGTGTTGTCTTGATGAATATGGGTTTATTTCTCCAATAAAATCCAATCCCCATTGCTGGAAATGAGCCTCAATATGTATGGGATTCATAGGCAATGGCATAAGATTCCTTCTCCCTTCAAAGATTTGTAATTTATGGCATTCAACAAACTTCTTGTGAGTATCAGAAAAGCTATTTGGATGATAAAACCATTCCCTCATGAAATTTTTCACAATGTCCTTCCAATAATGATGACCCCCACATTCCCCTGCATGAAATTATTCAATCAACTTCTTGGCCTCCTTCTCATTGACATAGTTCAGTAGCACCCCTCCTGGTTCTTTCCAATACAATTTTCCATCTAAGATGCAGAAATTTGATGCTCTCTACTTGAGGAATATGAATCTTATTATGTCCATACCTTGTGGGGCTTGTAGATGTTGTAACACAAATATGATCTCATTATACCATGGGGATGACAGAAAGTGCTCAACTACTTGGGGGTATGGCTATCCCTGAGGATTCTTCTCTTCTACTAATAATTCGTCAATCATGTATAGGTTGAGAGCATCACAGTTTGATTATTCCATGAGTTTGGCCAGTCCTTGGCCTTTAATAAGCTTTGTGGGATTAATCTCCAAGTCATGCTCAAGTAAGACTGATATCCAATTTTCCCTCCTACCTTCAGGATATGGTTGGTTCAAGATATCCTTCACTGCACTGGTGGGGACATGGGAAATAATGTGGGAAAGTAAGATGTACACTTAGAATTATTTCAAGACTTGCACCAGATCATAAGCCTACTTATCCAGAATGTTGTATTTCAATGGAGCATCTCTCAGGATTTTGCTATAAAAATAAATGGGATGCTCGTGTCCTTCATGATTCTTCTGTAGAAATACCCCTACCACTGTGTGCTCTAAAGAAAAAGATAATATGAGGAAATATTTAGAGATATCAGGGCTTGCAAGTACAGGTGCCTCTGAGATAGCCTTCTTTATGTCTTCAAAATATTGTTTGGATTCAGGTGTCCACTTGATCTCTTTATATTTTCTTGGCATGTTGGTTATGTATCTTACTATTTCAGTAAATGCAGCAATGAATCTTCTCTGAAAAATTTACCTTCCCTATAAAGGACTGAACATCCACCTTGTTTCGAGGGAGTTTAATTTTATTTATTGCCTCAACTCTCTTGGGGTCTATTCTGATTCCTTCCTGAGAAATGATGTATCCAAGCAGCTTCCCTTCCTTCATAGCAAATAATGACTTCTTTGGATCCAGAGAGATGTCGAACTTTCTGCATTTTTTGAACATTCTTAGAAGGTGAGTAACATGTACCTCGTCAGTTTGTGAAAAGACAGTGATGTCATCCATATAGATGACCAAAATCTTATCCTTTTCATTAGCAAAATCTATGCCCATGACTTGTTGGAAATTTTCCCCTGCATTCATGAGACCGAATGACATTTTTGCATACATAAATGTGCCCCAAGGAGTGGTGAATGTTGTTTTGTCTTGGTCTTCAAAGTGCACCATGATTTGATTGTAGCGTGGGAAGCCATCCAAGGTGGAGATCCCTTGGGAATCCATTACCCTTTGCAAAATGTGGTCCATCTTAGGGAGAGGGTAATGATCTTTTAGAGAAACCTTTTTCAGATTTTTGAAATCAATACATATTCTTATTTCTACTTTATTTTTCCTTACTGGGATCAAATTGGTCACCCACCTTGAAAATATGAGAGACATAATGATTTTAGCCTCGAATAGCTTCTTTATTTCTTTCTCTACCAAGGAGAACAACTTGGGGTTCATTCTCCTCATCTTTTGCTTGAAGGGCATCTCATCCCTTTTTATTGGTATGGTATGCTGGATGATACTGGTATCATAAGCCTTGAGATCATTGTAGCTCCAAGAAAAAACATCTGATTATTCTTTCATCAGTGAGATGTATTTTTGCTTGGCCTTTGATGAGAGTCTTCTTGAGATTTTTATGATCTTTGGATGATCCTTTGTCCCAATGTTAATATCTTCAACATCTTCACAGCTTGGGACAAGTTGAGGTTCCTTGGAAATATCATTAGGATCAAAAATATTTTCTAAAGGAACTAGACCCGTGGAGATAGAGTTACCTTTGAGCTACAGGATCTCCTTGCCACAGAGGTTGTTCACATATTCTTTTTTTCCATCAGCCCCCTGCAAATCTAGCTCCCAATATTCCTAAGTTTCACTGCCATCATCATCTTCAACAGGAGTAATACCCTCATCTTGGGGCATTTATTTGGGAGGAGTAGTGTGGCTTTGCAAGGGCTCTTGAGTGGGAGCATCCTCCTCTAGAATCTCATTTTATTCATCAATAGTTAGTCCATCAAACTCCCTAGTGAGAGTGAGGAACTTCTGGATTTGCTTGTCATCTTCAAAAAAAATTCATCTTTTTACATTATTAGGGACATAAGGTCTATTCCTGAGCTCAATCTCATATCTTCCACTGGGTTGTATGGGGACCTTTAAACTAGAAGCAGAAGTGGCCATATAATTAGCTACATAATTCTGTAACCTAGGGATTAGATTAAAATTACACTCTTCAAAACCTCCTGTCAAGTCGTGGGCAACATTCTGGTAACTTCTCATTCTGGGGTGTCTGGTGTGATATTCACCCATCATTTGTTTAATTACTAGCTCATAATATCCATGCATAATAACCCTCCCAACTTGAAAATCCTTTAGGATCTAAATGACTAACACCATAGCCTCATACTCTGCCTCATTATTTGTACAATCAAAAGCAAGTTTGTAGGAGTAGGTTAAAGTTCTCCCTCTTGATGGTCTCACCCAAACTCTAGCTCCTACCCCCTCTCTACATGCTGCCCCATCAAAAATTACCTCCCATAATCCATCTAGCTCCTCCTAAGTGGGTACAAAGGTAGTGTTTTATGAACTACAATTGTCTGTGTCTCCTTCTATAAAGAAAATAGATGATCCCATCTCAATATCCAATGCAGAGATGGGGTGGTCTTTTGGCCTTTCAGCACTGGTCACCATGTATGCTAACTTTTTCTCCATAAAGAGCCTTCTCTGCACTCCAAAGACAGGGAGGGTGGCACAGGAAATATCCATTTGAATAGTAACTTTCAGTTTGGATGCCCAAGATCTTGATAAAAACATCGCAAAGTTTGGAGGGATGTCAGCTACAACTACATCTATGACCAGGTTTTTGGCATGGATTTGGGCCAAAGAGACGATTAGATATTAATCAGTCCTAGACACCTGAATTTGATGAAATCAAAATAGAAAAGAAATTTGTATTGTTTGGTCACTTCCAATCCCAGTTCCTCCATGATTATCCTGGGCATCAGATTGTGGGAGGATCCTAAATCATACATGGCATTGTGTAAGATGAAATTGTGAATGTTCAAAATGATATATAAGGGGGGAGTATCTTCATCAGTAGACTCTTCTACACAAGGCCCAAAAAGGAAGGTGGGATTATCATCTTGGAGATTTAGGGAGTTTGAAATTGAAGAAAATCCTAGAGGCTTCAACACTATGGAAATTTTGGAATGATATTCATAATTTTTCAATAGCTCAGTGAGACAGATAGAGATTTTTATCTTTGCAATTTCAGCCTCCATACTGAAAGAGGTCTGCCCCTGATATGAGCTGCTTGTATTATCTTCTTTTTTCTCCTTCCCTTTGGGATTTGCTACATTTGTGGAAGTGTACTTAGGGGATGGAATGCTCTTTGGTTTGCTTGTAGAGGCTTTGTTTTCTCCCTCTTTATTTATTGTAACAACAACATCTCTTCTCCTTAGACCGATTTGTCTCTACACCTCCATGACAACAAGTTGATATCCTCTCTGAAAAACTTCGATTTCCCCAACAGGAGTATCTCACCTTTCAAGAAAAGCATTATCATGTTCTTCTTTGGTAAAAAAGGTGGAGGGTGAGTCAGTGTCTAGATGATGGATTTCCTCCCCAGCTTGATTCTCACCATCCTGATCCACATAATTTTCATGAAATGGAGGTCTGACAGGTGGATTAAGAGGGTTTGGTTGGTCTCTCTGCTTGTTTTGAGGCATTTGTGAACTTCTAGCATTCTGGTTCTTGTTCTGCTACTCTTGATTTTCCATAGGAGGTGGTTTACCATCCACAGAGGGTCTCTCCATCATCCTTTCCATGGTTCTCAACATTGTTTCTATTATGGCCTTTTGTGAGCTAGAGGTAGAGGGATATTCAAGTTCTTTATCTTTTCTTCTCTTTCCTCTTTCCCCATTCCTCTTTTCTCCATTCTTGCCCATCTCTTCTCCATTCTCCCTCATCTCTTCTCCATTCTCCCTCCTCCCTTCTCCATTCTCCCTCCTCCCTTCTCTTATTTCTTGTAGCAGTCAGGTTTACCACCCCCTCTATGGTGTATTTCATCATAGATGCCAAGGAGGATGATCTCCTTTCACTTAGCCACAAGGAAAACTCACTATCGAAGGCTTAAACATAGTGGAGTTGGGTAGAACCAATGGGAGGTTTGAACTGGGCAGGGATGGAATTATGCACCTTCATAAACCTATTAGAAAACACTTCAACAGATTCACTCTCCTTTCTTCTCATGGAATTGTATTGGGACATATATATCTTAGAGTTATTCTTGTCTTCCCATTTGTCCTTAAAGGTGTCTTCAAAGGATTGATAGTTCAGGATGGATTCGACTGGGATATTTTTATACCATTTTCTTGCTTCTCTAGCCAGAATTTTAGCAAACAGTATGACCTTAACATCATCATGATACACTTCCTCCAGGTCTATCCAATCCAAGAACCATCCCAAGTTTTCTTCAGCTAAACACCCCCTCTCCCCATTGAATTGTTTGAGCCTTTGGGAGTATCCCATAGGGAGGTCATGGAGGGAAACATGAAGTTGTATAGGGGAAAATGTATTTGCCATCCTTGGAGGTATAACATGGTTTACAAGGGGAATTAAGACTAGCGTGACAGAAATTGGTATGTTGTGAGGAACTACAGGAATGTGGGGAGTTGTGCAACTGGAAGATGAATGGTGATTTTGCTTGGAAGCAGCGGGAGACAAATATGCGGCAGCATATTTCCTTATGAAAGTGGAATTTAATAGGCTTAATTCAAAAGTAAGTATAGGAAAATCTGGGTCAGGAAAGTGTTGGAAATCCCTTCCTAGAGGCTCTGAGGTCTGGGATGACCAAAAAAATGTAGGGAAAATCAAATGCAGAGGTATCAGAAACCACTTTAGAGAGGTTGTAATCAGATTTAGTTTAGGGAAAGCTAGTACAAACTTCTCATTACAATGTTCATATATGTCATTAACATAAATAACACTTTTAGTAAGGAAGGAAAGAGTTATGGATAACCTTTGCAGCCTATTGGCCCTTCGAAACAAACTTTCTGGATAAAAAATATCTTGGAAAGATTCTGCATCAATATTTCTCCTCATGTTGGTTCTTCTGGTCGCCAGTATTTCCTAGTGGAGTCGCCTTCAAAATTTTTGTGGAGTCACAAGAGCATGTACAACCAGTGTGTGTCTATGACCAGCTGCTCAGCCAGGTCTTAGAACTAGGCCAATGTCGTTTTCCCAAGAGATAATAGTGATTATTCCTCGAAAACGGTGCCAAGATGTTATCACCCTGTAATTTTTCTATGGGTGTGGTAGGAGTCACAGGGGTAACCATTTCAACCAATCTTTAGAATGTATTCTAACCTTTACAGTCAGAGAGGGCTCTCTCTATGTCACAAACTCATTCACATATACATATGGTTTTAAGCAAGCCGTCACAAGGCTAGATATCTGATAGGGCAAGGATATTTGCATATTTAAATATGGTAAAATAGACAGACAAGAAATACCATTGGGAAAATGGAGTCACAGCTTGAAAATATTAGAGGGGATTACAACAATAATGAGTGGTGATTTTCCTATGAAATATGAGGAAACGTGGCTATTATGTTCAGTAAAATTATCTTGAAGTGATGACATATAGAAATGAGGAAAGAACCCAGTGAAGACATAGGAATATATCAAAGGATGAATCTCCGGGGACACCTTTAGCAACAATATAACAAAGGGTAATAACTGAAATAGAGTATCTCTCAGTAGATGAATCATATCACGGCCATTATAAACACATAACAAATACCATTTCTAGTGGAAGGAGCGTTAACATAAACGAATTCTTTTCATAAAATCTAGAAATATATTGGATTAAAACACATACATGAAAATGGAAATACTGGAAACACAGGCTGAACAAGAAATAGCTTGATGAATCTCAGAAAACTTAGAGAATATTTTTCATTAAATCTTCCAAGAAAATAACAAAACTACAAAACCCAAGCACTAAGGATTTTGAGTGAAAGTTCTAACCTGGTCTTCCTCTTTCGAGGGTATATTTATAGAGTCATGGGATCATGAGACCAACCTCAAAACAGAGCCCCAAAATTAGTTACAAAAATGGGGATAAAACCCCAATAATCATAAAATCCTAAAAACCTTTGATCTGGTAGATTCACCATGATTGTTAACAAAATAGGAAAGCAAATTGGGACATGCATGCTGGACAAAAATGGAGAATTAAACACCCAAAAACTGTTGGGCATGCTATACACAAGTTAATTAAATCCAACATACAGAGTCTTCAATATAAATTGTCAACCCAAGGAAGTCTCTTATTGCAAGTATAATGTGCATTGTATATGCTTTAAACACTAAGTAGCTGATACTGTAAATGAATGACCCTACTTTCTTGTTCAACCGAACTCATCCCATAATCTACTTAATCTAGCTTACCTTATTAAGAATGCAATCACAAATACCTTCTTACAATCCTTAATCTAGAATTAAAAGATTCAAGAAACAAACATCTAAATTACTTTTGTAGAAAACTAAATCCTTAATTACCAAACCATTTAAAGATCGATCTCAACTATCTTGATTCGACTTAATCTAGGAATTCAAAGTACAGGAATTAAGTTCTACAATTATAAATGTGAAGGAATAAATTGCAAGGATCTAAAGAAAACAATAACTGAAAGAACTAGGGATGAACAAGGCTGTCACAGCTATCACATAGTTGCATAAGAGAAAGTTAACCTACACAGTCGACTGTCACACCACACCACTACAGTTTATAGGGAATGCAATTACTGATCATTCAAATGAACACACAAAAAATCGATGACTGTTGCAACTTACTGTAAATAAAGGAATTTATCACAAAATCCAAAACACACAACAGAATAAATAAAATACCTAATTAACTCAGCAATCCCTATGGGAAGGCGAGCCCATCCTTCACACAGAGATGCTGGAAGTAGCACATGTTAAAACATCGAGATCTAAAGAATCAAACTTCTTGTATTAAAATGGCAGATGAACAGACAACCTCAGTCATAGATTATACAATAAATTTGATTAATTTTTCAACCCCTGGCTCAAAATAGTTCCCAGTATTTATACAATTACAATCATAACATCTTCCCACTATTATCGGAAAGCCATGAAAATCTCTGATCTTCAGGTTGCCCCAATTACGATAAGTTGTTACAGTCGTGGCAAGATGAAAGCAGAAAATATAGGAAGGCTGTTACTCAAGCCAGAAATGATGATCACGATCAATTGAGAAGATACTCTATAGATTGTAGCTATTTTTGAGCAGTGATGCACTATTGCCTCCGAATCTGTTGCAGCCTGTTGTAGCTACCTTTGTACAGCTTGCGTGGAACAGTATCCTTAGACCATGTTCTTTAGGAAATGATGGAATGGATGGCGATCATATCAGCAATGAATGTCCATCCTTCTCTTGGCATGTTCAGCCCGCTACACCTGTATCCTTTACATCTCGAATTATCTTTATAAAACCACCATATGTTAGCATAATTCAAGATGTAAGGCCCCAATTACAACAATCCTAATCATTAATAAAATAAGACAATGATTAACCATACCTGTATGAATTGAGGGACCAAGTGAAGGAAAAACATTTGTTTAGTGTACATAATAGAGTAGGATGAGGCAAATGTTGGGCCCCGAAATTGTCCATTTTTCCATCACTTATCGACATATCTTTCTTCCATTTTCTTACCATTATTGCCCATTTATCATTCCATTTTCCATCCATTTGTTGTAGCTGTGCGTAAAACAACATGCTACTTCCATTGATGTTTTAAGTGGTTAATAATGATTATTTTCCTTTATCTTTGATGAATTAAAGACTATTATGCATAATTTTACTAATGATGGTTTGTGGAGTGATTTGTCACATACAGGACGCTCATAGCCAGTTGTTAAAGCCTTAACCGAAAATGCATGCCACATAATACCACCTTGATTCGCATCTTGATTTGTGGGCAGATGGAAATGAATCTCAAAAATACAAGACATGGGTTTTGTGCATAACATCCACATTTACCTGACTCTTGAGGAAATTGCTAAACAAAGCCACAGTTTGTGATATGCAGTTGGTTATTCGAGAGGGTATTTTTTGAGATTTGCTGTTGTGGTCGATTCCAAAGTTACCAGCAGTTACAGCCGTGTTTCAGCTATGATAGATCACAAGTTGGGGGTTCAGATCCTCATTTCCATGAGATAATTTTATGTATAAATATGTAATAAATCTCATTGAGAAGGGAGATTCAGGAATAGGAGAGAAAACAATGTAATGATGTAGGATTTGATCGAGTTTCATTGTAATACTTTCATTTTGATAATACATGCTAGTAGTTTCTTAATTCTGGAGTTGTAGACTTTCATTGTGGAGAACCAACTCTACTCAGTGGAGGAAGGGCCCTCTTTCATGAGCAGATGCTGGTAGTATTGATTGTAGGTGTTTTATTTTATAGATCTGTTATTTGTTAATTCATGATTTCATGCATTAGATTTATCATAGTTGTTTTATTATTCAGTTCATGTTTTTATTCAATTGATTTATCATAGTGTTATTCTGTTAATTCATTTTGATAAATCGTTGGCCAACACAACACTTCTTTTATATTTATGCAATTAGATCTTGTTTCATGATAATTTATTTTGTTCAAGTGTGATTAGATTTACAGTGTGATTTTATGAATAGGCTTAGGTTTGATTCATTTTCAAGCAGGTGTGATCTAGTCTACAAACAGTTACAATTGCATATCAATAGATAACAGTGTCAGGTAGAAATTGTGCTTGCATATATCTTGCACAATAGCTTTGAAATAAAAGAGTTCCTCGAGTTGATAATTTATGTTTCGTACTCTACATGTTAATTTTTAATTAACTGGCATATAGTGGGCACAACATTTTGGCGTCGTTGCCGGAGAAAGTTATTAATTGTGCAAAAGTACATCTGGCATTGATTTGTAGATGCATTGTTAAAGTAGGGCATGTAGGTTGCATGATTACATTTCAGTTTATTGAATTTATTTTAAGTGTGAATTTTTTGTCTTTACATTCAGTTTTATTTCATTTTCAATCTTTGCAGCATAAATCTTATCATTCTCCTTAGTGGTGTTGTAAGCACCACCCATTCTACTAACAAGTTGACAGGAACATTCGAAGGAGGAGCCTCAAGATAGCACATAAAGAATTTAATGAAGAGATGGAAGGTAAGAAAGATGTAGAAGTTGTTACCTTTGAATTTACCATCAAAGATTTGAGAGGAGTGGCACCAACGAAAAGAATTCCCCCACATGTTCTACCAAATTTTCACGGTTTGGAAAATGAAGACCCTGATGTATTTTTATTTCAATTTGAAGTACCTTGTAGAGGATACGGTTATTGTTCTAATGATCAGAATTTGAATGTATTTCCCCTTACTCTGAAAGGAACAGCCCTCCGATGGTTCATGAGCCTCGGTGGGAATTGTATACAAACTTGGGAAGACATGAAACATGTATTCTTGAAAAGGTACCAAGATTATTGCAGGGTCAATGAAGACATATTTGAAATGACACAAGGAGAAGAAGAGATTCTGGAGGAATACATAGAATGATTTCAATATAATCTCCAAAGATCTAAACAAAGGAAACTGAGGAATGAGACCTTAAAAACACTTCTACTCAAGGGAATCCAACCTAAATATTTAGAAGTATTAAATCTGATGGGAACATGCAATGTATTTAAGTTAGCATGTGATGATATTTGTGAGTTATTTAGAAGGTATTCAAGAGTAAACTTCAAGATTGGTAAGAATTCTAAGGAACTTTTATCTTTATTTTTTAAATTTGCTGCAAAAACAAGAGTTTTACGAGCTGAAATCAACAATTTATTTGAAATTTCTAAAGCTGATTCACAATCGGTTGTTTTGCAGGATAAGAAAAAGCAAGAGGAAATAAGAGAAGCAAGGGATTTCCCTTTGGATAGTCTTGAAAGTTGTGGTATATGTGACTTGAATCATTCCACAGATCAGTGTCCCTCCTTACCAAAGATGAAAGAAACATATCATAGAGATCTAGGAGTTGCAGCCAACTCGTTGCAACAGTAATGTCAACCATGGCCTACATCTATGATTTAAAATTCTATCCCTCCATTTCCTTACTTTCATACTCAATCATTGAATACTCTTCCACCATGGCAGTTGTTGCAGCCTCAATTTAACTCTTACCTACCTTACCCACAAGGTTGGAATGGCCTATCTTATGATCATATGGCCACTCTCCCTCATGCTACAACACAAGTTGGTCCTTCAACATCAACCTCAAAAATCAATCATCTACTTCAACCACATCTATCTTCTCATCAAACTCCTTGGTACCCAACACAATTTTTTTTCCAATCCACCCTCCACCCTAACCATAATAAAGTAGTACAATATGCTTACATTGTTGAACTGCAAAATGTTCCTACATTTCCCTCTTGTTCTACCTCACCTACACCATTGCAAAAAGTCTGTGTGTTTTTGCAGCAAATCCATACGAGGCCTGAACATGTTTTAAATCCAAGATTTGCAGATGGAGTTTCTTGTAGTCGTCAAAAGCAAGCAGATGAGATCAACAAGACACACGTAATATTTAATGGAGAACAACCATTGGAACCAAAAGCATCATTCACATCATTAGATCCAAAACTTTTATGCATTGAGGAAGATTATTTTAATAAGGATATTCATGGTGTAACATCCATGAGCAATCAAGGGAACAAAGACTATATTGAAGCTTGGTTTCAATCTGCCATCGGTCTGCAGCATCATTCCATACTTCACCAATTCTTGGCACCATCATTTCAAGGGAAGTTGATCTCTCATATCCTAGCATTCATAAAGTTATATTTTTCTATTGGGAGTATGAACATACTTGAGTCACTTCTTCTAAAGTGGCTCCATTGGAAATATGCATACACTTAAAAAAAAATTATATTTCCAAGTAGAATAGGGTAGGGTAGAATAACATAATAAAACCATGCTTTTGTTTTTTAAGTTTTTATTTTTGATTAAGTATTCTCTCTTCTTGTGCCTTGTTGCAATCTGGAAGATCAGAAAGTAGAAAGATAAGGAATGGGTATGAGATGTTTTCATGAATGCTTCGGAATTGTTGACTATTTGAACAAAATGCTTAAGTCATTTTTTTTTTGTCATCAATTTCCCAATTTCAATTTGTCTCTATTTGTTATAAATAAAAATAAAAATATCATGAAAACAAAATTACAGTAATTAGGGAAGGTGAATCAAGGATCCATAGGAAAATGAGTCAATGATTATGGAACCCTTCAAGCTTGAAATTTGGCATGAATTTGCCAGCTGCAACACCCATCTTTGACTGATTACTCTCAGCTGCGACAGTGAGTTGCAACACTAGCTGTGACTGTGCTATAGGTAAAAATTTATGAGTTTGAGATATGTTTTTGTTGCACATCATGATATGTATTTAGTTTTTATTTTCCATAAAAATACACATGCTTTATTTCAACATTATGTCATTTTTTGTAAGAGTTGCAGCTGCGGCTGCAACAAACCATGTAAGTCAATATAGGTGCTCAATGCTTGAAAATTTTGGTATGGATGTGTGTTATATTTAAATTTACATCATTAAAAACATTTACACCTATTCCGATCACTTTTTGGAGTCAAATTTCATTTATTAAATTTTTTGTGACATTTTGTCTTGAAATTTTTACTAGAACGCAGTTGGGACAGTCCATTTTTAGGAGACCAAATGGAATTATTTTTTAAAAATTTTTATATCCCAAATATCCCTTTGAATCTAGTTTCCAAAACAATTTGAATTTTTACGATTGGGTGATAAACGAAAATTTTATGGCCAAAATACTAACAAGGTGTCAAGCAAGAAACCTAGGAACAGAGCTGGGACAGTCAATTTTTGAATGCCTTTTTGGATATATTTTGCAAACTTGTTTCATTGGTATATTCCCCTATGAATATAGTTTACAAAAAAATTTGAATCACTCCATTCCGATATTGTATGCAAATTTTATGACCAAAATACCGACTGCCTATCACAAATCTGCATTCCTAAAACTCTATTTTCTAGAGTGTTCATTGGCCTATTTGACCCATCAATTCTTGTTGGATTCAAAAATTGTTTCTAATGGAGACACCTACATGAATATATTTTCATACTCAATTGGAATCACATCATTCCATTATCAAACGAAAAATTTAAGCCTAAAACCGTGACTGTTGGTTTAGTCCAGAATTCGAAAAAACACCTTGCCATGCAGGCTGTTACTGAGTGATTTGGAACATAATTACATAGAATTTTAAAAACATGTTTCTAATGGAAATGGACCTATGAATTTACTTTCATTTGGATTTGGAATCACTCAAATTGGACAAGGAACGAAGAAGCTATGATCAGAATACCGTTGGTGAGTCTAGATGGACATTGCTCTCCCGTAGGTATAAAATGGATTTTGCTTTGTTCATTTTTCTTTGGATTTGTTTTATAAGTAATTGCTTGTTGTTTTTTTAATAAGTGTTGGGTGAAGAGATACCAATCATCTCTTTTCTTCCATCATCTCATGTTTTATTGCAGGAAAGTGCTAGGTTTTTGCAAGTCTTTAGAAGAAGAAGGTCAATGCATGCACGAGTGACTCTTGAAGACTTTTTATCAATTTGCAAATGGATTGAGGACATAAAAAAATGGATACATTGATGTGAAAATCATACCAATGTTAAATAAGTCAAGTTCCATTGCTACATCCCAAGAATCATTTTTAGACACCTGTCATATCAATTGTTGCCGAAAAAACCCCTCAAGAAGCCAATTGCCCTATGGTAGATTCATTCACCCTCCTCATTTCAAAATCCTAAAAATCCATTCATATCGAAGTCCCATTTTCCACTGCTTATGTAGTCACCATAACCGTTTTGTTTCCCATCACTACTACATCATGACTTCACATATATTTTCCACTTCTGAGTTTCATGTTGGTTCTATTTTTCACTATGATTCTTCACAATCATTTATTTTGTACTCATATTGGATGATGTGGAATTCATTAAGGTCCACCTTCCAATGGTATTCTCCCATCAACTCTGACACATCATCTGGGATCGAGATTAGAGTTTTATAGTGACCTGGTATCTGCATAAATCAATGGCAGATTTCCTTGTTGTTCATCATGGGGATTCATCAATGCCTCTTGATTGACAAACCTTATAGGTGACTCGACTCCAGCACATCCATTCGTACCTGTCAAGATGCACTAAGGTACTTTAGAGCTCACTGTCATCAAAGGTGAGTTTCTTCACATTGGTTAACGGGATACATTAATGGTTAGTAATCCAATGATTTCTTTCCATGTTCGACTTCAACACATTCATTCACATGGTAAGAATTGTACCTTGATTTTGTAATAGCTGAAGATTATGTGATCTAATGGTTTCAACAATGACTTGCAGCATCATTTGTTCAATAGTTTTGCAATTCCTTTCCATTTTCATTTCAGCAGTTGATTTTCAGAATAAGAGAATGGGCTTTCTACTTCTATGGTAGAATTTCTCCTCATCAATTGTCTCAGCAGTTAGTCTTACATGTAACCAGCACAACATCATGGATCAAATTCAGTCTCATCCAGTTTCAGATCTCATATACATATGTCTCAGCATCATATTGACCTACATAGCTCCAACATACACCAGTCCATTCATGTCAACCAAGGCTTCCATGGAGGTAACACTTGAGGTAAAATAGCATGAGTTTTTAATTTATTAAAGATTTAGAGAAATGTCATGAAGAACTACTAAGCATTAGCCATTTCCATTTTCCATATAGCATTTTATGTCCATTCATTCCCATCATTTTCCACTCAATTCTATCACTTCATCATTCATGCACATCCACTTCAAATTCCAATTCAACATCTCACCAACCCAACTAACCAAGCATGAAAAAAGGGGATACCTTATTGTTGTCACACAAGAACCAACAATATGAAGTCTTGTTACTACCACACAAGAACCAACAGTAAGAAAAGAAGTCTTGTTGTTGCCACACAAGAACCAGTAGTAAGAAACGGTGCTCTGTTGCCATATAAAAATAGTTGAGGAGAAATAAAGCAGCTGATACACATCTTGAAAGAGAAAGATAGGCTGGACACAAGAACCTACAACAAAATAAGCCTACACTACCATACAATAGAGGATGCATTTCAAAGGTATGTGTTTCTTGGTTCACCTAATATATAAATCAGTTCAAAAGCATGGATGTTGTGGCTGAAGGAGAATATAGGGGGCTTAGTTGCAAGTTACATGAATGGCTCTTCTATAAAAAACCACATATCATCATTTCCAGTATGTATAAGATAGAAGGAAAGTTTGATAGCAACAATAATATCAAGTCTTATTACTATAAATGTGAGGAATGGAAATCACAACATGGTATGCTTGGTTACTTCTACCTCTACTAGAAGCATACTTTTTCAGCAATCATTTTTTTATGGGGCTGTATATGAGATTTTGAAGGTAGATTATAACCAACATTCCTGTAGCAGTGCATACCAGCGTTATCTTGTACATTCAAGGCAGGGGAATGATAACATTTATGATTGGTTCTAATCTTTTATGGGCATTCCTTTTAGACATCCACTGTATACTCAGGCTTTAGCATGCTATTGCAGTCTTAGAGGGAAGTCTATGGTAGAATTTGAACAATGTTTGGTATTCCTTTGGTCTATTTTCACTAAGTCTGAACCAGTAAGGATTAACAACAATAGAAAGGTATAATTTTATTGGTATAAGCAAGACATTTTAGATGATGATCTACAACACTTTTGGATTACAAGGAGTGTGAAATAAATAAAAAAGGAGCTTCAACATTTATTAAGTAAGCATTCCATGGGCATATTTCAAAATCAGTAATGACAGCAGTACTCCAACACATTTTAACAGTATTGTGTTGTAGGTAGAAGATGAGACAATTTTATGACATTCTTTTCTCCACATGAATATTGGAGGGCTACAAAACTCATTGGAATTTCCATATTTTGTCTTGGGGCAGCCACATCTTTGCTACTTCATCTTAATTACATGGTAAAATTGGCATTTTGATACCATGAGCTGATTTGAATTAGGTTTGGTGCTATCACAAAGTTACATGCATGAGTTTTGTTGAGTGATTGAGAGCCATATAAATTTGATATCTGCATTTATGTAGCAACATCCTAAACAGATCTATGCTAATATTCTTCTCCATGGAGCAATGGGCCAACTGTTACAAGTGAAATGTTTGTGAAAATTTGAGAATCATTGAATGCTGCATATGTTAAGTTTGGGGGAGATGGATACTTTTCAACTAAGATAACAACTCCTACTTTCCATGAGGACATGAAAAATTATTTAGTTTGGGGGAGGAGCTACTATGCTTGTTGGTTTTCCATTCACATTCATATTTCTCATGCATATTGTTCCTCACATAAAATGCCGAATTTGATTTGAGCATATATCACAAACCATGAATTGGATACTCATGAAATTTGGACAGGGAATGCATAACATTATGAAGATCAATCGTGGCCAGTTTCAGCTCAATCCAGTGCACGGTTTTTGAGAAAATGAACATCATCACCTACAGTCATTTCACCTTTTTCTCGAAATCCGGGATGTGGGTTTGTATAATTTTTGGTGTGGAGATGCACTATAATGGTAGTTACTTTCTTGAAAAATTTCAGCCCAACCCAGTTTTTATTTTTTGAAATATTGGTTCAAGAAGTTTAGCTGCAACACATTTTTATTCATGTTCATCTACAAAAGTGCATAAATTGAAATGGGAATATATTTCAATTTCTAAATTACATTATCATGATTTTTGGATAGAAAGTGCATAATACCAAGAAGAACAAACATGGAAAGTTTCAGCTCAATCTAGTGCACGGTTTTTGAGAAAATGGTCATAATCACCTACAACCAATTTGCATTTTTCTCAAAATCTGTGATGTGGGTTTGTCTAATTTTTGGCGTGGAGATGCATTAGAATGTTAGTTACATGCTTAAAAAATTTTAACCCAGCCCAGTTCGTCGTTTGGGTGAAAATGACTTCGGAATTTTTCCTTTCAAAAGGTTGCAACATCGTAAAATATTGTCGTTTTCCTTTCCGTCAGCTGCGAGTCTGTTTCCCGTTCTGTCAGCTATGAGTCTATTTCTCATTCCATCAGCTGCGAGTCTATTTTCCATTCCGTCATCTACGAGTCTGTTTCCCATTCCGTCAACTGCGAGTCTATTTTCCATTCCGTCAGCTGCGAGTCCGTTTCCCGTTCCGTTAGCTGCAAGTCCGTTTCCCATTCCGTCAGCTGCGAGTTCATTTCCCTTTCCATTCAGCTGTGACTCCACCAAATTTGCCGCTAAATTTAGCGCTATTTGGGCTGCAACTCCGCCAAAATCTTCGCTAAAACCTTCGTCAAATTCTCTGCTAAAATAAGCTGTGACTCCGCCAAATTTCTACTAAAGAGCTGCGAATCTGCCAAATTTTCTGCTAAATCCTCTGCTAAGTGACTCTACCAATTTCTGTTAAACTCTCCATTTCTTCTAGCTGTAGCTGTGCGAATGGTAAAATGAAGAAACAAGTGAATGGATTTTTCTAGTTGGATGCTACACAAGTATTGGGTTGCATGAGGACATGCAACAAGTTCACTTTGGGGGAGATGTTGGGCCCCAGAATTGTCCATTTTTCCATCACTTATCGACATATCTTTCATCCATTTTCTTACCATTATTGTCCATTTATCATTCCATTTTCCATCCATTTGTTGTAGCTGTGCATAAAATAGTATGCTACTTCCATTGATATTTTAAGTGGTTAATAATGATTATTTTCCTTTATCTTTGATGAATTAAAGACTATTATGCATAATTTTACTAATGATGATTTGTGAAGTGATTTATCACGTACATGATGCTCATAGCCAGCTGTTACAGCCTTAACCGAAAATGCATGCCACATAAGAACACCTTGATTTGCGTCTTAATGGAAATGAATCTCAAAACTCTGAAACATGGGTTTTGTGTGTAACATCCTCATTTATCTGACTCATGAGGAAATTGCTAAACAAAGCCACAGTTTGCGATATGTAGGTGGTTCTTTGAGAGGGAATTTTCCAGATTTGTTGTTGCGGCCGGTTCCAAAGTTGCCAGCAGTTACGGTCGTGTTTCAGCTGTGACAGATTACAAGTTGGGGGTTCAGTTCCTCATTTCCATGAGATAATTTTATGTATAAATATGTAAACAATCTCATTGAGAAGGGAGATTCATGAATAAGAGAGAAAACAATGTAAAGATGTAGGATTTGATCTAGATCCATTGTAATACTTTCATTTTGATAATACATGCTAGCAGTTTCTTAATTCTCGAGTTGTGGACTTTCATTGTGGAGACCCAGCTCTTCTTAGTGGAGGAAGGGCCCTCTTCCCTGAGCAAATGCTGGTAGTGTTGATTGTAGGTGTTTTATTTTATAGATTTGTTATTTGTTAATTCATGATTTCATGCATTAGATTTATCATAGTTGTTTTATTATTCAATTCACGTTTTTATTCATTTGATTTATCATAGTGTTATTCTCTTAATTCATTTTGATAGATCGTTGACCAACACAACACTTCTTTTATATTTATGCAATTAGATCTTGTTTCATGATAATTGATTTTGTTCAAGTGTGATTAGATTTACAGTGTGATTTTATGAATAGGCTTAGGTTTGATTCATTTTCAAGCAGGTGTGATCTAGTCTTCAAACAGTTACAATTGCATATCAATAGATAGCAGTGTCAGGTAGAAATTGTGCTTGCATATATCTTGCACAATAGCTTTGAAATAAAAGACTTCCTCGGGTTGATAATTTATGTTTAGCACTCTGCATGTTAAGTTTTAATTAACCGACATATAGTGGGCACAACAACAAAAAGAGGTAGGTAAAGGTGGTCAAAAAGGGGTCATTTTTGGGCCCAACATCTCCCCCCAACTGTCCTATTGCATGTCCCTATGCAATAACCTCCATTAGTCTGAATCTGAATTTGGAATTGTACTTCGTTCATGGAGAGAAGAAAAGTTATATGGCATTCAGGTGTTCCATGTTTTTCCAAGAATCCCTTATGGACAAACCAATATCTCCAACACCTCTGCTCTTCTGCCTTTGTTAATGAGAAGTCTTCCATGTATGGTTTTGCTGACCACCAGATGAGAGGAAATTTGAATTTGAGTCCCATCCAATTAACTCCACATTCCTTCATGCATCCAATATATCCCTCAACCCTGGAAAGTGCATGTTCAAATTTTCTATAATAGTAGGGATCTCTATTTCTCAGGGTTGAAGAGGCAACCTGCCATCTGTGCTAGCTACCTTCCAAAGCCAATTGTTGATGCTTGGAAATCTGGCTAACACAAGTAGATATTAGAGGAAATTTCAATTTAAAATGGGCCTTCCAAAAATAATACAAATTCCATGTCATCATGTATTATCCAATCAAAATTCTTTAAAATTCAAAAAGGGAGCACCTCTTAAACAATTTTATAATATAAATTTGGGAATAGGTATCATAAAAAAAACTACTTTTTTTGTTCATATTTTCGACATATTTCCCTGTGTTTTTACTCAAATTTCGATCGAGAGAGCTCGTTGGATGCAGAATTTAATTCCACATCCAACGAGTATCCACTCGATATACTTTTGATGGGACCCACTACCCCAAAAATAAGAAATACCTGAAAAACAATGATGATGACATCATCATCATGTTTTTTCAGGTATTTCTTGTTTTTGGGGTAGCGGTGTCATCATCATGTTTTTTCAGGTATTTCTTGTTTTTGGGGTAGCGGGGCCTGTCAAAATTTTGTTGAATGGGTACTCGTTGGATGTGGAATTTAATTCTGTATCCAATGAGCTATCCCGATCGAAATTTGAGTAAAAACACAAGGAGATATGTCGAAAATATGAACAAAAAAATAGTTTTTTCTTTTCTTCCTCCAAAATTAATAAATATTATTTTATTATTTTAACAATTATTTTATTGATTTTCCTTAGGAGGCCCATTTTGAGTTGAAATTTCCTCTAATGGATAACCTTTTATTAAAGTTCCATTATCCGCTGAGTTTGAATGGGACACGAGAGTACATTCTGATGGCGAGCAAGGAGAAGACAAGGGTTCTGAGGTTTGCTTCGAATCCAAAGGTTAGAGTGGGCCTCATTATGAGAGAAATTTTGGAAGGATATTTCCCATTGAACATGATTGCTAACAAAGGAGGAAAAATCCCTCAGCTGAACATCACCTGAGAAAGGGATAGGATTTGAATGGTGATCCAAGGGACAAGCCAACTCATGCAAATAAATTTCACACAACAAGTTCTGCTCCTCAAAGTCACTTTCTAGAAATGTTTCAAGGAATTTAGCTATGGTCGCTATTTCATACGTTCTTCCTTCTTTTACAGCCCTCAGTTTAAACC
Organism: Pseudotsuga menziesii; assembly: GCA_001517045.1. Taxonomy (NCBI): domain Eukaryota; kingdom Viridiplantae; phylum Streptophyta; class Pinopsida; order Pinales; family Pinaceae; genus Pseudotsuga; species Pseudotsuga menziesii. The sequence goes on from LPNX010973719.1 coordinate 318,161, forward strand.
AAATGAACCGCTCAAATAAAAACACAGGGTAAGAGGAGGATGGTACTCTAGTACCCAACATTTCCAGAGAAAGAGTATACAGCTGATATTTTTCCACCTGCATGGATTTGCACTTTTTCAGCTCCTTTAGCTCCTTCTATAACTCTTCCCCATGAATTTTCTGGGACATGAGTTCTTCTGCCCACATTTCCTTCAATTCCCCGATGTTCTTCCTATGTTCAACAAGGGAAACCATCCCTTCTTGATACCTCTCCACTTGACTCCTCCACTTCCTCACTTCTATTCTCAGGATTGAGAGTTCTTTTGTCAGCTTCAGGATGTCTTCATCTTCAACATGTTCTTCATTATCAGAATCCAAATTGACATAATTTTGAGGAAGTTGAGTCCATACTATTACGAAGAGAAATTCCTATGGCTTGGGGTACCACAACAGACAGCTTAACTCTAGAAATCAATCCTTTCCAATATACAAGATAAATCAAATATCTAACACTAAAGGATCAAACCTCATACCTTATTCCAGATGGTTGAAGTAGATCCCCATTGATCTTTCCAACTTTAGCTTGAATTGATAAATCACTTCCTCAACAATAAGTAAACAAGACAAGCATACTATATATATTGGTGTTAGATCTACTCTAGCATATATAATCAACAATGTATAAGAATTTGAAATCATCCATGGATAAAATATTCATTCAGACATACATTATTGGAAAGGAAAAGATATTTCTATTAATATAAAATCAGAGATTACAATGAATACAACCTCTGTTGGGATGTCTATGAATCGGAGAAACTGAATTCCCCACTTGGGCCTCCACCACCTCAATCCTCCATCTCTCGATAGCAAGCTCACAAGCAAAAGGAAAGCTTGGGAAGAACACCAAAGTGCTCAAAGGGACAAAAGGATGTAGACTCAAGCACAAGTTCCGGCAACAATTGACTATAGTTTCTTTGCTCTCAATTCTCCTATCCCTTCAATGTATCCAAGGGGTTCCTTATATATCTTTTCAATGGGGTAATGAAAGGTCGAATCCGAGTGATCTCAAGGCATATGGAAGGCTAGGAGACAAGTAAGTCAGATCCATGTCAAGGAAAACTTCAAAAGGATTTGGATTTTCGTACACATCTCGATGTACGCAGTTTTAGGATCAAACCCGTGTATATACGTGATAAGGGGTTTAAAAGTCGCGTATAACAATTTTCACTTATTTTTAGGGATGGTCTAGGAAACATCAAAGGACAAAAAATGGTCCAAGGGGTCAAAAGAGTCTGCAAAGGGATAGGGGAAGGCCATACAAGTGTGATTCACCAGGTGCGGTAAAATCAGCTATAATAGATGCCCCCTAATATGTGAGGTTAGAGGGGTCATACGATGGCCGAAATACATTATAAGTCCATCCCAGAAGTAGAGTGATGAAGAACCCAGTGGAATACCAACCACCCAATCGGCATAGTACAATGATACAACTCTGCATATAACTGTAAATACATATAGCAGTCCCAGATACATAAGAGTACAATGGCCATGAATAGACATGATACAAAATATGACATGTGTGGTCATCGCCATGTACAATATACATAGATTAGAATTTCCATGATGAAGATATACAAAGGATCATGATCTCCATGAAAGCTGAAGATATATAACAGGTAAAGATCTCCATAATGGCTGGAAATGTCTGACATATACTGGAATCAAGTCACGCGAGCTGAAATCTCATGAACACTGACACGATCAAGGAGGTAGCATATATGAGATGCCACCAATATGGAAGGTCTTCTACACAAACTGCTATGAGTACAAGTCCTACTATGTGAATAGATGTGTCGAGGTTGAACATAGTAGTCCATCGTTTGATTACCGGTCATTGATATATACCGTTAACAGACGCGAGATCACCCACCGATAATGATAATGGGAATCAAGGTACTAGAGTGCAAACTAACAAGTGTGAATAAATGTGTTGAGCTCGAACACTTGAGAGAATCCATCGATCAGGGGATATTGATGTAGTCTCAAAGAACTGTTGATGGCGAGAGAACCTTCCACTGATGACTGCAAGTCTCAAGGCACTCAAAAATGACTCTAGATTTTGATCCCAGAATAAATGATCTAAAGTTGATGGGATGAAATCTGTTGGAAGGAGGGCATTAAGGCATACCCCATCATCCAACATGAGGTACTCAGCAAAGTTGTATAATGTGGAAGGACTCGATCATAAGGTGCACAAACTAGTAACTATATTAGGAATGGCTGACATGCAAAGTCAAGATAACTGAGGAATGGCCGAATCAGGTTTCAAATTCCTTTGAACAAGAGCATAATGACGAATGGTTACTGAATGTAGGTAGCATAGACTCGATATACAAAACTGGGACATCTTTGAGACACAGGAGGCATCGAAAAAGGCTCCATAGGGACTAGAAGCTTAACCAATTGGTGGAGATAAACTCAGATAAATGAGTATAGCTCCTAAAGTCAAACTATAAACCCAACCAGTGGATGTGATATACAGTGCTCTGTTCGAAGGTGACACGACTCGACAGCTTCCAAAGATAACATCTTTCCTTGTCCGTCTTTTTGGTTTTTTAAATTTTTTTTGGACTTTTCCAAATATTTGAAAATCTTGAAAAAGAATAAAACTACTTTATAGTTATAGAATAGGAGGAGACTAGTTTAATATGGACAAACAAACTAGTTACAAGCAGTGGAACATACCTATGCTCAATGCAAGGATACATGTGTAGGATAGCGACACTCAGGGGAAAGTCTCCTCCTGGTAAAATAGGGAATCAAGCTGCAAAGTATATAAAAGATGGCTCTGAAAGGCTAGACATGACACAAGCTCAAGCTATATGGCTGAAACTCAAAGTCAGGGAAGCCAGCGTAAGGCTCAATAAGGCAGGAAAAGCTCTTGATAATGCAATTACAACTTCACATAAGGGAGTCCTGAGGGAAATAGGCCAACAAAAGATCAAGAGGAGTATGAGGCTCTTGCAAAATGCCATGGAAATACTATACAGCGGAATCCCGCACCCTAAAGAACAACACTATCGGCATGGGTACCAAATGCAAATAAGGCGCTAATTGGGGTACCCATGTAAGGTTAAGCTCTACCATTCAAATCATGGCACTTCTAAAACAGCAAGAAGGTTCCGTGATAATATAGAATGGGTTTGTACCTAAGGTTAAAATGAAATAGTCATAAGGTCATGCAAAATGCAAGCGGATGTGAAATCCTAACCTATATGCCAGTTTAAACATCATACCTGTGATAGGCATGAATGGGTCAAAACCTTGAAGAGAGTATACAAAAACCGGATCCTACATGACAACCATATTAGTCCAAAACAACCCAAAATTGTCAATAAAGAATCCAAACTATAGGATATAGGGAGAAATGATCATGACAACTACACCCAAAGGAAACAATGTGGTGAACGATGGGACATAAAAGAAAGTAAGGTGTAGAACCAACGTTCACGCATCCACTACCACCCCCATAAGGGTGACCACTGGTGTAAAGACCAAGAGAATGGAGTCAACATCCTCCACAAATGGAGTAGAGGGTGGAATGTGACCATTCCAAAACCTATGAGCACGGTAAGGGGATGGGATGCCCCCAAGTCTGACACGAGGGTCCATACTAGGACCAAGGACGAGTGACAGGATACCAGGCATGCCAAAAATAAAAGGACCCAAACTCAAAAGAGCATAAATATACTCAAGTAACCATAATCCCAAAGGCCAACTAGCGCACAAAGAGCACACTCCTAAGAAAATATACATCCAAAACACAAGCAAACCAAGGGGAGGATAGGTGAGCTCCCGAATGCAGCAGGTATGTCTCACCTAGGAGAGGCTCGAAACTCCCATACACTATAAGCATAGGTATGTAACCAATTATAGTGGCCCTCAGCTTCAATGCATAAAGGGACTGTGCTGTCTGGCCTCTACCTAGCCGGGACACCTGCAAAATAACCCCTGCAAAGTACCCCCTCGATAACCTAGGTAAGGCAACTAAGGTCACCTCAATATAATCAATGCTCAGGCAGACAGTCATAGGCGAGATTGATCGTATGGAAAGGGTAGCAAAGCCCGAAACTCTTGAAAGAGCCCCCGGATACGAATACAATCCTGTAAATATCTTTGGTGCTACTCAGTTATGACTAGGGGTCATCTGAATCAATAACCGCTCACACTGCCTCGTGCTTAACTCCCTTGTAAGAGGAGGATCCTGAGAAACACTAATTATACCAAGGAATTTCACACTCTCACCTGGACAGACACATACATGTTGTCATTTAGTGGTCTTGGAGAATTTTCTCATAATGAACTATTCCAAGACCCTAAAACCTAATCTTGTTGGTGTACCCTATCAAAGAAAATAGTGTAATCCATTTTAATTAAGCGTTGATTTTAATTGGCTGTAATTACTCAAAGAGAAATGGCCATGCAACTAATGACATAATGAATCAGAAGTGAAATAAATATGCACACCATAACAAACAATGCTAAGTGCAATCTTTGTCAAATGAAAAATAGGGTATGCCACTACATGAGATGCATAAATATATAT
>LPNX010973719.1:322806-361406 GCA_001517045.1 Pseudotsuga menziesii
TCGAATGCCAATGAAATCCTTCCTATATGAAAGCCTAAATAAAACTCTCATCCAAGCAATCCAATGCAAGTACCTCCTCAAATCCATATGTAAAAAATGCAACTACCTTGTATTTTTCAATATAAAAGAATGAAAACATGCAATAAAAGTCATCTAAAACTCTCAGTCTCTACAGCAAGTATAAAACACAAGCCCAGCAAGACACCGAGACAAAAAGAGTAATGCACTAATGGAAAAACAAAAAGGAAAATGACTAAAACTAATTTCAAAGAAAAAATAATAAAAAAGTGGTCTCTGGTCACAAAAGAAGCATCCAACAGACAACATCAGACCCAAGGAAGACCCAACCACACTCACAAACCACCCAAGAACTTCCCACAACATCAAACTCACCAAAAGGGAGGATGTACACGACTGTTTAAAGAACAAATACGTATATACGTGACTTTTGGCCAAAAAGCTGCATGTATACATGGATTTTAGTAAAAAACCTGCGTGTATACGCAAATTTTGGCCAAAAATCCATGTATGTACATGAATTTTGGCCAAAAACCTGCATATACAGAGAAGACAGTGGTAAAAAGCAGGCCAAGGATCAAACCAATAAAGGGGAGTGTCAATGGATGAACATACTATAAAATGCAACACAGAAACAAGGAGAAACAAATAGCAAGTCAAGAATATCAAGCCCATTGTGCCCCCAAACCCCAAAGAAAAACAAGGAACGTCCCCAACAGAGTCATCAATTCTGTTATGGAGAGAAATTCCTATGGCTTGGAGTACTGCAACAGATAGCTTGACTCCATAAATCAATCCTTTCCAATATGCAAGAGAAATCAAATATCTAACACTAAAGGATAAAACCTCGTACCTTATTCCAGATGGTTGAAGTAAAACCCCATTGAGCTTTCCAACTTCATCTTGAATTGATGAATCACTTCCTCAACAATACGTAAACAAGACAAGCATACTATATATATTGGTGTTAGATCTACTCTAGCATATATAATCAACAACGTATAAGCATTTGAAATCATCCATGGATAAAATATTCATTCAAACATACATTATTGGACAGGAAAAGATATTTATATTAATATAAAAACAGAGATTACAATGAATACAACCTCTGTTGGCACGTCTGCGAATCAGAAAAACTGAATCCCCCACTTGGGCCTCCGCCACCTCAATCCTCCATCTCTCAATAGCAAGCTCACAAGCAAAAGGAAAGCTTGGGAAGAACACCAAAGTGCTCCAAGGGACAAAGGGATGCAGACTCAAGCACAAGTTCCAGCAACAATGGACTATAGTTTCTTTTCTCTCAATTCTCTTATGCCTTCAATGTATCCAAAGGGTTCCTTATATATATTTTCAATGGGGTAATGAAAAGTTGAATCCGAGTGATCTCAAGGCATATGGAAGGCCAGGAGACAGGTGACTTGGATCCATGTCAAGGAAAAATCCAAAAAGATTTGGATTTTTGTACACATCCTAATGTACGCGGTTTTAGAGGTCAAACCCGCATATATACGCGATAAGGGGTTTAAAAGTAGCATATAGCAATTTTCACATGTTTTTAGGGATCGTCTAGGAAACATCAAAGGACAAAAAATGGTCCACGGGATCAAAAGAGTCTGTAGGGGGACAGGGGAAGGCCATACAAGTGTGATTCACCAGGTGTGGTAAAATAAAACTATAACACACACCTTATCACCTGATGTTCCAATTTGAACATCTTGTACTGCCTTCCTGGATACTTCTGAAATCATTTTTGGGGGTGTTGGTTCTTGTGTAACAGCATCCCTTCATTGAATTTCTCCTGCAACAACTTCAACCATAGGTGCCTCTGAAACAACTTCTGGGGATGTTAGTTCTTGTATAATAGCATCCTCTCCTTGGAGTTCTCCCATAGCAACCTTAGCAGTTGATTGTGAAGGTGTTGGTTCTTGTGTAACAACCTCTTCCTGAATTTTGATCTCCCCATCTGCTTGATTGTCAGCTATAGCTTTGACAGGGGGATGCAAGGTCACTGGTTCTTTTGTAACAGAGCCCTGCCCTTCTATTTCTTCTTGCTACTAGGGTTATAGAGTTTATTCCATGTCTTCTGCAATATGAATTTGTTCTTCAAGGATTTTAGTGTCCCCCGAGGATTGTGATTGCATTTGTTCATTTTCTCCTAAATCAAAATAAGGAATTATGTCCATTTTGAGATTGATTTCTTGTTGTTGCCTGAGAATCTCCATAGAAATTTCTAGGGATGTTGGTTCTTATGTGACAACATCCTAGTTAAATTCCTCATTTTCCTATTGTTGGAGTTCTATTTCTATTAATTTTGTGTCCTGAGACGGTTCATGAGTCACAACGCAGACTTCTTTATTAAATTCAGGAATATTTTCAGCTGGTTCATCTACCCCCATTTGGGTGAAAACTTCAACGAGAATATTCAGGGATGCTGGTTCTTGTGTATCAGCACCCTATTCAACTTCATCATATTCCTACTACTGGGGTTCCATCTCTATTAGTTCTGTGCCTTGAGACGGTTCAAGAGTCATGGCACAAACTTCTTCAATAAAATCAGGAATAATTTCAGCCTCTGGTTCATCTGTCCCAATTTGGGTGGCAACTTCAACAGGAATATTTAGAAATGTTGGTTCTTTTGTATCGGCACCGTGTTTATCTGCTACTTCCCTTTGCTGGAGTTTCTCTTGGGGAGCTTCATCATCCTTCCAATCAGACTGTCCTTCTTCTGTTGGTTATGACTGTAATTATTCATTTCCCCAATTTTTTGTACCAGGGATCATTTCCGCATCCCCTGCTTCTATCTTTGGTGCTTCATGTCCTTATTCTTCCACAGCTGTAGGTATGGGTTGTTGTGTCACAAAGGCACGAACTTTGACTTTGCAACCTAACTGGCTAAATATTTCTCCACACACCGAGAAAACCACTCTTTCTTCCTCCTCACCATCCTCAGTAGGAGGTGATCCTTCTAATTGGTCTGGAGCTTCAACCAGTGTGTGCAGCTTCCTTTCTACCTGCTTCCTGCATGCTTCCTTCCAATTTTCTAGTTCTTTTCGAAGTGATTGTACTTCCTCTTTTAATAGACCATTTTCATACAGAAGTCCCTCAATTTGAGGTTCTTTTGTATCTGGTTCCTGTGGGGCATCATTTGCTTTGGGTCTTAGAATGGGGATTTCAATCTGTGCTTCTAGGGTTTCCCATCTTTCCTGTGATGCTTCAGATACTGTAACTGACTTGGTTCTTTTTCTTCTTATTGGTGGTGATGCCTATATTTCTTCTTTTGATCTCCTTCTTTTCCTCCATGGTGCAGGAATCTCCATATTTGTAGCTGATGTGGAAGGGATATCTTTTGTCTCAACATTTTCCTGTTCTTGTTCAATCATAGTTCCCACCATTCAGGGGAAGATTCAATGGTCAACACTTCTGTGGTTCCTTCTGTTATCATGGCTCTAACATCCTTGGCTTCAGCTGTCGCAACATCTAATGCTACTCTAGCTTCAGCCTCTACTATCAGAGCTTCCATATTATTTAATCTCTCCACATGGCTTTCTCGTGCATTCTCCTCCAATTCTTCTGCTTGGTCATATGACTGATCATCCGATCCAGTCTCATTTACCCCCACAACTAAATTGGAGGGACTCTAATACTCCTTTTTCTCCTCATCTCCCCCCAACTGTGCATTTGTATGTTCCTCTTGATTTTGAACAGCCCCCAAGAGTACAGGTACTTCTACTTCTTCTTCTATTGGAATGTCGGGCAAAAGGGTGGGTTCCTGGTTTATCTGAATTTAAACTGTGAATTTCTCCCAGGTTTGGTTCCTTTGAGCCAAGGACCATAAAATTATTAATTTGATTAGGCCATGGTGGGTCAGGGAGGAGTTTGGATGCTTGGCTATTCTAACAAACCCTGCCATATGGTGTATCTCATTGAATAGATTAAATGGAATTTTCAGTAAGGACCTATGGCAGAGATGAGATAATAGAGGAAGTTTAGAATAATAAATAGTTTGATACCTACCTTCATAGGTGATATACTTTTTGAGGAAAACTGTAACTTGATCCCATGGTCGAGGCAGTGACTGTAACGCTATCCCTCTCCTTGATTGATGAATTTGCTCCCCTTCTATTAGAAAATCTTGTACTGCAGTAGCATTGGGGATTCTTCGACCAAACCAGGATCTTCCCACCCGAGGAAGGTCGATGAATTCAACCACTATTTCTTCAAAGACTTCTATACGTAACCACCAAACCTGTGAGTCGATTTCTGTAAGATTTAAGGAAAATTGTAGAGCTGTCTCTCGATGAAACGCATTCAGACATTGGAAGAATTCAGTCCAGCCCGTAGCTTCAAAAATAGCGAAAACTTCAGGATTTATTCTCAGTTCTTGCATATTTGGAGATTCATGTCGAGCTGGGATACCCATGTTTTTTTTACTTCAGAATTCTTTATCAATCCGATAGATTGCAGGTCTCGACAATGGAGGTTAAAGCACAGAGTATGCGTGAACAAATGAGAGTGGAGTTGGGTAAATTCGGAAAGTTTAAGAGCATGGAATGTTTGGAATTTTATCCCAAATTAGGAAAGATGGCGGTTATCAGGTAACTTAAATGGCCATTAAGTCGTACGAGTGGATAGTTAATGGTATGCAGGTGTAATAATGGGCACAAAAAGGAAGGTATGATTAATGTTGTCAAATCTAGTTAACGCTTAATCAAGTAAATAATCAGAACCATACCTTTGAAAATATGTGATGAACGGTGACCTTTGAGAATAGTAAAGCATGTAAAGTGTAGCCATTTAAATTTGATCATTATTGTAGGCATGTTGTAATGACCTTTTTCTGCCGACGGACCAAAACCATCATGTCAATCTTGTCAGAAACATAATGAATGCTGTGAAGTAAATCGGAATCGTCGACATCAGGAATTGGGGCCATATTTGGAGGAGTCGCTAACCAAGGTTGCAAAGAGTTCTCCCAATAATGGAGGAGTCACAATCGCGGACCATAGAGAAATCAAGCAGTTTGGCAGAGTCACAGCCTTGAATTATGGAAAAAAAAACCATTTTTGGTGGAGTCGCAGTTGTTGAAAAAGGTAAACATGGTAAAAATGGAACGGTGTCACAGTTGCCGGAAAAGGTAAAAATGGACAAAAGTGAAACGGTGTCATAGCTACCGGAATCAGGAAAAAGAATTAAGTTATGGTGTTGTAGCTGCGGGGAATGGGGTAAAGGGAGGGATTTTATGGTGTTGCAGCTACAAAAAAATAGAAAAATAGGCAATGTCTTACGGTGTTGCAGCTGCGTGGAACGGGGTAAAGGGAGGTATTTTACGGTGTTGCAACTACGTGGAACGGGGTAAAGGGAGGTATTTTATGATGTTGTAGCTGCAGAAAAATGAAAAAATAGGAAAAGTATTATAGTGTTGCAGCAGCAACGAACTTGTTCAAGGGGTTTTCTTCTGATGCAATAAGTTACAAAAGGATGACCCTGGTCAATAGGACCGATCATGACCATTTCTCCTTAGGCACATCCCTGCACATATTATTAAAAAAAATGGATCAAGTGCAAAGGAAAAAAGATAAAAATAATAGTAAAAATATCAATTTAATTATGTACAAAAATTTATGTAAGATTTACAACGATTATCTAAAGATTGACAAGGGCAGAGAAAGATTCATGCCCTTGTTCTAACTGGTATTTTGAATCAGCTGCAATCTGTGAAGGGAATGCATATTTTGAAATGGGCTTATGGTACAGTCGCAGCCTGTGACCATTAGCAAATAATGGTGCACGATTCTCATCAATGGTTACCAGGTGGACTGTACCATTATTAAATACTCTATTTACTAGGTATGGGCCCAACCAACTTGTGTGTAACTTACCCTTGAAGTCCCTTTTGAATCTTGAATTGTATAATAATGCCTAGTCTCCTTCGCAGAAGACTTTCTTTTTGATGAATCGGTCGTGCGAATTGGATCTTTGTTGTTGGATTAATACTGTCTAATCACATCAAGTAAATGGTTCTCATAAAGTTCCTTCAATTGAATCAATCTTATCTTCTGAGCTTCGATCACATCTAAGTTTACCTCCGTAGTTGTCTTCAAATTATTGATTTAAAATTCAATGGGAAAGACAACACTTTTCCCATACACCAATTCATAAGGAGAGAAACTTGTATTATTGCGCCAAGTAGTATGATATGCCTACAATGCTTCCGGAAGTCTATCATCCCAGTCTCTACGATGGCTCTTGATTGTTTTTGTAAGGATGTATTCAATAAATTTGTTAGCGCTTTCCACCTAGCCATTGGCTTGGGAATGTGTTGTAGCTGCAACTTTTTCCCAAATTTCTAAAAAAATTGGGACCCTCCTTTTTAAATTTTGTCTTGCTTAGTTTGTTGGGATTGCTTGACTTTACCACAATTTTGATTTTTGAGGATGATTGTTGAATGAATATATTTTATGCTGATGCTTCCTTTTGGCTTAAGGTATGACTTACGGTGATTTTTGATCTCGCTATCGGGATTTGTTGGAGTTATAAATTGGGGCTGTAGTCAACTACGCAGTCGTCGTTGCGGATGTTCAGCGGAGTAACGACCTGATCCATAGCTCTAGCTTCTGCCAATGCGCTCTCGTTTCTAATTTTATTTTCGGCGTTTGGTTTGAAAACTATCAGAGCATTAGGGCCTTTTAATGTTTCCGTTTCAGAGGAAAGGTTGTAAGCACTGCAATGGAGAAAAAACTTTTACTTTTGTCAATTCCATGTTTTTGTATTTTTATTATCGCTAGCGGCACCGTGATTGGACTTTTGAATCAGGGATTAGGCTTTAACTATTCTGATTGGCGATGGTTTCATATTTTGGCGGAAGCCATAGTCTATTTTAATCCCACCATTGTGGCTCTGGAGCAGGCTAACCATCCAACGTGGTTGCTCTATTTTTCGTCGTTGGTTTGATTTTTGCTGATTGTTTTCTTTTATTGCGGAACCCTTAGTATGTGCATCACCCGCTGTTGTGGCTCCTTAGTGGGATAATTTCCCGTCCCTAGTTTTCCATCCATTGATGAGGTTTTTATCTGCTCGATGCTTAGTACAGTTGGTGGGGTCTTACCCACTGTTTTGATGCGTTTTACGTTGTTCTATGTAATGGCAGAGGTTTTTTGTGGGCACAGGTTGATGTTAAAGTTGTCTGAGTTGAAGAACACGGTTTGGGGTTGGGTGTTTTGAAGAATGGTGGTTACTTTGTCCTGGTCTTTACTTTCGTTGGAGGTTTTCGTTCTAGTGGAGATGTGGCCTAGATTGAAAAAAAAAATCTGTTCTGTCAAGCACGTGTTAAGTTTTGAACAGGGGTTTAAGCATAAAATTGCGGGATCTCTTTTGTCTTGACATTCTTTATTTTCATGCATTAAAACTGTTTATAGTTCATATTACAGAACACGTGTATTGATCTAGTTTGTGTTACCTTGTTAAACACTAATGATCTAATATGTTCAGGATAGGAATATTACTGCAAAGAATATATGCCTAAAAGGCAAAGCAACAGAGGAGCGACCTTGAAAGAAGAAGTTAAAGCATAAAGAAACAGAGATGTTGCTCGAGGAAAAGAAGAGAGAGAAAGGCTAAGACCAACAAGATCTAAAAAGGACCAAAGAATTATAGAGTGTAATCATTAAGAGCAGAGGCTCAGGCTTGGGCAGTTCATCAGTTACCAAGCTGGTTTCGTTTTCATAAAAGTGTTTATCTGAAATGTAACGTTTGAATCATGAGCATTCACAAAATGACAAAACTATGAGATTAAAACGGTTAGGGGGAAACTCAAAGGTTTTGGCTAGATTTTGTATAAATATAGGAAAGTTAGAGGGAAGAAGGACTCTTTCCTAGTTAGACTTGTGAGAACACATTGTAAGAGGAACTATTTCGTTTTGCAATATATAATTACAATTTTTCCTGTTGGAGAAAGCTTTGGTGGAATGTTCATATACTGTTCAATGGATGTGATTGAAGGGGAACTATTTCATTTTTCAGCTTTTATTCATTAACCATGAGATCGTTCTAACTTGTTGAACCTATGTTCTTTTATGAATGCTCTCTAGTTTATTTTATGATAATTTCCACTATGAGTGATGAATGTTTACACAGACAATGAGCTATCTTGTTGTTCATCCATGTATTCATGTTTATGTGTTTTGAATCAAAGAACAGCTCCCTGTAATTTTTCTTAATGCATGAACAGTAATGCATTACTCATTAAATGATAATCTCAGTCCCTAGGGACAACTTAGTTAGTTTTATTTCCTGTTGTGTGTGGTTTATATGCGAGAGAGTCTAAGACAAGAGGTAAGAATCTGCGCATCACATTGTGACTGATCCTCCTATTCTTTATCAATTTGCATTTTAGATAGGCACTTGCATATCATAGTTAAAGTTAAAAACAAAAAAATATATACGATGGACCAGGCTGCAACCGGTAAAACCTTTTAATTTTTGTTACTTGATCTACAGTAGCCGGACCGTAAACCAAACGGATTCCCCATACCAAACAGTCACAGGATAGTTGGGAACATTGACTGGGAGAATCCCTTGCTGTTGTTGCCTACAATTTTCCAGGCCTCAATGGTTTATGGCGCTAGAAGGAGGGCCACCAGTGCATGGCTAACCGAGGAAACCCATTTCCTCGAAATTACTCCACCAGTGATAGTTTTGAAAGTAGTTCATTCCCTAATCCGATTCCCGAAGAAAATAGAGAACATTTGTATTCTGTGGACAATGAAGTTGTTAATGATCTAAGAAGACACACTAGGGCTTATGTGAAGAAGATTGGAGGATTATCGATTATCCTTGAATTACCTAGAAGAGAATACAAGAAGAAATACCATCCTATATTGGAAGACTCTGTGTTAGTTTGAGATTGGGAAGAACTTGTAGAGACAGCTTTATAGGAAGTTGTTCAGCCTCTGAATCAAGCGGGCCCAAACACACCTCTATGTTCACCTGTGCATACTCCTGTTCATTCTCCACCTCACTCTCCACCCAAACTCATGGCAAGTGTAAATGCAAATTAGACACTTAACCCACCAAATCCACCACCTTCTTGGAAAGCCAGATCACCTCTGAACCTAACTTTTCCTTTGCATGACTTACCCCAAGCTTTTGAGAAGATGCTACCCAAGTTTGACCCAAGTGAGAATATTTTAGTAGATGACAATTTGCAAATTTTATACTTAGCCATAGAAGTATTAAGGGCTACAGAACATGAAGATGTAGTCTGCAGACTTTTTCCACATACCTTGAAAGGAGCAGCAGCCTCATGGTATTTTGGTTTTCTTGCAAAATCAATCCCAGACTAGGATACTTTTGAAAGGATATTCAAAAGCAAATATGCAGCCTAGAAGACTCATGCAGTCCTCATGAAAGTTTTAGGCGCTTTGAAGAAAGAAAGAAAAGAAAAGGTGCATAATTTTACTCAAAGGTTTTCTAGTTACCTTAAGAACTTCTCTGCGGCTAATAAGCCCTCTGATAAGGTTCTGATTGAGTATTATACCTCAACTTTGGGTCCTGACTTCGATATGTTTGCAAAATCCCAAGTTAAACCTACGTTATTGGAGACTTATGAAGAAGCTGAAAGAGTAGAGGCTGAAAAAGAAAGCATAGAAGATTATCCTGAGCGATCTGAAGAAAAAAATTTTGGGAAGAAATCCTTATTACTAACTAAACCTAAGGAGGAACAATCACATGATTTTGAGGGAACGTTAAAAATGATGCAGAATCTTTCCAACAGAATAATAGATTTGGAAAAAGAAAAGGAATCTCAGAAATCCTATAAGCCTTACTACAAGAGAAGAGAGGATAACAATCAATCCAAACCTCCTCCACATAGTCCTGCATCAATGAACTTAATAGAGGTAGGTATGGATAATTTTTGCACTTTCCACCAACAACCCTATTCTGAAAAAAATTGTCCTCAATGGATAAATTCAATGACCTTAGTGATGAACCAACTGTTGGATTCGAAACTAACTGAGGATAATGATGAAGAAAAAAAGGGTGGTAATGCCACAGAGAAACTGGAAAATGATGCGATGTTTTTATGGTACCATGTCTCTCTTTTTTATACAGAAAAAGTACTTTGAAACATGAGGAGATACTGGAAACAAATATGAGAACAAAAAGCCTGGATTTGGAATGCTCTCAAAGATCAAGAAATTGCAAGAAAATGTAAAGAAACAACCGAAGAACAACATAGATGATGAGACACCCAAAATTACCAGTCAAGATCTGAAACAGGTCAACATGCCTGCTAAGCCTATTGAAGAAGAAAATATCAAAACACCTGAAGAACTAGGGAAAAGGATACCCACATAAAACCAACCTATAGAAGAAGTTGTTGAAGCAAGTGTGGGAGGAAAGACCAGGTTTAAAACCCCACCTTTCCTGTTGACTTTGGAAATTTTGAATCATAAGGTGCACAACTATTTGGTAGATTCTGGGTCATCAGTTAATGTTATTCCACTTGCAGTTTGTAGAAAGATTAATGGACAACCTAAATCTACTACCTGGGAGGTTACTCAATTAGACAGGACTAATGTGAAAGTAGTCGGGGAGATGGAGGATATTCTGATTCATTTTTCTGTCAATATATTGATATTGTGGTAGTAGACATACCTAATGGTTATGGACTTATTTTGAATCGAGACTGGTCAGTGAGATTAAAGGGGTATTTTGCTTCAGATTGGTCACATTTGTGGTTGCCTCATAAAGGAAGCCCAAATCAGATCAAAATATTAAGAGAGCCCTACATGAAACACACTGTCATGAAATCGAAAGAAAGAAATGAATCAGTAAATTCTATATTGGGAAATTATCTGATTGAACTTGAACTGGGAAACTTTGCATCAGAAGAAGCCAGCAACCTATCAGACACCCAGCCCGATCTCCTTCATTATTCACGGGCTGATAAGATTGATTGTAAATCTGTAGATGTAGTTTTTGTTTCAAGAACAATAGAATTAGATAATGGTTAGGTATTTCTCATTTTTGTAGTCAAGCCTAGCCCCTTAACATTCAAGTTGCTAGATATTTAGGGGTGGACAGAGAACTGGCCAATTAGTGGATTGGTTCTCATATTTTTATTTGTCTTGGTTTTTATTTCTAAATGACTTTGTACATAAATAAATTGTTTTGGTTGATTGCTGCTTGTTTTAGTTAAAATTTATTTTTGATTTCAATAAAAGAGGCAAACTTTTGGTTGCATGGAAAGCATCAAAGTTCTGAATTAATTGAAATTTTTGGGTATAAGACTATATACTATTTTTTGATTTGATAGAATTTCTTCTAGTAAGTATTTTTCCTAAATGGCTATGAACACATTGAAGTCCTTCTTAATCCCTAATAAAATAACTCAGGATCAAAAGGTCTGAAATACTATTTCGAGGCTTCATCCATTTCACATCTAAAATGTCCTAGGGGGTGACAGCAAGGGACCCATGGAAAGGAAGCAAGGTAAACAATATATTATATTTTAAAGATCCCATGCCAAGAATTGAAAACCTAAAGGCAAATAAGAGTCAAAACTCCTAAAAGAAGCAATATCTATCAAAGCAAAGTACCAAATCATATGAGCACAAAAATTTTCTGAAATTTCTTCTCCATCCATGAGCTAAAAATTAAACACATCTCTCACACAAAAGGACACTATGGATAGAGGATCCTGAATAAAAATTCACAAAGAAAGGCACAAGGAGGACTCAAAAGAACAAAAGGTTCAAAAAGCACAAAAAGTGCAATGGCATGGGAATGAGGAACAAATGAATATTGGTGTTTACCATATGTTACAATCCCGTGGTGTCCAAGATGGAAGTTACCCAAATACAAAGGTAAAATGAAACTCATCTGCTTGGCCTCAAAAGAGTTATCTTGACTTTGAGATTTTGGTTTCCATGTTCCTAAAATTAGACTATCATCAATGTTTAAAAGCACATATATTTGCCACTGGGGGAATCTAGACAGCTAAAAGAATTCAACATGTTGTTTTTACTGATTAAAAAGTCTATTACTTGAGGAAGAATTGATTCAGAGATCTAGGTTCACCAGTTAGTCACCAATTGTTTCAGCTGCAAGTTTTTCCCAAATTTCTAAAAAAATTGGGACCCTCCTTTTTAAATTTTGTCTTTCTTAGTTTGTTGGGATTGCTTGAATTTACTGCAATTTTGATTTTTGAGGATGATTGTTGAATGAATATATTTTATGCTTATGCTTCCTTTTGGCTTAAGGTATGGCTTACAATGATTTCTGATCTCGCTGTCAGGATTTGTTGGAGTTATAAATCGGGGCTGTAGTCGACTACGCAGCCGCCGTTGCGGATGTTCAGCGGAGTAATGACCTGATCCATAGCTCTAGCTTCCATCGATGTGCTCTCATTTCTATTTTTATTTTCAGTGTTTTGTTTTAAAACCTTCGGAGCATTAGGGCCTTGTATTGATGCCATTTCGGAGGAAAGGTTGTAAGCATCGAAACGGAAAAAAACTTTTACTTTTGCCAATTCCATGTTTTTGTATTTTTATTATCGTTGGCGGCACCATGATTGGACTTTTGAATTGGGGATTAGGCTTTAACTATTCTGATCACTGATGGTTTCATATTTTGGTGGAAGCCATAGTCTATTTTAATCCCATCGTTGCAGCTCCTGAGCGGACTAACCATCTAACGTGGTTGCTCTGTTTTTCGCCGTTGGTTTGATTTCCACTGATTGTTTTCTTTTATTGCAGAACCCTTAGTATGTGTATCGCCCACCATTGTGGCTCCTTAGTGGGATAATCGCCTGTCCCCAGTTTTTCATCTGCTGATGAGGTTTTTATCTGCCCAATGCTTAGTATGGTCGGTGGGATCTTTCCCACCGTTCTGATGTGTTTTACATTGTTCTATGTAATGGCGAAGGTTTTCCGTGGGCGTAGGTCGATGTTAAAGTTGTCTAAGTTGAAGAACACGGTTTGGGGCTGGGTGTTTCAAAGAATGGTGGTTACTTTGTCCTGGTCTTTATTTTAATTGGAGGTTTTTGTTCTAGTGCAGATGTGGCTTGGATTGAAAAAAAAAAATCTGTTCTGTCAGGCACGTGTTAAGTTTTGAACAAGGGTTTAAGCACAAACTTGCGGGATCTCTTTTCTCTTGACATTCTTTATTTTCATGCATTAATATTGTTTATAGTTCATATTAGAGAACACATGTATTGATCTAGTTTGTGTTCCCTTGTTAAACACTAATGATCTGATATGTTCAGGATAGGAAGATTGCTGCAAAGAATATATGCCTAAAAGGCAAAGCAATAGAGGAGCGACCTTGAAAGAAGAAGTTAAAGCATAAAGAAACAGAGATGTTGCTCGAGGAAAATAAGAGAGCGAAAGGCTAAGACCAACAAGATCTAAAAAGGACCAAATAATTATTGAGCGTAATCATTAATAGCAGAGGCTCAGGCTTGGGCAGTTCGTTAGTTACCAAGCTGGTCCCATTTTCATATAAGTGTTTATCTGAAATGTAAAGTTTGAATCATGAGCATTCACAAAATGACAAAACTATGAGATTAAAACAATTGGGGGGAAACTCAAAGGTTTTGGCTGGTTTTTGTATAAATATAGGAAAGTTAGAGGGAAGAAGGACTTTTTCCCAGTTATACTTGTGAGACACATTGTAAGAGGAACTATTTCGTTTTGCAATATATAATTACAATTTTGTTTGTTGGAGAAAGCTTTGGTGAAATGTTCAAATGTTGTTTAATGGATGTGGTTGAAGGGGAACTATTTCGTTTTCAGCTTGTATTCATTAACCGTGAGATCATTCTAACTTGTTGAACCTATGTTCTTTTATGAATGCT
The DNA here is from genome assembly GCA_001517045.1 of Pseudotsuga menziesii. Lineage (NCBI taxonomy): Eukaryota > Viridiplantae > Streptophyta > Pinopsida > Pinales > Pinaceae > Pseudotsuga > Pseudotsuga menziesii. Next base: position 336,686 of record LPNX010973719.1, read on the forward strand.
CTCTCATTTATTTTATGATAATTTCCACTATGAGTAATGAATGTTTACACAGACAATGAGATATCTTGTTGTTCATCCATCTATTCATGTTTATGTGTTTTGAATCAAAGAATAGCTACCTATAATTTTTCTTAATGCATGAACAGTAATACATTACTAATTAAATGATAATCTCACTCCCTAGGGACAACTTAGTTAGTTTTATTTCCTGCTGTGTGTGGTTTAGATGCGAGAGAGTCTAAGATGAGAGGTAGGAACCTGCGCATCACATTGTGACCACTCCTCATATTCTTTATCAATATTCATTTTAGATAGGCACTTGCATATCATACTTAAAGTTAAAAACACAAAAATATATACGGTGGACTGGGTCGCAACCGGTAAAACATTTTAATTTTTGTTACTTGACTTATGGTAGTCGGACCGTAAATCGGATGAATTTCCCATACCAAACAGTCACGAGCTAGTTGGGAACGTTGATTGGGGAGAATCCCTTGCTATTGTTTCCTGCGATTTTCTAGGCCTCAACAAGATGGTATGGTGAAGCTATCCAGTGATGAATATGGTACTTTTGTAGCAGAGCTTCAAATTGATGTGACAAAAACTGAGGTCCTCCATCAGTAACCACTTCCTTGGGTACTCCAAAATGGGTAAATATTTCACAATACAGGAAATCAATCACAGCCTGGTAATTGGATTTCACCAAAGCCACAGCTTCTACCCATTTTTTCATGTAGTTGGTACAAACCAAGATGTAGGTTTTCTACCTAGAATGAGGGCTAATAGGACCAACAAAATATAAGGCCCATTTGTCAAAAGGTTCAACCACCAGTTGTGGTTGAAGAGGCATTTGATCCACTCTGTTAGGTTAGCCCATCCTCTGGAAACTATCACAAGACTGGACATATCTTATTGCATCCCTGAAAAGGGTCAGCCAATAGTAACCCATTCTTAGCACTTTGTGTCCCATCCTCCTGTTTGCAAAATTACCCCCACAAGGCTCATCATGGCAGGCCTTCAAAATATGGAATATTTCATCTTCTCTTACACATTTTCTGATCTCAAGATCAGGGCCTGTGTAGAAGAGATGACCGTCTATCCAACAATACCTGGCACTTTGTTGAATAATTTTCCTCTTTTCTATTTTTGACAAATGTGTTGAAAGATTCCCTGCAGCCAAGTAGTTAGCGACATCTGCATACCAAGGGGAGTGAGCTGAAACTGCAAATAAGTGTTCATCTGGAAAAGAGTCCTCAACAGGCAGATTATCATCATTGTTAGTAAAACAAGATAAGAAATCAGCGACAACATTTTCTTTTCTAGGTCTGTCTATAATGGTGATATCAAATTCCTATAATAATAACAACAATCTAGTTACCCGAGCATTTGTAAAAGGTTTATTCATTAGATATTTGATGGATGAGTGGTCAGTGTGCACAAAGGTAGGATATCTAGTGATATAATGTTGGAATTTGTTAATGGAGTAAACAATGGCTAAAAAATCCTTTTCGATAATAGTATAAGTAAGTTCAGCAGGGGCTAAGTTTTTTCTAATATAATAAACTGCATAAGGTGCTTGACCATCCTGTTGTCCTAAAACTGCTCAAATGGCGGTATGAGAGGCATCTGAAGAAATGTGAAAAGGCAGGGCCCAATTGGGCCCTATTAGGATGGGAGCTGTGTACATCTTCTCCTTAAGTTTAACAAATGTTGTCTGGCATGCCTCATTCCAAGTAAATTACACATCCTTCATTAACAATGAAAACAAAGGAGAGGCAAGTTTGGGAAAGTTTTCTTTAAATCTTCTGTAATATCCAGCATGCCCTAAGAAACTTCGCACTTCTTTTTGAGTTCCATGAGTAGGTATATTTTTTATTACCTTGATTTTAGAGGGGTCTACCTGGATTCCATCAGCAGCTATAAAATTCCGCAACACTACCCCTTCACTTATCATCATATGGAACTTTTCAGTGCTCAAAGATAGTTGGGTCTGTTCGTAGCCAGTTAAAACCTTTTCCAAGTTTTTCAATGCTTCTTCAAAGTCTTTTCCATAAGGAGTAAAATCATCCATGAAAATTTCCATACTATCATTAACTAATTCTAAAAAGATGCCAATCACACCTCCTTTAAATGTGGTTGGTGCATTGCATAAGCCAAAGGGAAGCACTCTGTATGCAAAAGTTCCCCAGGGACAGGTGAAGGTAGTTTTATCCTGGTCTTTAGGAGCAATATGGATTTGATTGTACCCGCTAAACCCATCCAAGAAGGAGAAAAACTTCTTCCCGGATAAGGTGTTGAGTACTTGATCGATGAAAGGTAGGGGAAAGTGATCTTTCTATGTTGCCTTGTTCAGCTCTCTATAGTCCACACAAACTCTCCATTTACCATTATTCTTGGGTACTATCATGAGGGGAGACACTCACTCGCTGTCTGAAATGGCATATATAAATCCCACTTCCAAGAGTTTCTGAATTTATTCCTTCACTATGTCCCTAAGATTGGGATTCATTCTTTGTTGAGGCAGGAACATAGGCCGAGAGTCACTTTTGATATAAATGTGGTGGGTGCACAGATTAGAAGGGATTCCCTTCATGTCTATGTACTCCCAAGCAAATTCCCCCTTGTGTTTTTTTAAGAGAGTGATTAGGCATTCATGTTCATCTGGGGCAATACTGGGATTGATATTCATGGTTTTTCCAGACTCTACCTCGATAGGAACACTTTTCAAATTTTTCAACACTGGAACTATGTGAGTGTCACTGACTAATGTATCCTCTATGAGATTTAATTGTTCCTCTTCACCTAGAGTAGCATTCCGGATCTGATAAATTTTCTTATTGACAGTAGTGGGTTCACTGATGAAATTATTAATGGCATCGTCTTCAATTTCATCTTTAAAATTCAAGGCCTTCCCTATCATTAATAATGGTTGAATGCCCTCTTATTCCTCTAGCTCCATCCATAACAGAATTTCATCTTCTAAGCTTGCCCGAGATGGAGGATAGAGAGTGAGGTTCTTTATCTCAGTTCCATCTGATATGGTCATAGACCTGGACCGACAGCTGATGCAAGCATCAGCTATAGCTAACTAGGGCCTTCCCACGATCAATGGGTGTCCTCCTAGCTATGACATAGGTTTTAAAACCAAGAATTCAGCAGGATATTCCCAAGAATCAACTGAGATAATGAGATCATCCAAGATTACTTCTGGTTTAATAGTGGATCTATCTGCCAGTTCTAAAATGGTAGGAGTTGGCCTGAGATTAGTGAGCTCAAGTTTTCTTACAGTTTCAATGGTCATGACGTTAATTGCTATGCCTAAGTCTACCAGTATGTTGGGTATTTGTGTGCTCCCAATATGCACAGTGACAATGTGATTCCCAGGATCGTCGTATTTGGCCAAGAGGGTTTTCCCCATTATTAATTCAGATAATTTCCCTATGACATGAACATTGGGAGGATCCATGGGTTTTCTTCCTGGTTTTCTTGTACACATATCCCGAATGGTTCTGGCATAGATAGGTACGTCTTGAAGGGCCTGAAGGAGTGGAATTTTAACATAAATATTTTTTAACTCTCCTAAGAGGTTAAATTGAGGCTGTCCCACTACCATTGGTAATATTAATCTTTGAGGGTATGGTGGTTCCCTAATAAATTGTGCAGGCTGTGTGTCGATAAATGTGTCTTTTTTTGTTTAAGCTGACATATTGGTAGGATGTTCAGCATCTTCAATAATGGGGGTCGATGTATTGGATAAATATTGTTGGTTCATCCTTTCTTCGCGCACAAAGGATGGAGCATCCTCAATGATCAAAGGCTCCACTACCCACCCTGATTGTAAGCAAATGTCGTTGCAGGGTACAGGAGCAATGGAGTAAGCGGGCATGTTTGCAGTCTCAAACTAATGGACTGCTTTATTATTTGGGTTGGGCTTAGGTTGAGCAGGCAGCTGTGGTCATATCGACATATTGGGGACAACATTATTCTGGAGTTGCAGCTACGACTACTGATAAGGCTAAGGATATTGTTGAGGAGGGTACGGTTGATGAGGAAAAATTTGATGTGGAAGTTGTTGAGGAGTTTGGTTATGGGGGAACTGGTTCCCTGGATGGAAGTTCCTCCATCTAGGAGACCAAGAATTTTGTTGGTTTGGTGGTTGTGTCCAAGGGTTCCAGTAGTTAAAATTTTGCATCGGAGGTTGAGAGGGATACCATTGATGGTTACAATAAGATGAAGGAAATTGTGTATTCATGTGCTACATATTATTCCAATTATTCATGTTATTCAAGAATGGAAACAATTCTGGAGCCATACCTTGATTTTGAGGCTGCCAAGACTTTTTCTATGCAATAAAGTAGGCTGGTTCCACATCTGGAGTTGACACCTACAGAACTGCCTTCACTTGAGGTAGTGAAGGGCATTCTTTTGTCTCATGTTTCAGCTCACATAGCTGACACACTTCTACCTTGTTGAGCGGGCACTCCTTCAGAGGGGTTCTTCCTACATTTAGGGTAGAATATGCCAAGTGTGAAATCCTCTACTGCTTGTTTTTTCTTTTCCCTCAGGACATCTATTTCCAAGGAGATGGAGCTCATCATTTCTATCTTGAAATTTTCAAGGAGATTTCCTATTTCTACCCGAGTGGCTCTTCCATTATATGACTTTTGTGTTCTATCAAAGACATCATGTTCTAATTTGTCCCATTTGTCCTGTTTGTTGTTCCTAGAAGATCCCCTGGAATATATTTTTCATAGTTCAATGATCTTTTCAAAGGAATCCTTTGAGATATCCCCCTTTCCTAATAGGTTCAACATGTCTAGGAAATCTTCTCTAATCCCACAAAGTAGGATTATTTTGAGCACATATAATCCCATATTAGTCTGTCCAGCTCTCTGCACATTATATAAAATCCTTTCAACAAAATATTCTAGACTTTCATCGTCCCTTTGTACCATTTTAATTAGTTCTTCTCTCTTGTCCTTGGTATTGCAATAATCCTGATATTTCTCCAGGAACAACTGTTTCATCCATTCCCAGGTAGTGATGGTTCCCCCTCCCAGGCTCATGAACCAATGTAATGCATTGTCCTTCAGAGTGGCAGGAAAAAGTTTTAGCTTCTCTACATTGGTGGTGTAGTCATAGCTGCGAGAGAGGATGTCAAATTCAAAAATAAATTCACCTAGATCCTTTACTGCTTTTCCATAAAAGCGAGGAAACACCAACGTCGATATATTTTTCATGGGGGCTATCCCCTCTGGTTGTTGAATTGGGAACTGAAGTGTAGCAGCTGTCCCTTTAGGAGGGGTGTTGCCCTCATGATGATGATTTTTTCCCATTGCTTCTTCATGATCTTCCGGATCACGTCTGTTGCTCATATCTTCTTCTACTTTATCCTCTTCGTCCTTCCACTGATCGTTAAATTTTTTATGGAATTGTGTCCACTCCTATTCATTCACAACCTTCCCGTTAATGTGATAGATCAAATCTCAGTCAGTTGATCCCATAGTACTAACTCTGTCTTCCTCCATAGGGATATCCGAGCGTGTTTCAGCTCCTCGTGTGTTCTCCACTGTGGAAACTGACGCTGCCACTCCAGGGGTAATTGGGCTTCTTCTAATAGGTGTTTCCTAATGGTGAGCCCCAGTAGAAGAATTGGTCTTATCAACCAAGTCGTCAATGAATGTCCTTCTTCCCAATGCTGGATTTTTCCCATGGCCTCGACCACCTGCAATGCTAGTGTTCTGTGGGGTTCTGGGATTTATAAGATTGTCACGTTGTACCCTTCTCGTATTCATACAACCCAAAACATGCAAATCCAAAAAATGAAGAAGAATGAATAAATATAATTACTGGATGCAAATACTACGGTGTCTAATAATTATCCTCCCCAGCAACGACGCCAAAATGTTGGGAACCCTATATGCAAGTTAATTAAAGCCAACATATAGAGTGTTCAATAAATTTTCAACCCAGGGAAGTCTCTTATTACAAGGATAATGTGCATTGTATATGCTTTAAACACTAAGTAACTGATACTGTAAATGAATGACCCTACTTTCCTGTTTAGCCAAACTCATCCCATAATCTACTTAATCTAGCTTACCTTCTTAAAAATGCAATCACAAATACCTTCTTACAATCCTTAATATAGAATTAAAAGATTGATGAAACAAACATCTAGATTACTTTTGCAGAAAATTAAATCCTTAATTACCAAACCATTTAAAGATCCATCTCAACTATCTTGATTCGAATTAATATAGGAATTCAAAGTATAGTAATTAAGTTATACAATTATAAATGTGAAGGAATAAACTGCAAGGATCTAAAGAAAACACCAATTAAAAGAACTAGGGATGAACAAGGTTGTCACAGCTATCACACAGTTGCATAAGAGAAAGTTAACCTACATAGTCGACTGTCACACCACACCACTGCAGCTTACAGGGGATGCAATTACTGATCATTCAAATGAACACACAACAAATCGATGAATGTTGCAGCTTACTATAAATAAAGGAATTTATCACAAAATCCAAACCACGCAACATAATAAATAAAATACCTAATTAACTCATTAATCCCTGTGGGAAGGCGGGACCAGCCTTCACACATAGATACTGGCAGTAGCACATGTTAAAATGCCGAGATTTGAAGAATCAAACTCCTTTTATTAAAATGGCAGATGAACACACAACCTCAGTCATAGCTTATACAATAAATTTGATTAATTTTCAACCCCTGGCTCAGAATAGTTCCCAGTATTTATACAATTACAATCATAACATCTTCCCACTAATATCGGGCAGCCATGAAGATCTCTAATCTTTAGGCTGCCCCAATTACAATAAGTTGTTAGATTCATGGCAAGATGAAAGCAGAAAATATAGGAAGGCTGTTACTCGAGCCAGAAATGACGATCATGATCAATTGAGAAGATACTCTGTGGATTGCAGCTATTTTTGAGCAGCGACGCACTATTGCCTCTAAATCTGTTCCAGCCAGTTGCAGCTACCTTTTTACAGCTCGTGTGGAATAGTATCCTTGGACCGTGTTATTTGGGCAATGATGGAATGTATCACGATTATATTAACAATGAATGTTCATCCCTCTCTTGGCATGTTCAACCCGCTACACCTTTATCCTTTACATCTCGAATTATCTTTATAAAACCACCGTATGTTAGCATAATTCAAGATGTAAATCCCTGATTAAAACAATCCTAAGCATTAATAAAATAAGACAATGATTAACCATACCTGTATGAATTGAGGGATCGAGTGAAGGAAAAACATCTCTTTAGTGTACATAATAGAGTAGGATGAGGAAAAAACAGGTAGGTAAAGGTGGTAAAAAAGGGGTCATTTGTAGGCCCAATAGAAACCATGCCTCCTAGATGAAAATGATAGCTCTTCGTTGATATGCAAAAACTTCGAATTTCCTTGCATATTACACCTGCAAAATAAAACTCAGTTGTAGATCTCTTCCTGTCATTGATCTGGGTCATCAAAACCTGCTCTTTATACCCAGTTTCACTGATTTAAATTGTTGATTAATCCATGCTTATTGAATTAGCAAAAATCACCTTCGTTGTTGATATTACCTTATCCTTAATCCTTATCGTTGAATCACGTGCCCCTTTAAGAAAACTTGTAGATATGGAAAACTATTTTCTTCGTGCAAGTTAGATCAACGGAATCAATATCCACTATTGATCTGAGATCAAGGGTGATCTGGGACGTTGAAAACTACGGGGCTCTCCTGTTTTTGCATATCAAGAAGCCTTGTTACCTATGTACATGTTCCTCATTTCCATGCCGTCGATCTCAAGTCGAGCCCACCCCCACCATTGATATGAGGTTTGCATAAAACAGAAAACGAGATTCTACTTGACCAAAATCCTATGTTTTCTGCCTCTTCGATGTTTTCCTTTCCGCCCTTTGGATTTCTGTACCGTTGATCTCTACCAGATTCATCCTTAGCCGTTAATCTGAGATCAAATTTGCAGGATGCAAAAAATGGAAGTCAATGTCTCTTATTTTACGATGCTAAATTTCATGTATCCTCCTTCCACTTTCTCACTCCTTTCTGCACCATCGATCTTGTGCGGGACCTCCCTGAACCTTAGATCTTTTGGATTGTGGAAGGTGAAAGATCAAACCTTTTACTCTTCCCTTTCGACTCTACCATTTTGATGTGGGGTCATTTTAGACCGTTGATCCTATGCAGAAACTCTTAGGACCATTGATCTTGTGGATTGTAGAACCTAAAACTTCACCTTTTCACAACCATAATTTTTATATTTCCTCTTCCTGATTTCCACCCTTTTGCTTATTTTCACACTGTCGATATTTTGTGGAAGCATTTTGAGCCGTCGGATCTCACGGATCGCGGAAGGTATAAATTCAACCCTTTATACCCAGAAATATTATGTTTTCTCTGTCCATCCATTTGCACCTTTCTGCACCATTGATTTGTGTGGGATATCTATGAAGCATAGATCTTGCAAATCTTGAAAAGTGGGACTTCAAATTTTTCACAACCAAATACTTGCATTTCCACTTTTTGATCTCTAGCTCTCTGCTTTCTTATGGACCATTGATCTTTGGCAAGAGTGCTCTAGACCGTTGATCTGGTGGATCGCGAAATGCGAAACTTCAACTTTTCACGATCAAATTCCTAATTTTTCCACCTTTCGATCTTTTCCCTATGGTTCTTTTCTGAGCCATTGATTTCTGGTGGAAGCACTCTGAGCCATTGAATCTTGATCACAGAAAGTAGAAATTGGGTTTTCCAAGTTTTGCAACCAAAAAATTTACCCTTTCCGCTTCCACCCTTTGCTACTTTCCATGTCGTTGATCTATGTGGAAGTTATCCCTGACCATCGGATCTCAAACTACAGAAGTCAGGAATCCAGATTCTAACTTTCAAAATCAAACTTCTTTTCCTTTTCTGCTTCTTCCCTTTGTTGGACCGTTTATTTTAGGCAGAAGCATCCTGGGATGTCGGATCTCAGATTTAGGAATGCAGAAATCGGGATTTGAACTTTCTATGGTTGAAACTTAGCATTTCCCACTTCTGACTTTTTGCTGGACCATTGATCTCTTTGGCGGGTTGGATCTCCGTTGTCTTTTCTTGCCAAGATCTATCCTTGATCGTACTTTTCATACCAGGCTCATTTCCAAGGCCGTGCCTAAATATTTTTTATCCATTTTGACCTTAAGGCTTAGGAATAAGCCTCCTAAGCAGCTTTGAACCCTTTTATGCATACCTCTACTCCATAAGACATGAAATTGTTTTGATTCTACCCACTAATTTTTCACTGGTATGGACCTTTGAAGGGGATTTAGTGCATATTCCTTATGTAGAAATCTTCAAAATTTAGCACAAGTGCAAACACTTCATTTCCTAGCAATGTTAAACTTGCCAGATTTGTCAAAGTTAATGAATGACCCCATGCGGCAGAGTGAGGCATGGCCACCTATACTTATTAAGTTTCCCTTAGACATTCCTAAGTTTGAAGGAAAAGTTGGTGAAGATCTAGGTGCGCACATTACCACTTTCCACCTTTGGTGCTCTTCTAACTCACTAAACGACAACTCCATTCAGTTGAGGATTTTCCAAAGAATCTTGACTCATGTTGTAGCAAAATGGTACATAGAATTTCCCTCCGCTGCATATGATAGTTTTTTGGATTTAGAAACTGTGTTCCTTAATCACTTTCAGCTTCTTGTCTCATATGATGCCGGCACAAACTTGTTATCGACTTTTTGAAAAAACAAGTCCACACATATCTCGTATCACATCCAGGAGTGGTGAAGATGAAAGAGGTTTATTAAAGCCACTATACCTCCCTATTTTTTATTAGAGTGGTTCATAAAATATTTACTTCCTTACATCTCTAAGGACATATCCACTTCGGGGGTGACCACAGAAGAGGAGGCTATCCTCAAGGCCTAGCAGCTAGACTTGATATATGCCCAGTCTAGGGTTTTGTATGAAATCATAGCTAAGGTGTCGAGGTCTACCAATAATCCAGAGAAACCCATTCCTGGATCCCATGCTGATGGTGTGGTTGGTTCAGTCAGTTGTCCCATTATAGATTCACTGGCTAAGAAAATCCATGAGTTGTCAGTGAAGCAATCTGTAGCGGAGGCAAGAAAGACTGTGACCCCCTCACCTCAAAGTGCAACTATTTTTGCACAGTCTTCATAGAAGGGAAATCAGTAGCCCGATGGGAAAAATAAGAAAGGGAAGAAAGGTGAGGGTAATCAAAATAAGCAGAAACCCACAAACAATGCTAATTTTCTTTGTAAGTTGTGCCAGAGAGACACCTGACTCATCAATTCCCTCTTATGTAACAAGCTCAGAAGTTGCTTAAGAATCAAAAACCGGTTGTCCTGAAGGATTCATCTCCCCAAGGAAAGAATGCAGCTTTTGTTTCGAATGTAGTTGGGGGCACTTCTCAGTGCTCCTCCTGATCAAAACTATATCAATATGGTATATCCAAACAATAAATAATAATCATGAATCGAAGGCTTTAGAGGTGTCCAACTCCAAAGAAGGGTAATCCAACTAGTGAAACTTCAAACCCTCTTGTTATTGAAAAAACAGTTGATCCAATGCCTAGGATACCGAAAGGTGTCTTCAAGAAAGCATTTCACAACCTTAACACTAGGGATGCTTCCAAATACTTCATAATTGAAGACTTATCTCAAACTCCTTGTGAAATGTTGGCATTAGAGGTGTTACGGAGTTGTCTTTCTCAGTGGGATGCCCTCTTAGCAGATGATAGGTAGCATGTATTCATCGAGCCTGCTGGCGAAGTTTAATATTTCAGATGTTAAAATCCGCTTGTCCTACCATGTGGCTTTGTCAATTGATATTGTCCATGGAGTTAAAACCATTGGATGTATAGTAATTGACGAAGGTGATTTCACATGCATAATGTTGATGTCTTGTTGGAAAGCCTTAGGTTCCCCAGAGCTAGTTCCATCAAACAATCTACTTACTACTTTCGACGGAAGCTCTTTCCGTCCTCATGGTATCCTACCAGTTTTTGAAATAAAGTTGGCATGGAAAGAACTGGTTGTTGAGGTGGAAGTGATTGATGCCCCATTGGATTATAACTTGTTGTCATGGAGAATTTGGACTTATGCCATATGTGTGATCGCCTCAGTCGTTCTTCAAGTGGTAGTGTTTCCACATGAAGGGAAGTTGGTTACTGTTGACCAACTCAGTTTCAATCAGAAGGGTTGTTTAGAGACTAATGAGTCCATAGTAGCTTTGATTGATCAGACCAAACTGGCTAACGAGAGCTTGGGGGTTGGAATGTATGCATATTTGATGGGCACATTTGATATCCCAACCCCTATTAACTATTTAGGTTCTACAAGTGTAGGGAAGTCTATCACAACGATTGTCAATAGAACTAATCCTTGGGTCCTTCCTTCCTATCATGAGCCTCATGTGCCCTTATCTATAATGGAAGTAGCTTACCAAACTATTTTTAATGCCACTTTCGATTCCATCATGACTCCTTATATAGTCTTGGAGGAGTCATATGAAGCTTATCTTCCCGCTTGGGCAGATAACTCTACGTATTCATATGACTGCTTAGATATGGTTTTTCCATCAGATGAATCCATTATGGAAGCTATGATTGGACCTGATAATATTTGTGAACACCTTCACCATAAGTCCTTCTTTCTTCCGAAGTTGAGCATAATAGAGAATCAAGAGTTCCATGTGAGACTCGCATAGGGTGTTGATTCACCGATTAATCCTTTACCAAAAAAGGGAGTTTTTGCTGAAGGGAATATGGAAAATATCTCTGCTACCATTAAAATCAACATATCTACAAACCCTAACGTCATTGAAAATGTACATATTGGTGCAAACTGATCTCCAGAAGAGATTGTCATATATACTACCTTGTTTAAGAAATTTTGTGACATATTTTCTTGGTCATATGAGGAGATGCCAGGAATAGATCCATCTATTGTGGAACATGAAATACATACTTACCCAATGCTAAACCTTTTCGACAAAATCTTGGACCTATAAATACACAAAATCCGTCAAGGCTGAGGTGGAGAATTTGCTGAAAGCAGGGTTCATTTACCCAATTTGTCTAATGAAATGGGTATCCAATCCTGTTCCTGTTGACAAAAAAATAAGGGACCATACATGTGTGCACTAATTTCAGTGACTTAAATAAATCATGTCCCAAGGAAAACTACCCCAAGCCCTTCATCTATCAGATCATTGATGTTTGTGCGAGTAGCGAAGTGTTTTCGTTTATGGATGGATTTTTTGGGTATAATCAAATCCAAATCAAGCCGAAAGACCAACATAAAGTGACTTTTATATGTCCTTTGGGGGCATTTGTGTACAAGAAAATTCCCTTCGGTTTGAAAAATGTCGGAGCTACCTTTCAATGGGAAACGAACTTTTCCTTCCATAAAATCAAGAATATTGTCGAACCGTACTTGGATGATCTTCCTGCCCATTCTCACAGGACCATCCAGATAACCTTTGCATGATATTCGAATGATGTAGACATTATAATATATTCTTGAATCCCCACAAGTGTGTTTTCTACGTCGAGTCGGGGAGGCTGCTAGGGTTTATTGTGTCAAACGAAGGAATACAAGTGGATCCTTTGAAAGTTGAGGCTATTGTAAATTTGCCTCCTCCTTGTTCCATCAGGAAACTTCACAGCCTACAAGGGAAATCTAATTTCCTTCGGCATTTCATAGTCAATTATGCCAAGATAACTAAGGGTTTCATGCACTTGCTTAAGCAGGACACCCCATTTCTGTGGGATGAAACTGTGCAACTCGCATTCGAGGCATTAAAAAAGGATTTATTGTCGGCTCCTTTACTACGTCCACCAGATTACTCTAAATATTTTATATTGTATCTGCTGCGTCGAAGTTGACTATAGGGGTAGTATTAGTTTAGAAGGATGACATGCTCCAAGAGCATGTTGTTTATTATCTCAGTAGTGCATTAACTAGTCCGAAACTCTGATACTACCACATCGAGAAATTAGCATTGGAAGTTGTCTATTTTGTTCAAAGGCTGCGTCACTACATCTTACTAAGGACAACCACAATGGTGGAAGATGTAAATAATTTTTAGTATGTTTTGTCCCGACGCATAATCGGGTGCATATTCAATAAGTGGATAGTCATTCTCCAAGAGTTTGACTTGGATTTTCAATATGCTAAATCCAAAAAATCCTTAGTTTTTGAAGAATTAATATCAAAATTTCCTACGGAAGAGAATCTAGTGGTGGAAGATGACTCATTCCCATATGAGCATATCTTTCTGATTTCTACCTCTGATCCCTGGTATGAAGATATTCTTGTATATCTCCAGAATCTGAAGTGTCCTATGTCCTTCTCATAGGAAGAGCGACGTAAATTGTGTGTCAATGCGGAAAAGTACTTAATCATTGGTGATACCTTGTATAGACAAGGAATAGATTTGATTTTGCATTGGTGCCTCACCCACAAGGAGGATTAGCATTTCCTAAATGATTCCCATAGCGGAGCATGTGGGGTTCATTTATCTGGGTTAGCAATGACCCATAAAATTTTACATGTCGGTTATTTCTGGCCCACAATCTTCAAATATTGTGTGGAAGCTGTGAAGCGCTATCATCCATGCCAACTCTATACCAGAAAAATGTGGCCGCATCCTGATTCATTGTTTCCCATCATCATGGTAGGGCCCTTCACAAAGTGGGGGGTAGTTACATGATGTGCAATCCAGTTTCTGATGGGGGGCACAAATACATCATTATCATTGTAGACTACTTCACAAAGTGGGCAGAGGCAATGCCTACCTTTAAAGCAGAGGGTGAAACGACAACTTACTTCATATTTTACCAAATCATTACTCATTTTGGTATACCAAAGAAGATTGTCACTGACCATGGAAGTCATTTTCAGAATATTATGATGACCGAGCTGACTACTATGCTAGGGCTTATGCAAGATCATTCATCTTCCTTTTACCCTCAAGAGAATGGAAAAGTAGAGGCAGTCATTAGAGAAAATTTCAATTTAAAATGGGCCTTCCAAAAATAATATAAATTCCATGTCATCATGTATTAGCCAATCAAAATTCTTTAAAATTAAAAAAGGGAGCACCTCTTAAACAATTTTTTAATATAAATTTGGGGATAGGTATCATATAAAAAACTACTTTTTTTGTTCGTATTTTTGACATACCTCTCTGTATATTTAATCAATTTTCGATCAGGAGAGCTTACTGGATGTGGAATTAAATTCTGCATCCAAAGAGTACCCACTCGGTATACTTTTGATTGGCCTCGCTACCCCAAACACAAGAAATGGCTAAAAAAATGAGATGATGACATCATCATCACATTTTTTTCATGTATTTCTTGTTTTTGGGGTAGAGGGGCCCATCAAAACTATGCAAAGTGGGTACTCGTTGGATGCAGAATTTAATTCTGCATCCAACGAGCTCTCCCAATTGAAATTTGAGTAAAAACATAGGGAGATATATCAAAAATCCGAACAAAGAAGTAGTTTTTTCTTTTCTTCCTCCCAAATTAATAAATATTATTTTATTATTTTAACTATTATTTTATTAATTTTCCTTAGGAGGCCCATTTTGAGTTGAAATTTCCTCTAATGTAACAAAACCTTGAAAACCATTCTAAAGCATAGTATCAATGCAAGCCGGTCAAAGTGGCACATCATGCTATACCCTGAAATTTGGGCATAATGGACTAATGTCACGACCACTACTAGTTTTTCACCTTTCCAACTCATTGACGGGGTGGAAGCAGTCACGCTGGTTGAATGCGAGACTCCATCTCTTAAGATAGCTATTCATGTGCTTCCTAAAACTATGGATATGGAAGAGAGTTTTCTTCACGTAGAAAATCTGGATGAATGGTGCAGAGATGTGTTTACTGCAAATGAGGCTCACAAGAATAGGGTCAAGAACTAATATGACAAAGTAGTTAAGCCCGGAGTTTTCTCTGAGGGAGAACTTGTTTTTCTCTAGGATCAAGAAAAGGAGCCCCTGGGGGTAGGAAAATTCAATTCTATGTGATTAGGTCCCTACGTCATGTCAAAGGTTCTGAAAAATGGATCTTATGAATTAAGCAACTATGATGGAAATAAGTTGTCAGAGCCTAGGAATGGGCTCTACCTGAGGAAGTACTATGCTTAGGCATGGTGCTTGTTCTTGTATTTTTATTGTATTTATTTTTATGTACAATAGTTTATTTAGCTGGTAAGTGTTTCTTATATAGTATATTGGTTGTTACATATTTCAGCCAAGTGGTTCGTAGGTTTTGCGGATGGCACTAGCCGCCATACTTGTAACTTGGCTTCAACCGCCTGGGTTATCTATTCACCCTTAAGACAACTGGTTGCCTCTAGTGGCACTTGCTTAGGTCCTGCTACTAATAATGTAGCTGAGTACAGGGCAATTATTGAGTTGTTATGGGATGCTACACTACATAAAATTACCCATTTGGAGGTTAGACTTGACTCTCAGCTCGTGGTTTCCCAACTCAATGGTGATTCTTAGGTGTGAAACCCTATTTTTCTACGTCAGTTTTTTCGTGTAAGATTATTTGAAAGAAACTTTGAATATATTTCATTTAACCATATTTCAAGGAGTGAAAATACAATTACTGATGCTTATGCAAATTACATATTAGACTAGCACTTAATGCACACTTTGTAAAATAAATATAATAGATGCATTTGAAACACATGTAAATAACCAGAAACATATATATATGTAAAATATGTCCATAGATATAGTGAGTTTCGATCGAAAGATCCTGCCATAAGTGTATCAATATACAAAAAATGGGATTGTAATCCATATATATGCCTAAATGACTAAGCCTTCTCCTCAGCCTCCTTGGTTTTGGCTACCTCTACAGCCTCCCTATAACTAAGTACAGCCCTAGCTACCCTTCGAAGAAGGCGTAGCCAGACCGATGGAACCCCAACCACATACTCATGCATGATCATAGGGATTTGATCCATGCACAATGTGGGGACATCCTGGGTCACCCCGGCCAGCTTCCGCTCAATGAAACACAGTAAACTAGTATCCCCACCCTATATAGGCCACACGAATGTACTAGGGTGCCCATCGGGGCGCACCAATCAAACATCTACATAAAACATAATGAAGGGTCAAAAATATTATACATATGTATATATATAACTTTATGAACAAAACTCATAAAAAATAAAATAATATAAAAGATAAAAATATACCAATCTCTCCCCATGTCTCCCCTTGAGGGAGGGCAAGTTCATGGTCTCCTCGGAAGTCCAATACGGCATATGGGAATTACTCGAGAGTAGGCTCTTTCCTTTCCCACCAAGTGTATAAATCGTCATCATAACCACTTTAGACCCCACCTTTTCCACCTTGATAGAGAAATATGTCTCCCCATATAGTAAGTCTAGGTTGGCGAGGGGAGAGGGGTGGTAGTGGTACTGCAGGGTTGAGAGCAGGAAATCTCTCGAATATGAACACTACCAAGATACTAGTGTAAAAGAAGTTCTTCCTTCATCCCCTCTTGCAATCAGAGAGTTTTTTTTTCATTATCAGGATCATACCTGAACACTAATCAAACAACGTGCCTTGCATGCATTCCAATGTAACTTGCATATGAGTCCGAGTGTCCAAGTGTAATGAAGAAGAACCAACAATCCTTGCTACTGTTCTTACCATCACTTGTAATGGAAAGCTAGTTATTTGTGAGATGACACATGTCCCATTTTTCTGTGTACCTGGTGGAAAAAAAGTATCAATGTAATCCAACACATGCATAGGGTCACCACCCCTACTAGTGCCCTCAAGGTTTATAGGCATGCCTCTACGAGAAAGCCTTGTAATGAAATAATTGTCTTCTATGTAAGTTCCAATGTCTTTCCCTATAGATCAAATAGACCAAGGTCATGGTCTTAATAGCCTATAAGAGTCATCAAAAATTAGAGGAAATTTGAGGTCTAAAATGGGCCTCCTAAGGAAAATGATAAAATAATAGTTAAAATAATAAAATAATAGTTATTCATTTTGGAGGAAGAATTAAAAAAACTACTTTTTTGTTCGTATTTTCAACATATCTCCTTGTGTTTTTAGTCAAATTCTAGGTAGGAGAGCTCATTGGATGCAGAATTTAATTCCACATCCAACAAGTAGCCACACTACATAATTTTGATGGACCCTGCTACTCGAAAAATAAGAAATACCTGAAAAAACGTAATGATGACATCATCATCACATTTTTTCCAGGTATTTCTTCTTTTTGGGATATAGGGGTCCGTCAAAAGTATGTAGTGTGGGTACTCATTGTATGCAGAATTAAATTCCGCATCCAATGAGTTCTCCCGCCTGAAATTTGAGTAAAAACACAGGGAGATATGTTGAAAATATGAACAAAAATGTAGTTTTCTTTTATGACAAATATGTCAATTCAAACATTATGGTTGACTCATTTGATTGAAATTCTATTAGTTCTTGAATTCCAACTCACAAAATTAATTGTTGGTGCATTTTCTTATAAGGCTTATTTTAGACCCCAAATTTCCTCTAATGTGACGAACATTGGTTGTCATGTTGGATGTACAGTAGAATTTTAGCAAGCTGCATTGTTGCAATGGCTGCAAGGTTGGGGCATCCCTCATTTGCTCTCGATCCGTATATTTGTGTTCTCTCTCTCTCCACTCCAAAACCATTTTGCACCTATCTAATGACCACATCCAATCATTAGAACCCATCCAATTTCTTTTAGTTTTGGCCATTCTTTAATTTTTTGAGGTCGTGCAGCATACATGACTGTGATTTCAGCACAGCGCAGCATACGCAGGTTGCAGTCCAACAAATCACGTATAAAATGTGTATACATGACTACTATGAATTAGACCCATGTATGCTATTTTATATTCTCAAGGCATGCACAAAAACATAATTTTTTCCCTAAAATTAAAAATTGAAGAGATAGAGAGAAGGAGAAAGGAGAGATAACTAATCTGCAACTCACGGAATTAGATTTGGTCCAATAGTTTTTCCCCGATGATCAACTGAAGTCTTGAGGTAAAACTTGCCAAATTTAGTAATTTTCCAAATGGTATGTCTATTTTGGGTTTTTGAAATATTTATAACAAAAATTTCAAATGTTTGACCCATTGTCTATAGTTTAAAACCAGTTTTTAATGTATGTACTAATACCATGGTTTTTTGCTAGCTGCAGCAAGCCTGGGATCATTAAAACATTGTTTTATGTTTCATATAGAGTAGGATTTGGTCCTCATTGCTGACTTTGCACTTATACCTTATTCGTCATTAAACCCTAGGATCACTTTTTCATTCATGGACTATGGTGTCAAACCATTTTTACCTCGTACACATCATTGTTCCTCCGTGGATAGGGCATCCTTCTCATCTGAACCCTATTTTAGAACACTTTATTGTCTTTTTGGTACCCATGCCATAGTTGCGTTAGGTTTGTGGGAGTATTCGTAGTTGTTTTTCATGACAAAATGAGCCTCATTTTGCATATTTTTATGAGCTATCCCTGTTTATAAGGCTCCCTACACTTATGGAGTTTTCTTTAGGACCTGGTATGACTCCTCAAAATAGGCTAGATTGTCGAGTAAACTTGTCTGTTCACACTTGTTAAGAATAAGTGAACGGGCATCTACATTGGTGGCAATTTATCTCTTTCTCGGACCATATAGATTATTTACACGAAAGGAATACTCTCTTTTCTGTGGATATGAGAAGAGTATCTTCAGGGATATGTTTATCTCTTTTACGGACCTGAGAGAATAAACTTACGGAAAAGGAACACCCAATATGAGCTTAGTTTTCTCTTTTCGTGCTCTAGACCCAGACATGAAAGAGATTCTTAGTGTACTTTATGTCATTGTCATGCTCATAAAACCTAAAGAACAAAGCATCGAGTTTACTGTTGTAAGCCCCATTTCTCATAATCAAATGGATCTTTCTGAGTGATCTTTCCTTCCTTCACACTCGTTAAACTCAGCTATCTATTGCTTCTGAAGGTGCATCAGTCTGGTATTAGTTTACCCCTTTTTTGGACCTTGCAGACTAAGTATGGAAAATGTATACATTAGTCCTTCAGGAGCTAAGAGAGTTCTTTTTTGGATTGTTTTATACTTTTTCGGCCTCAAGAGACTAAATTGTACGAAAAATAACCCCCCTAGAGTCTTCTTTGGAGTTTTCAGACTCTCAAAACTATGAAAACACCAACAAGCATCCACTAGTTCGGGCTCGTAAAATCCACAAACCAGTTACATATCCAACATTATTCTCTCCCCTCTTCATGCTTGTAGAAAATGAAGAGAGACTCGAGTTTACTTTCCTGGATTTGTTAGAATTTAACAGGAAAGGTTTAAAGGAAGAATTACTCTCTTTGGGTTATAAACAGTGGTAGCATGTCATCCTTGAACAAAGCACTCTGAACTTTCTAATACTCATGTCTCATTTTACACTTCCATCTCAGCTATTACTTCGATTTTTTACTCTTCCACTTGTCCTTTATATATGGGGAATTTAATCATGTCTCCTACATGACAGATAAGTCTAGTTGCCATATCTGTAAGTCAAAAGCTTCCTTGGGTCACCTATGTGTTGTGCTCACTGTTCAAGGATCTGTACCTTTATTTGATCATCTTGATTCCCATCATTATCCTCTTTGAAAATTCCTTGTGTCTACCTTTCCACATCCAATTCCTTAGTCACTCTTGTGATTTGTTGAAGGATTAATTTCCTTCCTCCTCACATCACGGTTTCTCATCAGCATCTCTTGACGATGAAGACCTAGTGTTTTGACGATGGTATCTTATGATTCACTACCCTTATTGGTGAAATCCTTTACTTCAATTTTCAGCATCACTCATTTTTTGACATTTTGTTGAGTTCCTTCCATGTTAGACTTCAGCTCATCTATTCACATGGTATGGATTGTACTGGTTCCTTTGGATTTGGATGAAGACCTTAGGTTCAAACTCTATAACCTAAGTTGCACAAGATTGTGTTATGTTCAACAACACTTCTTCCAGATTTTGAAGACTCATCATTGTATATTGTGTCTTCGATCCACCTTTGTAATATATGTGGTCTTGTTACCCGTATCATATGATGTAATCAACTATTGTAAAGGAGCTAGTATTATGCTTTATTGAACATGGAATCCTCATATATGATTTTATATATGACTTTGATATGTATTGTTTCAAGTACCTCCATGCTGCTTTGGTAACTGAGTTCTCCAAGATTAAAGTTTGCAATGTATTTCGTCCATCAATTCCCTCTGACCTCACACATTAGGGGGCATCTGTTATCATGTAAAATGGCACTTCTCTGTCCGAGTACTGACACTCAATGTGTCGGTACACAAAAGGAAAAAATGGATAGAAGTGGCCAAAACACTATAGATGGGAATGACCTTTGATGCATCATCCTCCTACCGACCTAACATATTTTTCTAAGGTCATTAGGATGAATACGTGACTATTACCATTGCAACCCATGTATCATATGTGAGTATTGACATTTCAACCCGTGTATACATAATTAGGGTCAGGATCCACGGGTTTTTTTTATGAAAGTCGTGTATCATACACGACCTTCTAGTATTAATAGTCATGTATTCCTTAATCCAAAATTAAAAAATATAAACAAGTTTAGTTGAGGACATTTGGGTCCTTAATCATAACTATCCTAGCTTACCCAACCATCTCAACCTTCGTAACCTCTCTCTTTCCTCGTGTATAAATAGAGGGTAGGGGTTGAGGTTAAACATCATCAATTCTAGAGCAAAGTTATGATGGTGGTTTTCCTTTAGATATCTTGGAGCAGCATAACTCAGTGTCCTTGGTTAGCAGAGGAGTACTTGTCTCAGATGTCAGTTGTAATCTTACCTCACTTGTTTATCAGTAAAGAGAGTCTTTCTTCCAATATTGTGTCTTTTGCACTCTTATGTATTATGATTTATGAATTGTCTTGTTATTTCATTACAAGCATAGTATTTCATTGATCATCTATATAGTATATAAGATATTGTAGGAAAGGTCTTTCTCTTTGCAGGTGTTGGAGATTCCCTGGAAGTTGTGGAAGCAATTTGGATTGAAGAAGAAAACTAGAATAAACCGTCATAAACAAGGTATGCCTAATTTCTTCTTATTTCTATTTAAACTTTGAAATGGCTGATTGTTTACAAGTTTATTTATTACATTGGTAACCCCAGAGACCCTAGGTTATAAGGTTGTATTCTCTTGAACAACACACCCCCACAAGGTCACAATAAACAAATTCCTTTATGGTATCAATGCAGGTGACCACTTTGCTTCAACATGGGTAATGAGATAAGCCATATGTGGTATGATAATCAGTCAATATATAAGTAGGTTACTATTAAGTGCTCTTGGCATCCATCTAGTAAAAATATCCATGCAATTACCAACAAAAATAAAGGTTTCTCTCTTTTAAATTTGGGAAAGGTCCAATTGTATGTATGAAAAATGTCACATTAGGGAATTCTAATGATTTTGGTGTCAATACAAATAGTATGGTGGATGTCATTGTGAAGGTAGCTAATAGATTGATTATGTAATGAACTATATTTTATAGTCTTTAAGGGTAAGGTTTGGGTTTGTTTCATTGGTGAAATAAAAAAGTAGGGAAAAATTACAAAAGAGTGTATGCACAGTATATTTTGGTTTGATTCAAAAGAAACATCTTAAGACTACAACAAGGGAGTATTGTGAATCATGGAATAGGGCCTAGATACTATTCAAAGGAGATCACATGATTATTTTTTAAATTTCACTACTTTCCCTCATTTCAGTGGAAAGAAGAGAAAATGATTGTACCAATACCCTAACTATAATTTATTTATTGAAGGTATTAGCCTTGGCATTTTTTTTTACATAGAGACCCACTCATGGATACAACATAGGGAGGATTTCTTAATGTAGTTGAAAAAAAAGAGCTTGAAATATTGGGTTATGAATGTATGCCAGAAGTGGGATGAGATTCAAACAACAAGCAAATTATATAGCTCTATATATGCATAAACAAATAGATGCAAAATAAAATATACCATAAGTTAACAAGTTTAATATATTAGAGAGTGAGAATAAAAGGTTCATGAACCCATTACACATGTTTACAAACAATCGGAAAGTTGTTTCCTAGAGACATGCAAAACAAAAGAAATATAAGTAATTGTCATTGAGTATAATACTCTGGTTTATAAGGTCACTTTCATTGTGTGTTAAGTATCCCATACATGAAACTATCTACACAAAAATGATGCCAAAAGAAATAGACAAATGAATGAGGAGAGAAACAAAGGATCACACTAAGAAAAATAAACAAACAACCAAAGTTGAATAAGAGTCAAGGAAGAAAAATATTGAGGTAGAACTCGAGCCTCACAAGGAATAGTTAAAGAGGGTTTATACACCCACACTACCGGGGCCTCAACTAAGCTACAAGATCTAGGAAAACTAGATAACAAAAGTTAAACATTGTGCATTAAGTTGAATAACCCCAAGAGGCTCTATCTATAAGAGAAATACTTATATGCCATATGTTGGGCCCATGAAATATCCTTGTTTTTACTCTACATATACCCCGTTTTGATTGTATTTGAGCCTACTTTTAATCCTCCTTTGCAATTATTCCTTCCATGATCCTAGTTTTGAATTAAGGTACAACCCTTGGATATCATGTTGTATTAAGTTATAAATTAAGCATTTAATTTCGTCTTGTGCTTGTGTTTTGCTTAATAATCAAATAAATTAAGAATATTGTGTAAAGCAGGATAGAATCAAGATGATTGCAGATCAAGGATTTTATGTTTTCACTCTCCCAAGAAGTATTGTTGGTACTCATATTTTGAGATTTTCTTGTCTCTTTTCTTGCACTTAAGCAATTGGTTTTCAACCAATGCTTAAGCGTGAATATTTATAGTGTCAACTGGGAAACAAACTGTTATTTGATACTTCAGAGTATCGACTCCTAAATTATTATATTATACTGTACATTTTTGAAAGGGAAGTTGTAATAGTATCAATAGAGAGTAACATAATAGAATGTAAAGCAGAGAACCTTGAGAATCTCTGATTCTCAAGGTGTTCAAATTAGGAAGATGTTACTCAAGTAAGCATATAAAATGATGTAGAGCAAATCCATTTGAACATGATTAGTATGGGTAACATTAAGACGGGTCCCTAGAGTTGAGAGATGAAGCGCAGCAGGTTCTTTGCGGCTAGGGCCTAAACCCTAGCTGCCGCTGTGATTTTTCGTTTGCAGGGGCGCGGTCTTGCCTGTAGCAGTCATGTTCGTTTTGTTTGCAGGGCCACGGCCGGTCGCTTTCAGCTCGTTTCTTCTGTGTTTGCATGCGTTTTGGAGCTTGGGTCCCTGTTCCTGGTTTGGCTGACAACGTGGAAGGTTGGCCGTTGCTTTCAGCGTAGAGTTTTCAGGAAATGGGCACTCAAGCCCAGCTCGCCACCTTCAAGGCTCTTGTTCAAACTGCAGTTCCTCAGGCAGCTTCTCATTCTTCTTCCAAGTTCATGAAAAAGATGGACGAGATCCCTTCTCCGGAGCTCTCTCCTTCGGATCCATGCCAGAAAGCCCTCATTCTCTCTGAGCAAGCCCTCATTGGTAAGTTCACAGGCTTGTGGCCCAACCCTAAGGCGGTCGAGATCTGGATTGCAGAACATTGGAACCCTCTTCTGTATGGTCAGGTTTCTCTCTTTGCAGCTGGCTGAGGGTTTTTTGTTTTCTTGTTCTCAAATAAAGAAGAAAGAGACCTTGTATTTCGTTCGGGCCCTTTCTTCATGGGCTCGAGAGGTCTGTTCTTAGCCCCTTGGTCTCTAGGGTTTAATCCAGAAGCAGAAATCACTGCCGCTCCAGTCTGGGTAAGACTTCCTAACCTCCCTCTTCATCTTTGGGGGAAAAGCACTCTGATTGACATCGGTAATAAGCTAGGTCGTTATTTAGACACCGCAGAGCCAAAAGGGGGTCAATACAGATGTGCCCGTATCTGTGTAGAGGTGAATCTTGAGAAAGGGCTCCCTGAAGCCCTAAATCTTACTTTGGGAGAATGGAGCCACATTCAAGAACTGGACTATGAGCAGATCCCCTTTAAATGTAACTTCTGTCATGTATACGGCCACTTTGCTAAAAGCTGTCCCAAGGTTGCAGAACCACAGAAACCAGCAAACCTCCCAGATTCCAATGATGCAGAGTTCCAGGCAGTCTCTAACCGACGCCGTCCTCCCAGGTGAAAGGAGCCTCAAGTGTCTCAACATAAGGCCTCCCATGATCCTCTTGCAGATCCTCCTTGGCTGGAAAACAAAAATAGTTTTGCAGTTCTCCAGGAATATGAAGTTCAAGAACCTGAAGTAGCAGCTGTCCAGGAGCAGGGAAGCCTTGATCCCACTAGCGCCGTGGGGGCAGTCTCTCCAAAACCTGCTTCCCTTGGCTCAAAGAAAGATCCCATCGATTTGGGTGGCGAGACCTCTGCCCAGGGACTGGCATCCTTGGTCCCATCATCAGAGGATACCGCCGACTCTGAAGACTTTTCAGCTCCCTCTCCTCCCCTCACCAGAGGACGCAAGACGAATAAAGAACGTAGAGAAAAGGAAGCAGCCTCAAACATCAG
>LPNX010973719.1:361595-377346 GCA_001517045.1 Pseudotsuga menziesii
AAAGCATATAAAATGATGTACTCTATAACCCATGGGGGTTAGACAAGTTTTATAGAGGGATAAGGATTACATGATAAAGAGTGTTAATCTATAAAACTACTGTAACTTGTATTGTTTATTTTAATATTACGCAATGCTTTTTTGATCCTATGACTTCTTAAGTGTGTGTTGGAGCGCTGGTTAGAGAAGGAAACCCCCCTTTCACTAACCAGGAGCTACCTTTGTAGTTCATTAATTTCTGGTATTGATTTACAGTTTGTTCTTGATTAATGATTGTGATGTTTATTGATTGATGAAAATAAATTTGAATTTATGCTTGATATTTATCTACAAGAATATTTAATTAAGATTGTTGTTACTCAAATGGATTGTAATTTATTTACTCAGAATTAGTTCTTGGAGTCAATAGATATTCTTTAGATTTGTTAATTCTATAATTCATGATTTAATTTATTTGCTTATTACTTCTTTACATTCATTGATTTTTTGTAGATCAGGAAGTTATATTTCATTTTAGTATATCATAGTCTTGTTCTAGGAATGAAAGATTAAAATAGGATCTTAGAACAGAGTTGTGTTGATGAATTTAGAATCGTTAGATTACATTTTACTTGAACATAATTATTTTAAGATTTGGTTGAAATAGAGATTGGTGTGATGATGTTTATTTCTAGTAGAGTAAGAGCCTGTGATCGATTATTAGACCTTTAGAGTTGATCCTTGGTAGAATTTTTGCTACTTCATCTCATTAGTTTCATTGCATTTAAATTTATTTTTACAGCATTAGAAGAAGAGTTGTACCTACATATATTTTGCAAGTATCCTTGAAGGTTATATGCACCTGGATTGATAATTAATGTGTATATTGGATTGGTTTTAATTAATAGACCCTATTTAGCCTCAATATTTTGGCACCATTGTCGAGGAGGTTAAAAAGGTGTGAATTTAATACTTATGTTGTTTCTTTCTTATTTTGTAGATGCATCACCTTCAACTCTATTGAGGCACGATACATAAAGACGAGAGGTAAGAACCTACACATCTATAATTGATTCCTTGTGGGGAGGTCATCTATAATTGAATCTTGTCTCACCTGAATTGAAGTTTTCTTTTGTTTTTTTTTATATATATGGGTGAAGTACCACTAGGATGAATGAATAGAGGAAGAAATCCTAGATGTAGATGAACACCACCATACACAAACAAAACTGCAGGAAGAGGGGAACGTAAGGACAAAGGGCAAAAGACATATATTCAATAAATTATTGAGAAGGTATAATTAGAAGAAGCATCATTTCATGCATTTGAAGTAGCATTTTGAGTAGGTCCAAGCCGTCTACATTATTCATAATAGAGGTCTGATGCAACTATAGAAGGTAAATTGCATGATCTCTCATAAAAAGAGAACAAAACAATGGATCCAAGTCCACGAAAAGGATCACCTTCAACTATCAAGATAGAAGAATATGTACCCCATTCGATAAAACCGGGATATCATGTACTCATATAAGGGAAAATGGATACAGAGGGAGTTCACATTGAATCTTCCCCCCTAGAAAAAGAAAGTGTTGTTAAGGCTTATGTACCAAAGATGAAGGAATCTCTTTTGATCACACAGGTTCCTATGGATTTCAGGATTCCTAAGGGATATTCATAGTTGTGTGAGGACATGAACCTAATAAAGATAGCTTGTACTATGAATACTATTGAATTTCCCATTGTTGATACCTTAGGGGTGGCACCAATGAAATATAATGCATTGTCTTACCTCTTGAATTTTCACGGGGTGACCACAGAGGATCCAAATTCCTTTTTGTTCAAATTCGATTTACTATGCAGAAGATACAACTAGAATACTAACCCACTGAAGCTCAAATTATTCTTTGCTACCCTCAAGGGGTCATATTTAAGATGGTTCATGGGCTTGGGTGGCAGATTTATTACAACATGGAATGGAATGAAGAATAATTTTCTCATGAAATATCAAGAGTATTGTAGGTCTTAATATCTCATAGAGGAAACATTTAATATGACTAAAAAATAATATGATAATTTGGAGGACTATGTATAACCCTTTCAGTATAAACTACAATGGTACACTCTACTTTTGGAAAACAAAGTCTTGAAGACGATCCTGATTCGAGGTATGTGGGATGAGTGGACAGACATGTTAAATGTAATGGGAAAGGGAGACATATATAAGGAAATTGATTTATTTCTTAACTCGATGTGGTGTACTAGAGGCTTTAATTTAGGTATGGCTTAGAAGTGGATCCCCAAATCACTTAGTTGGGAAGGGGTGCACCATTTCCAAGACCACTGCTTCATATGGGAAAATTAATAATTTTTAAAACCCTCCGTAAATGGAAACTTACCCAATTTAGAATCAAAGCATTACCCTCCATGCAACCAGAAAATTGTTTGAAGTAATACCACACTGCAACTTCAGAACTAGTAATATATTAATAATTAAGGAAGATGGGGTTTTGTAGTACGTCATGTTCCCACAAGCATGGAGAAACTATGAGTGAGAAGAGAATTTTATCAATTGTTTTAGGATGTGGGTTGGGTGGTGTATTTTGAAAAAATTGAAGGGGTTTGATGAGGAGATTACATTGGAATTCTCTAAAATTATGCAGGAGACTAAATCCATAGTAAGGGGTATTGAAATCCCTACTACATAATAAATCATATCCATAGATACATGTTTTCCTCCAATCTAAGAACGATGGTTTGCAAGAAGGAATACATCTCTAGAACATGGAGCAAATTATTTTTGAAAAGGCAGGGAGGTGTCCAATGATGGGAGAAAGTCTATTCATGAGATTCACTACCCAATGTCCAGAAAGAGGAATCTATGCATATATAGAAATACCTGATTTGCGAGGGAATATTCCAGGTAATGTTTGCATATAATATCAAGTTACTCAATCATATTAGTCCTGGAGAATAGTTGGACAATCCTTATTTTCTCATGGCTTCCTTACATTTAATGGAAAAAGATACAAGGGGTGCAAAACAACCCTTGGTAGCATTGGAACACCATGGACTGGTTAAAATTTTATTCCTCAATGCTATGGAGGATATACAATTATCCTAGGATCAATTATTGGGCCTCCTAGAAGAAGAGGAGAAAGAGGAGGATAAGAAAGATGGAGAATAAGAGGATGATTATGAAGAGGAATCTTAGAAAAGTGATGAAGAAAATTGGCATTGGAAAAATGATGAGTGGGAGGAACAACAAAATGAGGAGCCAACTATTGGGGAAAATGGAATAGAAGAATTGGAAGAATAAACTTAGCAACCATAAGAGAATTGGGTATATCAATAAGATGACCTTGAGGAGGAGAGAATAGTAGAAATAATTGAACCAACTCATCAACAATAATATTGGAATCCTTGTATTGTTCATGAGGAAAGACCAGTGACATCTCCAACACCTCGATGGGGGAAAAAGAGGGTCACAGAATTTGTGGATTTCTTTCCTAGGTGAAGAACATGGTCAATGATACTAGAACACATTAATATTGAACCACATGTTATGACCCCGATAGTTGTTACACAAGAACCAAATATGGGTAAGGAAGAGGAAAATGGGATGGCCATTTAAAAAATAGTGGAAGGAACAACTATGGAAAATACCCGACCTATTCCACAAGAAATAGATATGGGTATCCAGGATGAAATAGACATGGCCCAACAGGATGAAGAAGTATCCCAGAATAATATTCTTAGTCAGACACTAGAAACAACAGATTTTTCAGAAGATATACATGAATTTTCTAAGATAGCCATGGTAGGGGATGAGGACATGATGGAATCAGCTCAAGGGTATTCTCCACTAGCATTCATAAAAGAAGAAATTTTAGTTACATAAGAACCTTTCAAGGCCAAAAAAGAGGCAATTCCATTTACAAAAGAACTCGACAGGGTCGAAAAAGAGATAATGGCAATTACATAAGAACCTAGAAGGGAAAAAAACAAAACTGAGAACACTCATGAGTCTACAATAACAACACCTGAGCCAAACTAGGGCTTGTAATGTGAAATAAGAGCTAGGTAAGAAAGATTTTGAAGATGTTCATGATCCTACAGTAATAGAACCTCGAACATCCAGGTTTTGTAAATTCAAGCAAGAACCAGTTGAAAGGGGGAATAATAAAAGGACCCCCTCTTTAGCTGATAAGGTGGAAAAATTAAAAAAGGAAAATAAAAAATTGAAACAATAGGTTCGAGAATTAAATAAGTGACATGGAATATTTAGTGAAGCTCCAGGATTGGAAAGCCTTGCTGATGCAATAAAGATGATGTAAGAAATAGAACAAACTACTTAGGGAGAAAAAAGCAAAGAACCTCCCTCTAGTGTAGCTCAGACTATAGAAAAAAAGGGAACAAAATACTCAAATAGAGCAATGCCAAGGAACTTATATAGCTTGAAGGAGGAACAAAAGAGGATAGTTTACTCAGACTAAGTAGTATCCTAAAGATAAATATGTAGGTAGAAATGAGGATTCCATGCAAATAGATTTACCTCCCCTTGTAATGTTAGAGGATGAAAGAGATAAGTGGAAGAATATGGTTGAATCATTACAGGGGAGTGTAGTGCCTTTAGTGGAGCATAAACAAAATTTTCAAACAATAGAAAGAAATAAATGGGAATAAATAACTCCATATATAGAAAAGGAAAAGGAATGGAAAGAAGACAAGAGGAAAATGAAGTCATCCCAGAAGGAAAGAAAAAATTTACAAGAAGAAAAGAAAATCATAAACACACTTGTTTTCGAGCTACTAGGTTGCATAGAACATTCCACCATTTATGCATTTTTTAAGGAAAAAATTATTTCTCTTTTAGCTATTAGAATTGGTAGAAGGAAAAAACCCTTAGATTTAAAATATAGAAGAATTTTGGAGGATATTTATGTAGGTGTATGTACTTACACAATATTCCTCATGCAAATTTTATTTGCATAATTTTATTTTTCCTATAGAAAGGGATTTTAACTATGCCCCTTTCATTAGAGATCTTCGGTTGAGGGATTTATTGTCTTATATGATCAATCATCTCAAGAGGAATATGTCCCAAGACACTTATGAGAGGAATCGAGTTACATGTGAGTTATTCATCAGAGGATAACCCCTTAGTGAAAGATTATTCATTCCAACTCAAGTTACATTATGGACACATCGCACTACAACTGAGAGGGTCATTTCTACTCAGAGGGAGATATTGGCTCATTGTGTGCAATGCATTAATTACATTTCCAAATATGCTTTGAGAAGTAGTAAAAATAGATGGAACTTATCCCCTGTGGAAGTAAGGAAAACAGAACCTTTTAGATTACCCAATTTTAATAGAGAAATGGATATACTAAACACATACATTGAGTGTATTTAGCATAAAGGGGTAAGATGGATGAGGATGAGGTTTCATTTCCCTCTCATATGGATTCCCATAGAATAATACATACCCATGTATGATCTATATTTACAGGGATGATTTTAAGGAACCATACTTATTTAAAAGTGTATAAATGTTGGCGAATATTACCAATTCTTAAAATGCCAACTATAAAATGATTGGCGATAGTTTAAAAAAAAATAAAAATTTCCAACGATTTTATATCATTTATATAATAATTTGGTGATTTTTAGGGTGAAAATTTTTTACCCCATCAAAATTGGGCGAAACAGGGCTTCAAAAAATGCAACATGGTGAATCTCTTTTGGGAGAAAACCATGGAAAAATAGCCCACTGGGCTAAAATTCGCCTCTAAATTTATCCCTAATCTGTAACACCCCGGTTTTGACCCCGATGCATTAAATATACATGATATATATACATTGTATATATATCTATATATATATATATATATTGTAAATAATCATGGTGTGGAGCTAAAGGCAAAAGCGCCACCATCGATTTGGTTGTGTTATGTTTTGGAGATTGGAACTGTTGTCGACGGTATATCAGGATATACGGCACATATTAGTTGTGGCATCATGTAAAAATGCATTTTAATTAAATGAACCCCAACCAGCTATGTCAATGCAACCATATTGAAAAGGATATGATTTTCTTAAGGATAAGGGGGGGGGCTGTTAAACCTTGAGCCAGTGGGAAAAGCCATGTGTCAACCACCCATTCAAAACTCCTGTTGTTAGTTGGGGGTAGTTAATGTTGGGTAGTGGTGGGTGGGAGGCTTGCCCCCCCACACACTCCACCAGCTGGGTCATTCCTTTACATGGGAAGGAAAACCTTCAGGGTACGCTTCCACTCTCCCACTCCCCATCGTTTCTGTTCATCCTCACGCATAGGTGGGGGTTTGGCTCATCCTCACATAGACGCTGGTCCTTTCACCTTCTCACACATAGGATTCTATGTCATTTTACCCAGGCAGCAAGTTGAGGAGCCAGTTTTTCCACTGTCACCCACAATATTCTTGTGCAGAGCCATTCACTCTTGGGAGGCAGTGTGTATGTGTGTTTTTCCATACCAATTTTGGGGTGTGTATGTTTTCCTCACGCATAGGCTGAGAGTCCAATTTCCTGCTCCATTTTCAGACTGTGTAATTTTCCCGTCACTTCATTATTGAGCCGAGGTAGTGGTTTCCCCACGTTGTTCATTTGCTGTGATTTCATTCATGTCTTGGAGCTGTTTTAGATTACTATTGAGTCATTTTGGCCATGATAGGGCCAATAAAGACTTAGGAATTGATTTCCCCTGTCCAAGTTGTGAATTGCTTGTTTGGATTCGTGCATGCAGTGGTTGGTCTTTGGGCTGTGTTGGAGTGGGGATGAGGGCTTGGTTTGCTTGACAAAACTGGTGTGTTTGGGAACCACACAGAAAGAGCTAGAGGGTTGTCTTTCTTCTCCACAACCCCTGAATAGCACTGGAAGGGAGGTCAGGACGTGAGGGACTATGTAGCAGAGAAGGGACTGATTTCCTTGTGTTGGGTGTGTGTGGGTGTCTTAGAAGTCAGGTTAGTTGTGGTGTAGGTGTTGTTAGCTCTTCAATGAGCTCATTAGCTTAGCATTTAGCCTTTCCTAGCTCCTTGTTGGCCTGATAAACCCAACTGAACCCAACTGTGTTGGCTTGGCTGTTTTGTGTATCCTTGGCTATGTGTAAGCCTGCTTGTTCCTTATTCCTTGGGG
This sequence comes from Pseudotsuga menziesii, assembly GCA_001517045.1. Classification (NCBI taxonomy): domain Eukaryota; kingdom Viridiplantae; phylum Streptophyta; class Pinopsida; order Pinales; family Pinaceae; genus Pseudotsuga; species Pseudotsuga menziesii. The sequence goes on from LPNX010973719.1 coordinate 368,748, forward strand.
GATCATGGCCAACTCGAGGGTGGTAGCACTGTTGAGAGATTAAGGTGCATGATGGCCTATGGTTGGGTGGAATGTTGCAGAGACATAGCTAGTTGTGGGACAAGTTCTTTATAAGATAACTAATCTTGTCTATTTTACTTCTGCAATCTTATTTACTGTTAATAAATTATAATGAACATGTTGCATGAATGAATGTATGTTTTCTTCTGCTGTGTATGTGAATGATTATGCATATTATCATGTTTTATGTTCAATAATTTCAATTTTATGTATGTTCATGTTCATGGGGCGGTTTGCCCAGATGTTTAATGACATGGTAGCGTCCTCTTCCCCGATTGGAGGGTTGGGGACGTTAGACGATCTAACTTCATTGGAGAATATATGGGTATTGGAAATGAATATGTTAGGAGGGTTTATGTTTGTTTAGAAAAAGACACATGTTGCATACTCACTCAACTCCTTACATGCATATCATTCTAAGAGTAATAGGAACATCAATTGGAATGCACGAGAACATGCATCAAGTCAAGTTGGGGGAGATGTTGGGCCCATGAAATACCCTCTTTTTTACTCTTCGTATACCCTATTTCAACTATATTTGAGCCTAATTTTAATCACCCTTTGTAATTATTCCTTCCATGATCTGAGTTTTGACTTAAGGTACAACCTTTGGATATCATGTTGTCTTAAGCTATAAATTAAGCATTTAATTTGGTCCTGTGCTTGTGTTTTTCTTCCTAAACAAATCAATTAATAATATTGTGTCAAGTAGGATGGAAGTAGGATGATCATGGATCAAGGATTTCATGTAGTTACTATTCCAAGAAGTGTTGTTGGTACCTATATTTTGGTATTTGGTTGTCTCTTTTCTTGCACTTAAGCATTTGGTATTTGAGTGATGATTAAGTGTGAATATTTATAGAATAAACTAGGAAACAAATTTTTATTTGATATTTTGGAGTATCAACTCTTGAATTATTGTATTGTATATTTTTTAAAGGGAAGTTGTAGCAGTATCAATAGTGAGTAACATAATAGAATATAAAGTAGAATGAACAAAATTGATAATCTATGATTCTGAAGGTGTTCAAATTAGGAAGTTCTTACTCAAGTAATCATATAAAAATATGTACTCTGTAACCCATGGGGGTTAGACAAGTTTTAGAGAGGGTTAAGGTTTGGAGGAGAAAGAGTGTTAATATATAAAAATGTTTTAATGTGCACTATTTACTTTAATATGAAGCAATACTCTTTTGATCCTATGAGTTCTTAAGTTTGTATTGTTGGTTTATTAGTCAATACTGAGAGGGGGAGGGTGAATTAGTATTGTTATATTTTTAGTAATTTAACCACTTTTTAAATCTATCACTAAAAACACATAACAACAAGAATACACCGAACACAATTTTAATGTGGAAGCCCAATAGGGTAAACCACCAATACGTCCTATTATTGCAAAATTGTTATTTACAAATAGTTTTTCCTACTGCTACAAACAAGTATGGTATTACACCATTTTTACCAGTAAATACTAGAAGGAGGCTATGACCCCCTAGTTTATCAGCTACTAATGAAAGGATGCTATGACACCCTATTTAACAGCTACCATTAGAAGGAGGCTACGGCCCCCTCGTTTATCAAGTGCTACTAAAAGGATGCCAAAACACCCTTTGTTGTCAGCTATGACTGATAGGATCCTCCTACGCCATATTTACCAGCTTATGTTGGAAGGAGACAAAAACCCCTTGCAGGCCTGTTTCCTGGCCTAGTGCCACCCTGTCACCCTAATATGTGTTTTGTAATATGCTATATTTCTTTTCCCTCCATTATTTGTCACACCCACTGGTATCTATTTCTAATTTTATGATGTAGAAATTGATACACTTCTCTCACTCATACCTCAGTGTATAAGTACCTTCATGTTTCCTACGGATGCATCTCTTTATTCTGGAAACATACCCTTTCATAATCATGCCCTTTCAAATCGAACAGTCACACCTTTTCGACAATCTGTGATTAATGATTTTTAATTAAATAATTAATTAAACATTTCTTAATCACTTCTGATCTGTGAGATCCCTTCTTCTCTGATCGTAGAATTTGTCAAACCAATGCATGTGGACTTCCTCTCCTCTATCAATAGGAATACTCTATCTTCAGACCTTTGGGATTCTCTTTTTCTCACTCTTTTGGGCTTATTTTCCTCCTCTGCGAGCTCTCTGTGGGCTATCCTCAAAGCAGGATAATCTATACACATTTCTCTCACAAAACACGGGCTTCACCTTCCATCTATGAGTTTCATGTTGGACATTCTTCTTTACCATTTATGGACACACCTCATAATTCATTTCCACAGCTCAGCTTAACGTTTTTTGGTGCATCCGCAATCTCTTTCTCCATAATCAATCTAGGTCATTGATATAATTTTGATTCTCTCTGATTCGTCGATCTATCACATAGATTCCCCCCTCAAAATCATATTTCCGTACCATGGTTTCCTCATCAACGATTCCCCACTGTTGATCTTAGTCAGGCATTTTCATGACCGTTGATTTGAGGTAAGATGCGGATTGCGGAATTCGGGTTTGTGACTTTTCCAAAATGTACTTTTCATAATTTCTGCATTTGTCTTTCCACACCAATCAATCCGCACCATTGATCTCCTGCAGGATATTTTGTGACTATTTATCTGAGATAAGATGCGGATTGCAAGATGCATAAATGTAACATTTCCTCAAACCATATCTTGACTTTCCACAAGCTCCTTTCCACAATTTTTCTTCTGCTTCGTCGATATTTTGCGGAGTCTTTCCAAACCTTCTATCTTCCATATTACGGGTTACGGATTGCGGGTTCATAGAATCTTTAAATGCTATTTCCGCAATTCCCTTTCCCCATTTTTCCTTTTGCACCATCGATATCTTTTTAGAGGAACTAATTTCAGCCATCCAATCTTGATCTTTTGCATAACTTTTCCTTAATCGTCGAATCTCATGTCTGATGCTTCCTATCTGTCAATTTTAGATCGAATGCAGATCTCACCATGACTTTGCGGATCTGCACGATTTCTTTGCGAAAATCCTCTACGACTTTTTCTAACAGTTTTGAAGATTTATATACAGAGAGAATTTCATCATGCTACTGATTTTAAGGAATTTATAAACACTCTGGTAGATATAGTTTCTCTGAAGAATTTATAAACACTCTCACGGATATAGTTTCTCTGTTCTTTGATTGTTACATATACTCTCCCTCTTGTTCATTTCACTCTTCTGCAGTTCCACTCTTAGTTTGTCCAACCAAATTTTTCATTCATACTGCATCTCTACTTCCACTCGACCTATGTTCTTTGTTTCATTAGCCATTTTTTACATCATACTGTCGACACTATCTTGGAAGTCTTTAGATCAATCATTCATGTTGTCTTATCATCCATGTGCATCTCATCCATCACATTTTTTATAAATGAACTTTTATGACATGATCATTAGGACACCATCATATTCCAAGTCATCATATGTGTAATGCCACATCCTCAACTATTCCATCATCATCATTAGGACACCATCACCATAATATTCCATTTTGTTATATGTATCATGCCACATCCTCAACTATGCCATGCCATGTCATCACTGCCTTAGTTTTTCACTGAGTTTGTCCAGTCATCATATCCACTAGTTATTCCTTTTTCATTCATGAACTCCTTTGACATCAATTACAACAATATACTCAGCAATCTCCCCCTTTGCCATTGATGGAAACCTCTAAACATTCTCCCCCTTTGACAACAATGACAAAGGATAACCTATTATGCCAATGTTGTACCTATTTTGATATAGGATTTCCTGTCTTACTATTTTCTGACAACTCCCCCTATAATCATATCTCCCCTTTGTTAACTGAACTGTGTTATTTAATCAATGTATTATCATTTATCTTAACAATTCCTTTCTTGCAATAGGTTCTTGGGTGATAGCTTAACTGATAGATCCATGGACTCCCCATGTCACTATACTTCCTCTCCTTTGTCAAAATTTTTGTGACGGAGCTTCCACTCAACATTTTTTTCACACTATTCTATTTTCAGTCTAGGATACATGTTTTTTTTATAAACTTTGTTCCTGCTGCCATATCTAATGGTCTATTCTGCTTGTAAGTTAACTGGCTTTCGCTTTTACCAGAATTCCTTAAGCTTATGCATTTAGATCTTCATATAAAAACCTAGAATATACTGCTGGATTCTTTTGGATTTTAGATCTACATTATCAACTATCCAGAGACCCACAACTTCATATCCTCGACACAAATATTACTTTAGTTTATTACATAGTTTCTCTAGTCTTTCTATCTCAGACACAAAGACTCATAACCTCAACCTTTTCCTTTGTCAATGTTGAACTCATCCTACTACCTTAGCAATAGACTGAATTTTTATTTTTTAGACTTGAGTTTTCTTTTATAGTCAACAATTTTTATGTGTCATGACTTCAAATACTAAGTGAACATAATCATCTTTATATTCTATTTGATTGCAGACATCATGGTCTTCATGACTCTCACATTTTGTTGTTCTCACGTTACTTCATACTTTCTCTTATGTCATCCATACACCAACCTTGATCACCAATCATATTTGAAGAAGATAGCTTTCAACTTATACTTCAACATTAGACATCAATTGAGTTTTTCTTAGATACCAATTGGCCCATTTTCTGACTTTAAATCCCCCTGAGTATAAGATCCCTTCTAATGTTATTTTCAAGGCTTTCTTTAAATCATGAGATACTTTTTAGAAAAGGATCCCACATTCATCACTACATCCTTCTTCATCACCTTCATCTTTATCGGTGTATTCTTTTATATCTCCATCTTACTTTCCCTCATAAAGGATGTCATCCTTATTTATGCCTCTATTATGCTCATCATTATCTTTGGAGACCTCACTGATGTTTGAAATTTGTTTTTCTTCTACATCTTTGGAGTCTTCCTTTCTTCTCCACATCTTTCGTTTGATGTTCTGAGATTTGTTTGCAATAGTATTCCTTGTAGGAGTCTTCAATTTACAATCTCTTACCATATGTCCATGTTTATTACACTTATAACATTCTATGTCATATTTTTGAGTAGTGTAAAAAAATTTGTATTTCCCTTCGATCTATTACTTGATGAATTCGTCTTGTATTTAGAAACCTTTCTTTCAGTTCTGCAATTTAAGGCTTTATAACCAAAATTATTACAAGAATAGAAGTGACCTAAAAAGATCTCTAGATATCTATTTGGTCTCTTGGGTGCTATATTATTTCTATTTTTATCTTGAGAAATTAAGCATGCTTTCTTGCTTCCTTCCTTTTTAGCTGGAGTCTTTAGTACTTTAGCATAGCTTTTATTACTTCCTTCTTGATTGGTGAATGAGAAACTCTCTGGATTATTTTCTTTAATGAACCCTAAACCAGACCTATCACTGGATGATCTTTGGCTAGTCAGAATGTTATCTAGAATCCTTGAGTTGTTCTCAAACTTTGATTTAATGGATTTTTCATCAACTCCTTCTCTAAATTGAGTACTTTATTTCTCAAGTTTTTTAGAATCTTGAATTATCTTCTTGAGCAAAACTACTAAGTATTCCTCACTCTTCTTGGCCTCTTGAAGTTGGTTTCTCAAATTAGTAATAATCTAATTTGTCTCTTCTTGGTATTTAGACAATTTCTCTTTCAAAACTTTGTTTCTTTGCCTACATCTTTCAATTTCATCTACAATAGCCATGTATTGAGCTTCTATGTCCACTTCTGATTCCTCATCTGAATTTGGTGTTCCTATAAATAGGATTTATTCATCTTCACTCATCTCCTCATCTTCACTTTCTTCCTTGGAATAGAAGTTAATTTTTTTTTCTTAAACTTCTTCTTACCCTTATGATAGCAAGATTCTTCATGGTCACTCTCCTCTTGTTTTGGGTAGGAACACTTATGGAAAAAATGTCCAATCCTTCCATAGTTAAAACATTTCAAATGTAGCTTACCTTTGTATTTCCCAGTGCCTTTCTTAAGTTTACTTACAAACAGGGCTTCCTCATCATCTAGATTCTCTGATTGATTTTTGGAAGAGACTTTAAATGATGCTTCTTTCTTTGATGTTTCATTTAGTCTAGTTCTCATCTCATACGCAGTACGAATTCCATGCAGTTCATCTACTGTCACTATTTTAAGGTCATCTCATTCCTTTAGGGTGGGAACCTTTCAGTCATATCTCATTGGTAATGTTCTTAGTATCTTGCTTACCACTTTTTTTTCTTTCAATTTTCCTCCAAGACCTCTAATAGCATTAACCACCTCATCTACACGAAGAAGGTATTCCCCAATATTCTCATCTTCTCTCATTTTAAGGCTTTCAAATTGTAATTTCCCATTTTTGTAAATTTTATCAAAATTATGAATTCTTCAATTCTTTCACAATGTACTCTAATTCATATTCTTATAATTCTAGTTATCTGGATTCAATTGATTCCAAAATTCATCCAATTTCTTTCAAACTTGGTGAGGAAGGTCCCGAGGGGTGATGGGACATATTATCACATCTATAAGACACATAATCAACTTATATACCCAACCATGGTCTATAATTTTCAAGGGAAGAAGTTTCGAGACAAGACTAGTCAATTTGGGAGGTGGAAATCCCCCCCTGGGTCTTGGAACAAATCTCTTCACAACACTGTACAACCTTCACTAATGGTGGGTATGATACTTGGATCTGTTATGAGACATTAATTAAATTATATTTTGATCATAATATGTGGTTTTTTGGGTCGAATAGGTATCCAAGAGAACTCCATTAATTTACTAGTAGTTTCGAGGTTCCAACCCCCAATGGTAGATGACTCCAAATAGCTCCAAATGATCTCGAACTGTACCAGAAGGTGTACGAGTGATATAATAAATTAATTATAATTCTTAGGGATGTATTATTTCCTTACAATTACTTCTTCAATTCTATATCAAATTCTGAATAAGATAGATGCTTTAACTAGCAATTTTGGGGCTCAAATCCCCCCCGGGGTGAATGATAGAAATGGATTCCAAAGTGTTCTTAAACCCATTCAAATTATAAAATTGAAGAAGGGGATATGTATAAGACATTATCATAGACTCATATACATAACCAATCGACCTCCCATGGCTGTTATCACTTCCTTCAATCAGATATAAAAACTATTTTGGACCCTCGGGGAAACGAGATGTAGTTTTCTCCAAATGATATGAAATTCGATGAAATGGAAAAAAATTATCAGTTACTGAAAATGAAACCCATATTAGATAGTAATGGAATTTCATTCATTTATAAATCATCAATGCTGCACACATATATTTGATTCCATCAAGATTGCGAGAGTTTACAACAAGGTATTGGGGAAATGGCACTGTTTCTTCAATATTGGACAATAATACATGATATATATTGTCCTTTTAACCTGATAAATTTATTAAATTAAATAACATAACTTTACATCAGAATACAGAATACTGGAGAAAGAGAAGCTCCCTCAAAGATATGGATAGCTCACTAAGTGCACCTCACTCCATAGAGTTGAAATATGGTGAGAAAACTTGAGATAAATGGACGGACAAGCTGATATTGAGATGTCCATGAGATTAATTTATATTGAAAATATAAATTATGACTCCATTGAAGCTCGTTTAAATATCTGATTGGCCTCTCCAAATCACCAATTAGGATGGGAATATTTCACCCTCGAAATTTGCTAAGGCAAGGAACTAGTCATCCACTAGCTCTATCTTCACAAACCCAAATTCATCAAATGATCAAAATACATTATCTTGGTTTATTCCTATATTTTATAAACATACTTAGAATTATAAGGTTCCCCAAATCATCCATAAACCCAAGCCAAGTCGAATTGGTGTGGTTGCTCATGCTTTGCCATGTGGCCTCTCTCTTCCTCTTCCATCTTCCCCCAAATTTGAGTAGGAGCCTCTTGGCCTTATCCAACTCCCATGAGTTCCCTATAATATGATCTATTCATGCCTGAGATGTCATATATGTCATATGTCATCCTTCAGATATGACTTGTGTCATAAATTTCATAGAATCTCCATCATTGGTGTCATAGATGTCATAAATGTAAGGGGAATCTAGCCAAGTGTCCATGAAAATCCCATTTGGATCTTCCTCTCCCATGTAAGTTACAATTCATTCCAAATTAGAACTATGAAGTATATGGAAAAGTATATTAACCTTATAATCTATCCAAAAACATTAGGCTTCCCATAGATTCGATATTGCAAGAGGAGGATGCCGTGTGGCACCAATTTTCTAGCTTGTGTGGGCCCCATAGTATCCATGTGTCTCCATGCTCCATTGTCACTTAAATTTTATCTTGTATTTATTTAATGAGATACATTATTAAATATTTATCCCCTTATAATGTCTAAATATCATTTATTATCCACCTTATTCCAAATCTCAAAGCTTCCACCCCTAACCTAGGAAACTAGTGATTTTTCTCCTTGGCAATTATTTGACTTTTAGCATCCATTTGACAACTTTCATGAATATGGAAAATGTGATTTGGCCATTGTGA
>LPNX010973719.1:377376-416440 GCA_001517045.1 Pseudotsuga menziesii
AATTGAATTTTATATGTCTGTAGTTTGGATTCTTTGACCTTAGATGCTTCTTCATAGATAATCTTCAACTTATCCCAGTGTTGTTTGGCAGAAGTGTATTGCATAACCTTAGTAAACACAGTGTTTTTTAATCCAATCAAGATTGCATTTAGGGATTTTGTATTTCCTTCATATTGGCCCAGTTCTACTATGTATGTAGGGTGTTGGTTTCCTACAGTAACCTCCTTTTCAGTTGCATCCCAAACCTTCCATCCAAGGGACATTTGATGGCACCTCATTATTACACTCCAGTATGCATAGTTTTCTCCTGTAAATAGTGGAGGTCTATTAGTGGTCAAGCCTTCTTGTTGATCCATAGTGGTTTTATAAAGGATCTACCTTCCAGTGGTTAAACTATGCTAAAGGAACCTTGCTCTGATACCAATTGTTGGTTTATTGTTCAATACTGAGAGGGGGGGGGGGGGAATCAATATTGTTNTTATATTTTTACTAATTTAACCACTTTTTAAATCTATCACTAAAAACACATAATAAAAAGAATACACATAACACAACTTTAACGTGGAAACCCAATAGGGTAAACCACCAATACGTCCTATTACTGCAAAAATTTTATTTACAAATAGTTTTTCTTGCTGCTACATACAAGGATGGTATTACACCCTATTTACCAAAAAATACGGGAGGGAAGCTACAACCCCCTAGTTTATCAGATACTACTGAAAGGATGCTACGACACCCTATTTACCATCTACCACTAGAAGGAGGCTATGACTCCCTGGTTTACCAGCTGCTACTGAAAGAATGCTACGACACCCTGTTTTGTTTTCTATGACTGACAGGATGGTCTTACACCCTATTTACCAGCTTCTGTTGGAAGGAGGCAACAACCCCCTGCAGGCTTGTTTCCTGCCCTAGAGCCACCCTCCAACCCTAATATGTTTTTAGTAATATGCTATATTTCTTTTCCCTCCATTCTCTTTCACATCCATTGGTCTTTGTTTCTAATTTTCTGATGTAGAAACTGAGACACTTCTCTCACTCATACCTCAGTGTATAAGTACCTTCATGTTTCCTACAGATGCATCTCTTTATTTTGGAAAAATACCCTTTCATAATCATGCCCTTTCAAATATGACAGTCACACCTTTTCAACAATATGTGATTAACGTTTTTTAATTAAATAATTAATTAAAAACTTCTTAATCAATTCTGATCTATGAGGTCCATTCTTACCTAATCACATAATTCATCAAACCAATTCCTATGGACTTCCTCTCCTCTATCAGCAGGAATACTCTATCTTCAGACCTTTGGGATTCTTTTTTTCTCATGCCTGTGGGCTTCTTTTCCTCCTTTGCGAGCTCTCTGAGGGATATCCTCATCACAAGATCATATGTACACGTTTCTCTCACAAAACAGGGGATTCACCTTCCATCTATGAGTTTCATGTTGGACATTCTTCTTTACCATTTATGGACGCACCTCAGAATTCATTTCTGCAGCTCAACTTAATGTTTTTTGGTGCTTCCGCAATCTCCTTCTACAGAATCAATATAGGCCAATTTTTAGTCTCTCCATTCTATCAATCTAGCACACAGATTCCCCCCTTGAAATTGTATTTTTGCACCACAGTTTCCTCATCAAGGATTCCCCATCGTTGATCTTAGTCGAGAATTTTCCTGACCATTGATCTGAGGTAATATGCAGATTGCAGAATGTGGGTTTTTGACTTTTCCAAAATATCTTTTCACAATTTTCGTAGTTGTCTTTCTGCACCAATCGTTCCATACCATTGATCTCATGCAGGCTCTTCCATGATCATTGATTTGAGATAAGATGCGAATTGCGGGATGTGGAAATGTAATATTTCCTCAAATCGTATCTCGACTTTCCGCAAACTCCTTTCCACAAGATTCTTTCCGCAATTTTTGTTCTGCAACGTTGATATTTTGCGGAGTCTTTCCCTACCTTTGATCTTATAGATTGTGGGTTCATAGAATCTTTAAACTTTATTTCCGCAATTCCATTTCTGCATTTTTCCTTTCGCACTATTGATCTCTTTTTAGCGGAACTAATCTCAGCCGTCTGATCTTGATCTTTTGTGGAACTTTTCCTTAAATGTCGGATCTCGTGCAAGATTCTTCCTGACTGTTGATTTTAGATCAAATGCGGATCTCACCATGACTTTGCGGATCTGCATGATTTCATTGCAAAAATACTTTGCGACTGTTTCTAACAGTTCTGAAGATTTATATACACATAGAATTTCATCATGCTGCTGATTTTAAGGAATTTATAAACACTCTCTCATATATAGTTTCTCTGAAGAATTTATAAACATTCTCGTAGATATAGTTTCCTTGTTTTTCAATTGTTACATATACTTTATCTCCCGTTCATTTCACTCTTCTGTAGTTCCACTCTTCATTTGTCCAACCATCTTTTTCATTGATACTGCATCTCCACTTCCACTCGAACTTTGTTCTTTGTTTCATTAACCATTGTTTACATCATACTGTCGAAACTGTCTTGGAAGTCTTCAGATCAACCATTCATGTTGTCTTATCATCCATGTCCATCTCATCCATTGCATTTGTTATAAATGAACTTTTATGGCATCATCATTAGGACACCATCATATTCCAAGTCATCATATGTGTCATGCCACATCCTCAACTATGCCATCATCATCATTAGGACACCATCATATTCCATGCCATCATATGTGTCATGCCACATCCTCAACTATGACATGCCATGCCATCACTACCTTAGTCTTTCACTGATTTTTTCATGTCATCATATCCACAGTTTATTCCTTTGTCATTCGTGAAGTCCTTTGACATCAATGACAACTATATACTCAACATGTGTTGTGGACCTAGTTAGAGATGGAAGGATCCCCTTCATTGACCAGGAACTACCTTTGTAGTTCATTAATTTCAGGTATTGATTTAAAATGTATTATTGATTAATATTTTTGTGTTTATTGATTGATACTACTTTATCTAAATTTATTCTTGCTTGTTGTATACATGAATATCTAATTAATATTGATGTTACTCGAATGGATTGTAATTGATTTGCTCATAATTAGTTCTTGGTGCCAATAGATCTACTTTAGATTTGTTAATTCTAGAATTCCTGATTTAATTTATTTGGTTGTTGCTTCTTTACATCAGTTTATTTCTTGTAGATCAGGAAGTTATATTTAATTTTAGTATATCATAGTCTTGTTCTGGGATTGAAATATTAAATAATGATCTTTGAATAGAGTTGTGTGGATGAATATGGAATCATTAGATTACAATTTACTTCAGCATATTTCTTTTAAGAGTTGGTTGAAACAAATATTGGTCTGATGTTATTTATTTCCAGTAGATTAAGAGATCGTGATTGATTATTAGACCTTTATAGTTGATCCTTGGTAAAATTTCTACCAATTCATCTCATTAGTTGCATTGCAATTAAAGTTCTTTTTATAGCATTAGAAGAAGAGTTATACCTGTATATATATTTTGCAAGTAGCCTTGAAAGTTATACAAACCTGGATTGATAATTAATGTGTATGTTGGATTGGTTTTAATAAATAGACCCTTATTTAGTCCCAACACCATATAAAGTTTATTTTTGGAATATGAAAGAGTCCTCCAAGAGTTTTCAATATCTCAAGTGAAGAAAATATGAAGGAAGTTGAATTCTTATCAGAACAATTGAAATCATTGGACGATAAGATTGAAAATTATTTGAAATATGATAACATAGGTAGGATGGAAGTCACATGAAAACTACATAGGAAAAAAAGGCCAAGTAGGGTGCAGATATTAACCATGATAAAAATTTAAAATTAAATCATCCAATGGAGAAAACTAACCAGGAACGTATTTCTACCTTTGTGGAAAAGATTTCCGTGACTACCCAAGGTTCATACACTATTTTTGAAAAGTACATCCAATTATGTGGCATTTCAATAAAAAATCTAGTTGAAATTGAGCCTTTTTGAAGTTGAATAGACATAAAATGCACTTCAATATGAGTTGGTTGATATGGTTGGGGATTGTTATGGCTATATTTTGTTATTGTTATGAAGTTAACACAAAGAAAGGAAGGATCAAGTATAGGGATAAGTTGTGCAAGGATACATGGAATCCTAATTATTTAAGCACATCTTAAATAGAGATGAGGAATGTTAAGTACATGTACATTTATCCATTGAAGGATCAACTTCCAAGGATATCTTGTAATAAATTCCTTTGCACTTAGAGTCTCAAAGCGCAAAAATGACCATGGCTAAGAGGATGGAATTTGTCTCTTTCAAATTTTCTATACAATGATATCATAAACTTATGAGGATTATATATATGTAATTTCACTAGAATGGTTAGGAGATCAAGTTTTTCATATCTATGTTATATTATTGTAGGTTGTGCTTTCATCAGTTGTATCCATGAGCCTTTCTCTTTACTCCTCAACAATGTATGTGTTCTTCCACTGACATAATGGAGATTAATATAGGTTATAAATATCATTTCATTGTTCTGTACTATAAGGATTATGTATTTATTCTTGTTTTGTTATGATTAACTTACTTTTCCTCTTCCCTTGATAAATTTATGGTTAGTGAACTATTTAATGAAATTTGCACCAAGATTTTTTCCTATCATTGTGCACATCCTTTAAAAGATACATTACAAAATCCTTAGGTGAAATTCTCCCTTGGAAGGTGAAAAATTTCACCATACTAGGCTACAATGGATATGGATATTTGTTGGACCCCTTTTCATATCTCAAGTTTCAAATTGAACCAAGAACTCATATCTTATGAAACATTTATTTGGAATCCAATTATTGTATTTGGCATGCTATAACTAGTCAAATTAGTCATAATAGGATACGATGACATATTATTGGCAGTGATCATGTTAAGATATATGTACTAAATACACACTCTCGTAGTTCCACCCTTCTTAGATATTACGATGATGGGTACCCCATAAGGTGACGTACCTCGCATGATGACTCCATTCTATAATATTTGTTGCAACTACTTCTCCACTTTATTACACATTATCTCAAGAGTAGGCATTAATATTGATATACTATTGGATATATTGTAGACAACTTGCAATTGTAGTTTTAGAATATGGAATTTGATTCATCTTTGGGTATATATCCATGATGAAATTACATGAATGTATCTTATGGATGCCTTCTTTCCTTATTTGATTATTTAGGTCCTTAGGGCGTGATACTTACCAATGGATCTCTTGGATTTTATCTATGAAACCTTTATACTTTGAAGCTTCTCCTATGTACATTCCATTCCCCATGTTTTCCATACATAAGATATAGATATAAAGGTGGAAAATATCAGAAGTAAGTTTCAAAATTAAACATTATAGTGGAAATGTAGATGGTTGTGTTATGAAAGTGTTGAATGTAGACTAATTCTCATCTTGGATCCTTAGATGCTTTTGGGTCCAAAACATCAAAAGTTGAACCAAGGTAATTTTTGGATGAGGAATTGTATATCTCTTCAATTTTGTCTCCATATTCTCACACAATGTAGTCCAAAAGGAATTTATTAACCTCTTATATCTATTTGAAATTATTTTCCTAGGTATCCCAATGTACACAAAAATCCTCTCAAGGAATATGCTTTATGCATCATGTACCTTCATGTTGTTTTAATAAGGAATAGGATTCACATGTTACTAATTCTATCCACTACCACAAAGAGATAGTCATTCCCTTACCTATTTCTTGGAAAACCGCCCACAAAATCCAAGGAAATACTTTCCCATGGCCTAGTATGTATAGGTAAGGGAATATATATACATTTCTTCCTAATATTATTAGGTTTACTAGTACAACAAATTATACATTATCTATTGAACCTAGATAAATTTTCTTGCATTATGGGCCTATACACATACATATAAGAGTGGGATATTGTTTTTCCAACATCCAAATAATCTAAAACTTTGGAGGTATGAGACTTGCTTCACCTTTTGTCAAACACAAATAAAAAAATTATAAAGTAAATCATCAAAAATATGGTAATTACATCTACTATAACATTCTTCTTCTAGAGCTTGACCTTACAACCATTGAAATATCTCAATAAAGTCCTCATGTTTGGTGTATTCCTCTTTTTATGCATCACGTGTGAAAGGATCCACGTGCAAAAGAGAACCCATGTTGTAATAATGGGTGTTGTTGGTATTGAAAAAATATTTTACCATGTTTTTAGTCGTTTCCTTCTTATAGTTGATGTTGATATGGAATTGATGCAAAAATCCCATCATTTGTAGTGCTTGGCATGTTAAAGCTAACAAATCTCATTCCTTCAATGGAAATGGTATGATTTGGCCATTTGTCAATGGAATTCATATTCATAGAATCAATCCTAATTTTTCCTCCACCAATCATATTACCCAAGTACATTAATTATTTTGACTCAATCTCACATTTCTTAAGTTGTTCTAGAAACTAATGTTTTCACAAATTCTCTGACACATGCATAAAATGTGAGATATTTTCTTCCTAGGTAGATATAAATATTAACATATCAGCCAAGTACAATATTAAGATGAATAAATGAACATTTCTAGTGTGTCATTACTAAAACACATAAATATAGATGGTACATTACATAAACCATAAGACATTGCCAACAATTCATATAGATCTTACATTGTCTTATTGGTTGTATTGAAGGTGTATTCATCATTGAATTGCACTTGATGATATCATTATTTGAGATCTAGTTTGGTGAAGTATTTAGGCTCTTGGAACACTTCTTTCTAATCATGCACAATATTCTCCAATTGGTGTTTCCACTCTTTTGTACATACCTTTAGAGATTCCTTCACTTCTACGAATTTATTGTTTGGTTTATTCTATATCAAGAATAGTAGTACAATATTCCTACTTAAGCTAATCAACTTATTATCTTGGTTCTCACTTGTTAGAGAGATATTGAATTCACCTTTTTATGCATTGATGACCAAGGATTTTCCATCCTTGACTAAATTGTATTGGTTTTTCTCCTCGTGAACATAATGTCTCTCACATGTAGAGCCTTCCAAACACTACACCACACTCATCAAATCATAACTCATCTACCTACACTTAATCAATGTAATTTTACTAATGGAAAATATGATCTTTTGGCTCTTAATAATTCTATCTTTGAAATCTTATTTTCCCATCCCATAGGGTATGGGTGAGGATGGTCATATAATTCCAATATAATATTACTTCCTAGATCCTTTTCTTTGATATTTTATTGTGAAACATAATAAAAAGGAGGATCCACCTAGCCTTATTGACATGTGTCCTTATATTATAAATTTTTGTCATCTCCTTATATTTGATATGATAGTGGATACTCATGTACAATTTCCACTACATTGTATTGTATGCATTCATTTCATATGCAACTGAGCTACTCTCCCTTTGATATTTTGAATCCATGCCTAACATGTTATTCTAAAGCTACTCCTTTGATAGTTCCTTGGATTAAACTTATTCAGTATGTGATTTCTCACACACATGTGAAAAAGAGCACCTACTAAGGGGTTGACCAATCCTTGTTTTTAGTTTATTAATGGAAATGAAACAACAAAAAACTATAGATACACATTCTCAAACAAGATTCAAACATATATCACCAAGATATAATGCATAAAGAAAAAGAATGTGTTTTCATTAATATCACAAAGAATGTTCACAAAGTCACACCTTGGTACGATTTATAATGGATATGGGGCCTTTGTAGCTTGTCCAATGGAAGGTTCATGCATCTCCTTTGTGACTTCTGATATCTCACAAAACATTACAATTATATATCCTTTGTGATGAATGTAGAGAGTATAGTATGGTATCCTTCTATTTCTAGAGGAAATTCAGCAGAGTGACAACATGTTTTTGATTAAATTGGAATTATATGAAAAGGTGACCATGATAATTCTTTTATAGGAACAAGGGAGGTCAAGAGAAATATATAGCTCCAATGTGTATTCTCTCAATCTCCTTAATTTATTAGTGCATAAATTAGGGTTTTGGAAGTTAGATTCGTTATTTTTTTCGACCATGTCAAGGATTGTGTCTATTTTTTGTTGATGTATTTGTAACTTTGGAATGTTTCACTTGTATTTCTTATGTATTGTACCTCGATGTTTATTCTGAGATGTGTCTGTAATATACTTGAGTCATGTCATGCTCTGATGTTCCTATCGGGAGGTTCTATAATGTAAACAAGTCATGTCAATTCATTGTGGGTAACCCTCCTATTGTTCAAGGGTTAAAGTCCCCGCAGTTCTGGGGCACTAGGGTTATTAGACTGTCCTAGAGAAGTCGGCCCTAGTAGGTTATTGTCAAGTCAGGAATTAGTATAAATAGAGAGTGAGCCTCTCTATTTAGGGCACACTCACTCACACTCAGTTGTAGTGCATATCTAAGAGAGAAGAAGTTGTTGGGGCTAGAAAGAAAGAGGCTACTGCTATCGAGAGATCATCTTACTTTTTTGGGGTTTTACTTTTGGTGTTGTTTCTATATCCGAGGAAGTTGCAGGGTTTTATCCATTTATGGTTTCCCTGAGGATAAACATTGTGTTCATTGTCTCTTGTGTTTGATTGTTGTGCTTGTTATTCTCTTAGTTAAGGATCCTAATATAATGCTAGCTTAAATGATAAAAATCTAACATGGTATCAGAGCTAACCTGAGAAGAAGACACTATGCAGCTACGGAAACTAGGGATTCCTACTTTGTGGATATCTCTCCATAGATTTTCAGAAAAAGAAGGTTGGATTAACTCTCCTCCCTAGGGCACATCTTTTTGTCGAAGCAGAATCCAATTTTTATATTTTTCAGTTTTGGACCCGACACTACTGCCAAAAATTAGGGATTTGCATAGAAGTGGAATTTTTCAGTGAGCCCAAGCCTGGATTTATCTCCTCAAAATCAAAGTTTAGAGATCTAGATCAAAGCATTTGGTTGGACAGAACTCCAGAAAATACAAACCCTAATATGCTCCTGAACCAACACTATAGAAATTCAGCTCCAAATCCAGATCCGACATCTTGACCTGGTAAGATCTAAATATTTTGTATTTCCATTTGAGGTTCTCAGTTAATATGTCTTATCATACCAATCTTGATGAAAAGTTTGAGGGAGTTGATAACTTCTGATCCTGGAAGTATAGGATCTCCTTGGTCTTGGAAGAAAATGAGTTGGACTCCTACATCAATGAGGAGGTTCTAGTTCCAGAGGGAGATGAGGGTAACACCTTACATAAGAAGAAGTTGGTTATGGCGAAGAGGATTATTGCCAATTCAATCAAGGATCACCTCATACCACAGGTGTCTTTCCTAAAGACACCTAAAGCTATGTTTTATTCCCTAACCAAACTATTTGAAGGGAAGAACATAAACCGGAAGATGACTCTGAGAAACCAACTGAAGAATGTAAATATCTAGAATGCAGAGACCATCCAGTATTACTTTACAAGGGTATCTCAGATCAAGGAACAACTAGAAGCAGTAGATGAAGAAGTGGAGAATGTAGAGATTGTGATGACCACCTTGAATGGTCTACCTAGGGAATGGGACTCTTTCATTCAAGGAATCTGTGCCAGAAAGAAGTTATTCAAGTTCAGCAGACTATGGGAAGAATGCTCTCAAGAAGAAGCTCGAATAGCAGCTAGAGAAGAAAAGATGGGAAGTGAAGATCAAGCTCTCATAGCTCATATCAGGAAAACTAGAAGGGACCATCATCACTCCAATGGTAGGATTTCACACTCTAAAAGAGATTGGTATATTACACATGTGATGAGAAAGGTCACATATCCAAATACTGCCCTTACAAAGGGAACTCAAAGAAGAAGAAGGGACACAAGAGAAGACATCATGCTCATGTTGTAGAAGATGATGAACCTTCCACAGAGAGAATCAAATAAGAAAGTGATTATTCTTAAAGTGATGAAGAATATGTACTGATCTCCGCTCTCATGGGAACTATCTCACATGGAAGCAATGATTGGATCATAGACAGTGGTGCTTCTAAGCATATGGTGGGATTCAAATAATCATTTGTGAAACTTGGGGATGAATACCAGTATCCAATAAAAGGTAGTGGTGAATCCTCCTATAAGATAGACTCTGGAAAGTATATTAAGATGAAAATTTTATTTTTTGTACCAGGACTAAAGAAGAACCTCCTCTCCATATCTGCATTAGATGCAAAAGGAATAAGGGTTGCTTTTGTAGATGGCCAAGTTCTTATGTGGCCAAAGGGAAAGAATTTTGACAATGAAATAGTGATTGGGGAACAAGAAGGAGGTCTATACAAATTGAAGGGCCAACCAGAACAAGCTTTGGTTCATCAATTAGTAGAACCAAATGAACTTTGGCATAGAAGGCTTGCACATGTGCATTACAGAGCACTACCACTTGTAAGCAAAGCTATTGAAGGTATTCCAGAAATGCAGACAAAACATGATGGTGTTTGCAAAGGATTTGCAAAAGGAAAGAACAAAAAGAAGACATTTCCAAGTAGTGAGAGCAAGGCAAAAGGAATCTTGGAAATCATCCACTCTAATGTATGCGGTCCGATGTCATCCAGTTCATTAAGCGGGTATGTATACTATGTTTCTTTCATTGATGTATTTTCTAGAAAGACATGGATATACTTCATGAAGAACAAAGATGAGGTATTCAGCAAGTTCAAATAATTCAAATCCTTGGTTGAGAACCACACAGAAAACAAGATCAATATTTTTTGATCAGATAATGGCGGAGAATTCACTTCGAATGAATTCAAAGACTCATGCAAAGATTCATGGATTAAGAGGGAGTTAACCACTCCATATAATCCACAATATAATGGTGTTGTAGAAAGGAAGAATAGAATGATCATGGAAACTGCAAGGGCCATGCTTCATGATCAATATCTTCCCATTCATCTATGGGCAAAAGCTGCAAGAATAGCGGTGTATGTACAAAACCGTACTCCACACAAAGTACTCAAGAATAAGACATGTGAAGAAGCCTTTTTCGGTAAGAAACCAGAAGTAATCCATCTCAAAATATTTGGCTATTCAGTGTACATACACATTCCAAAAGAGAAGTGGAAAAAATTAGATCCTTTAGGAAAGAAGGGCATATTTGTGGGATACTCTGAAAGCTCGAAGGCTTACAGAATATACTTCCCAGGATTTCAAGAAGATCGACATTAGCAGGGATGTAACATTTGATGAAGACTCAGAGTACAACATATATAGAAAGAGACCTACTGAAGAACCAAAAGAAATATAAGCACCCAGAATTCATGACACAACCATGAATGAAGAAACTCAAGAAGAAGATCGAGAATTTGAAGAACCTCAAGAACCTGTAGATCCAACTCAGGAGAAGAATCCTCATAAGAGGAAACCTTCTTGGGTACGAGAAGCTATCCAAGGTGTAGAAAGATATGGGGCTCCAGAAGAGAATCACAAAGAAAGAAAAAGGACCAGGTCTTGCTCCAGGTATGTAGCATTGTTATGCGATTTCATCGATAAAAAACCTTCCAACTATGAATAAGCGGTGGAAAGGAAAGAATGGGAGGATGCTATGATTGAAGAGTATCAGTCAATCATGAAGAATGATGTTTGGGGTGTTATTCCAAGGCCAGAGGGGAATTCGATTGTGACTTCCAAATGGATTCACAAGATCAATCATGCTACATATGGAAGAATAGAAAAATATAAAGAAATATTCATGGCTCGTGGCTTCTCCCAAAAACAAGGAATAGATTGTGAAGAAAATTTTGAACCTAGAGCCAAATACACTTCCATCAGATCAGTACTTTCTCTGACTGCAGTGATGAAATGGAAGATACACCAGATGGATGTCAAGACTGCCTTCTTGAATGGTGTAGTGGAAGAGGAAGCGTATGTGGAGCAGCCACTCAGTTTTGAGACACATGATAGGGAATCTCATGTGTGTAGATTGAAGAAAGACGTGTACGGCTTGAAATAGGCACCCAGGACATGGTACGACAGAATTGAAAGCTTTCTATCCAGTTTGGGCTTTACAAAGAGTAAAGCAAATTCCAACCTTTACTACAAGGTTGAAGATGAAAACCTAGTGATGCACCTACTATATGTAGATGATATGTTTGTAACAAGTATGGATGGGTTGATTGCTGATACAAAGAGAAAGCTTGCTGTTGATTTAAAAATGAAGGACTTGGGTATGATGCATTATTTTATAGGCATGGAGGTGTGGCAGAATATGGATGGAATCTTCCTCGGACAAGGGAAGTATGTAGTAGAGATCCTAAAGAGATTTGGGATGATGGACTCCAAGGCATTAACCACACCTATGGCATCGAACCTGAAGCTATTAAGTGATGCTTCATCTGAGTCAGTTGATGCCACGATGTGTCATTAGATGATTGGATCCTTGATGTACCTGACGAACACGAGACTAGATATTTGCTTTACCATGAACACCTTGAGCCAATTCCTGACAGATCCGAGACATGTTCACTTGATTGCTGCAAAGCATATTCTGAGGTACCTGAAGGGTACAGTTGATTATGGGATCAAGTATGAAACTAATTAGAAGATTAACCTAGAAGGTTATGTTGATTCAGATTGGGCAGGCAGTGCCATCGATAGGAAGAGAAATTCAGGGTGCTACTTCAGTATGGGATTAGGTGTGATTTCTTGGTTTAGCAGGAAGCAATCCTGTGTGGCACTGAGTACAACTGAAGCAGAGTATGTCGCATCTTGTTCAATTAGTTGTGAGGCAGTATGGCTGAGGAAGCTACTGTCTGATTTATTTGATATCCAGATAGATGCTACTTGTATATATTGCAACAACCAAAGTTGTGTGAAGTTGTTGAAGAACCCAGTGTTCCATGAAAATTTGAAGCGTATCAAGATAAAATATCACTATATCAGGGATATGGTGTAGAGAGGAGCAGTGAAGCTCCAATATGTTTCAATGGACGAACAGATAGCTGATGTGTTGACTAAGCCATTGGATAGGGTGAAGTTTGAGTACTTCAGGGAGAAGCTTGGTGTTCTCCAGATTGAGATTCCTCCCAAGAGGAAGTGATGTGTCTGTGCTGAGCCCTTCTGGCATGGTGAGAGGATTGGTTCCTTCCATGGTCAGATGTAAGTGTTGTGCTCTTCCAACATGGTGAGAGGATTGGTTCCTTCCATTGTAAGATATATGTGATGATTCCACATCCAGCATCAAAAAGGGTTGGCTCTGTGAAGACACATCTAGTATGAAAAAGGACTAGCTCTATGTGGATTCCACATCCAACATGAAAAAGGGTTGTCTCTGTGAAGACACATCCAGCATGAAAAAGGACTAGCTATGTGTGGATTCCACATCTAGCATGAAAAAGGGTTGGATTTGTGAAGACTCATCCAGTATGAAAAAGGACTGGCTCTGTGAGTGTTCCACATCTAGTATAAAAAAAGACTAGCTCTGTGAAGACTCATCCAGTATGAAAAAGGACTGGCTCTTTGTGTGTTCCACATCTACTATGAAAAAGGACTAGATCTTTGAAGACTCATCCAGTATGAAAAATGAATGGCTTTGTGTGTGTTCCACATATAGTATGAAAAAGGACTAGCTCTGTGAAGACTCATCCAGTATGAAAAAGGAATGGCTCTGTGTGGATGCCACATCTAGTATGAAAAAGGACTAGCTCTGTGATGATACATCCAGTATGAAAAAGGATTGGATCTGTAGATGTACATATAGCATGAAAAAGGGAAATCTCTGTAGAACTTCCTGTGATGAGAAGAATCAAGAGAGAGCACCCGTGATGATGGCCCAGTGATGATCCAGATTGAGTGATGATGATCCAGCAGAGATGATCCAATAGTGATGATCTAGATCGAGTGATGATCCATATCAAGATGAAGATGACTTGAAGATGAAGATAACTTGAAGATGAAGATGACTTGAATATGAAGATGGCTTGAAGATGAATATGACGAGAACTCATTGATGATCCAAATGATACAAAGAAGAAGACCCGTGCTGATAAATTGTGTCAAGAGAATACCTTCCTAGTTAAGAGAGAGTGTTGATGTATTTGTAACTTCAAAATGTATTCACTTGTATTTCTTATGTATTGTACCCTGATGTTTATTTCGGGATGTGTCTATAATATACTTGAGTCATGTCATGCCCCGATGTTCCTATCGGGATTTTCTATAATGTAAACAAGTCATGTCAAGTCATTATGGGTAACCCTCCTATTGTTCAAGGGTTAAAGTCCCCCGCAGTTCCAGGGCACTAGGGTTATTAGACTCTCATAGAGAAGTATTCCCTAGTAGGTTATTGTCAAGTTGAGGATTAGTATAAATAGAGAGTGAGCCTCTCTATTTAGGACACACTCACTCACACTCAGTTGTAGCGCATAGTTGAGAGAGAAGAAGTTGTTGGGGCTAGAAAGAAAGAGGCTACTGCTATCGAGAGATCATCTTATTGTTTTGGGGTTTTACTTTTGGTCCTGATTCTATCTCTGAGGAAGTTGCGTGGTTTTCTCCATTTATTGTTTCCCTAAGGATAAACATTGTGTTCATTTTCTCTTGTGTTTGATTGTTGTGCTTGTTATTCTTTCAGTTAAAGATCCTAATATAAGGCTATATTATATGATAAAAATCTAACATTTTTTGCGGCTACTTTGTTAGGGAAATGGGAAATGACAAATTTTAAAATAAAATAAAAAACACTTTTGGGACTAACTCGAGCCTTCCGGGGAAATACTGGCAACCAAGGTCGTTCTTTTCGAAGGAAAATTAGAAGCCTTAATTATATGGTCAATCTAATGGATTTACTTTCATCTTTTTTAGTATCTTATCACCTCCTTGGCCCATATGCATGGAATGACGTGGGAAAATGGTGTTTCTACTATCGATTATGGTGTATAATGATAATGAAACTGATGAGAAGGTAAGCGAGCAAATTTTGGTTGTTAACATATTTCTTTCTAATGTGCTAGGTCATGATCACATTGATTGAAATACATCATAGGACTTTCATACTTTCAGGAGAAATGAAATGGCACCTGGAAAAAAAATTAGAACCATGGTGGATAGGAATTTCTCTCTAAAGGAATTACAAAGGCCCATACCTAAAGAAAAATCACTCAAATAGGTGAGTCATATATAATATCATGTATAGATGAGGTGGGAATACACATGCTTGTATCAATGTCTCAATATAATTTGGGATCTAGACCAAGAGGGGCCTGATTGATACATGAATAATTGTTAGATACAATGCATCATGAGGGTTTATGAGGGACCTAATATGGATACATAATCATGGTTTAACCATGTCTGATATGAAGGACATATGTTTGAAAAATGGCATCAAAATGAAATGTTGAATCATAGTAACCCAATCCCTACTAAAACTGAAGGGTCCCAAACCTGGAAGGAGTAGAGAGTGAGGTAACTCCTCATAGCTGACTCAAATAACTAAATTATTGAGTCAAATGGGTCCAAGAAAATACAAATAAAACTAGATCTTTATTTCCAATCCATCCCAAATGGCATAGGAATCATGGGAATAAAGGGATTCAAAATAGACTAAAAAACTAGAGGGAGTCAAGGATCTTTGGGATCTTCAACCAAACTAGATAAGTGAACCATTAACATGTATGATTCTTAATAGTTCAGATAATGAGATGGAGTTGAACACATAAAAAAAATCACGCCAAGGGGGGAAGAGGTCACCCCTTAGTCGGTCCAAGGGGACCCATCAATGATGGTCATGGGGCCAAGGTATAGGGTACCTCTAGGTCTATCCTTTGGAATATATGTATTGATTTTGACATAGGGAGGCCCACTAACATCAAGGAAATGAGGTTTCCTTATTGGAAGAACAAGGTATATGGATTCTTAACGAAGAGAAAGGGGGACCGATACACGAAAGGGGGGATATAGGGGTCACTTAGCGGGGGACTCAAACTTCCTTTATTCAAAGGATGAAGGCATGGTTATCCTAACAACATATGTGAAACTCATGATAATATCAAGAGAGGGAAACACGTGTGGGGATCGGGGGACATAATTTTAGTGGGAGAACTCACAAAGTGGAAGGAAGTTGTACTAAGGTCAACTCTAGGATAGGGTGGCATTAGTAAGAATCCATGGTTGACTCATTGTATAATGATATAAATAAAGGAAAACAAGGATGATGCCACAATGTGTATACAATATGCATGAGTATTGAATAGCATTGTTATTAAATAGTTTCCCAATTACATGGGAACCTGAGAGAGCTAATAAGGGGAGGAAAAGATAGAAGTGTCTAATGTACAACCAAATTAATCAATGAATGTGAAAATAGAATATCGAATTAATCATGGGTAGGACATTGCTGGTAATATCTTTGAGGGAGGATGAATGGAGGAAAAATATTGTAATTTTTTATAGTATGGATGCAGTGGTTGGATCATGAATGTGTAACCTGAAACATCAAATTGCCATAAATTCCATAAGTGTGAGATTACAGGGGTAGAGAAATGAGTGATGATGATCAAGATAATTTTTCTTAGTGAAAAATCACAAACTAGACAGACTCCCAATCCTACGAGAAGAGAAACGACATGGGTGTTTAATGGAATAGGGGTACTAATCCAGGGTTCCAATGTAAGGAAAGTTGTATTGTCAGGAAAGGTCAAATCCAATGGTGGTTGGGTAGGGCCACTTACCCAAAAAAATAAGGGGGTAATATAGGATTAAAATGGGATCAAACAATGGTGATGCACATGTTGTTTTACCAATGGAAATCACATATATTCCAATTTGAGAAAATATACTTGTAAGAAAAGGTTGCATGCCGAGACAAGTCGGTCCCACAACAACATGGACCTGCACACATGGAAATAATACCAGATCATAAAATTTATTATGTAAATTAATCCAAATGTAAAAGTATCATATAACATAGAAATGTGGGCTAAATTGCATGTGGACACCAAAAACAAGGGAAGCATGGCCTCGAAAAGGTCCTTAATTATAGAAAATGGATCATATAAACAGGAGGAGCACAAAATCATGATTCTAATGCTATGAATGGAGTGTCAAAATGGTTTTTTATGAGTTCATACAATTAGGAAGAAAATTTGGCCCAAATTACTATAAATGGTTGGGCCCCAACAACCTAGGTGTCATCTTCACTGTTTATTATTGGAGGCGCTTGTGGGTCCAAAACTTGAAGCATTGATTTCTCCCAATTTGTTCATCAAATTCAGATCATGTGATTGGCAAGTTAGAGGTCTCACCTTATCCTTTAATTTTATCCAATTCATTCCCTACTTTGGGCCTCCAAGGCGATAGGGTGAACTCTGGAGGTTTTGAGGTGAGGGTCACACCTTTCGAGGGAATTTCAATGAATGCAATCACCAATTTTCTCTCAATAGGTGTGAAAATTTCCTCCTTGTATGAGGGAAAGGCACAACCCTAAGTCATTCTTAGCAGGTAAAAACCAACAAATAGGTTTGTAAATTGATTTTCCTTAACTAAATGCAACCTAGGTCACTCCTTTAGGGGAAAAAGATGGACTCAGTCACTACACTAATTGTAATGATGTAGACTCACACCAAGGATTGGTTGATATGAGATAAGGATAAAGTAGAGGGAGAGAGATTTGGTTGAGATCCATAGAGACATTAGGAATGATCCATCAGTGAGGGATAACCTCACAAAATATGGGTTACTTAAGTTTAGAAAGAACCATTTGATGAGTGTAAAATTTGGATTGCACAACATCACAACAAAATTTTTTAATCATGTGCAAACCAATCCTAGCTATATATATGCAATAGATCATGCTTCACTTATAATTTACCAAGGAGAAAGACAGGAAAATAGAATAAATATGAAGCAAATATTAAGTAAAACACTTAAGTGGATTGATTTTCCACTGTGTTTATTGAGAAAAAACCAGTACAACATATAGGCATTATTACACGCAATACCTTGGGAAAATACGATGGGACCAACAAACCATATTATTCACTCACAAAATGGTAGGATTTGATTGGACCAATTCACCCATCAATGACATAAGGCCAAGTCTAAATACTAGATTGGGTCATAATGAGGATCAATGAACACGAGGGACCAAAGGGTGGTGTCATAATAAGGTTCAATGAATCATGGGGACCAAAAGTAGGTAGGAAGGTCAATAGGTGTGAACAAATCCATTATCAGGGTGCTAGAGGTGGTTTTTAGTGGCTTGGTTTTGGACCATTAATGAGAAAATTGACAAAATCCTCAAGAAGGCACACCCATAATCCTTAAAACAAGTAAATGAAATAATTACCCCATAAATGTAGCATAGAGGACCGCATTGAGTCCATAGAACATGAAAAATAGTGGGTAAGTGGACAAACAATATTTTATGGCATAAACACTAGTCTAAGTGGGTCAAATGTGGACAAACTAGGATCCAAGACACTATACTAGGAACTAGAACCATTTTCACATGGAACAACTTACACTAAACACTTGGAACCTTATGCAAAGATTATAAAACAAGGTCTAGATGGGAAATATGTTCCAACAATGAGGTCGAAGAGGTTATTTTAATAAATATATTCAAGTATTGGGATAAATATGTGGGTGCATCGATTATACAAGGTGAGCGTATCAAGATCACCCTCCAGGATGTGTACTTCATGATGGGGCTCCCTATGTTAGGAGTCATATGTGACACACAACTTATGAATCCAAGCGATGTCTACATGGAGGACATGTTGGCATAAAACTACCAACATTGTTAGCCTAGAGATTTGAGCAGTTAATGTTGGCATCATATGAGTACCAGGGTCGAGTAGGACAAACATGATCTTTGAGGGGAAAATGATGGTGGTGGAGCAGGTGCTTGGGGTAAGTACTTTAGGTGGTCCCAAATATTTTAGACACCATTGGTGATAGTTGAACCACTATAGTTGGAATAGAGGTTAATTAATCTTTGAGACATCCATCTATGAATTTCTCCTTGAGCAAGTGCCAACATTACACCCCCATGTTGAAATCTTGGGTGGTAGGCCTATGGAGTCAAGAATACGACATTAGTAAGATATGATGGTACAAGGAAAATGAAGAGTAGTGAATAATGTCTTTGGTCATTGATTCATCACACTTTAGTGCCATATCCTCATAGTCATTAAGGACTATCCATACATTGGGATGGAATTCTGAGGAGACCTGAAACTTCCACACCCACCTAACTAGGCTTGGGGTATTGTTTTATGTATTATTATGCATTATGGTTATGACTGTTGTGTTTATGTACTAGTATGGATGGTAGCTAGATTTGATTATGTGATCATGGTATTAATTATTCATCATATATGTATGTGCATATGTGTGACTGCCTCCCCTAATTAGATTAAGCATAGATGTGGAAGATTCAAGGGATTCAATCCTTCTCCCCTTGAGGACAACATCAATGATG
Organism: Pseudotsuga menziesii; assembly: GCA_001517045.1. NCBI lineage: Eukaryota > Viridiplantae > Streptophyta > Pinopsida > Pinales > Pinaceae > Pseudotsuga > Pseudotsuga menziesii. The sequence goes on from LPNX010973719.1 coordinate 396,870, forward strand.
GATTTTGTTGGGTGTCATAACATCTAGATTAATTCACCTAATATTTAATTATCGACCAGGGTTGGTAGGCTTAGAGTTGATACAAAATATATGCGAAGGTAGATGGTGTCGTGTAAATATTTTAACAAATGAAAGATCGAAATATCTTTCAAAATGAAAAACCGAGTCAAGCTCCTAAGAATTCAATTATTAAAGTAATTAGGCCGGAACAAGATACTAAACTAAACAATCAATAATTTATTTCATAAGAAACTAACTTTAAATCAGAGAAAGATACTATCAACAACTAATATTTAAATGGGAAACTAGGATGCAAGGAAGACCTAATTCATAAATAAGTAGGAAACTTAATAAATAAAACCTAATAAAAAAGAAACAAGTAGAAAACTTAATAAAGAGAAACAAGTAAAAAAGTTAATAGGAATGTCTTTGGATTATGTCCTACAAGATTCTTTCAGTAGTCACACAATGAAAAAGGAAAAACATAAAAACATACTAAGGATAACACATATAACATGGAAACATATAAATTAATACAAAGGAATGAACACAAAACAATACAACAGTAAAAGGAAATAAGAAACAAACTCAAGAAACAAAACATAAAATAACTCAAAATAGATTTAAGGTGAAAAGAAGTAAGGTAACTTTTAATAAAATGCCTAAAACAATTCAATTTAACTTTAGTATAAAATAAAACTATCCTTCAAGTATTGCAGTCAAAGCATACTTCAAACACTAAAGAAACAGAACTTAAAACAATTTCAAAATACATTAAAAACACTAAAAACGAAATAGTGGGCTGAATGACAGATTGGACTGTGGGTCCGAAAGGAGTGACTGAATGACAGTTTAAATAGGATGTCCGAATGATACTCTACACAATTAAAATGACAGAAATTAACCTAAATGATCTACTCTTCATATGAATTCATGCACATGTGAATTTTAATGCAAATAAACAGTAAATAAACCTATTTATTAATCACATTTAACAATGAAATGAACTTAAATGAATTCATAAAAGAAATCATTATATATTAATAAACAAACTGAAATTCAAATTGCATAAACTTGGAACAGAAAGGAAAGAATCATAATTAAAATTATATTCTATCTAATTGCAAATACTGAACAGTAAACTAGAAATGAAATGACTGAAAGAAAATGGAAAGCAAACTATGTGTGCAATCTAGTTATTTAATTCTAGAAATAAAATTTATTACATGAAGAAAATGAAATAATAAAACTAATTGGAAACAAAACTAACTACAACAGAAAAGATGAAAGAAATAAACAAGAAAAGAGAAGAAACCTCTGGTTGATGAGGGGCCCTGTCAGCAATTAAGGGTGAGACCTAGATAAATTCTACTCAAACACAATCATCAAAAGCAAAGCATACAACTTCTATTAATGAAGATGGAACAGAAATACAATGTGCTCAAGAACAACAAATCAAAGCATGAACTGATAAAACTGCGAGCTAACTAAGCTCTCACGTAGAGGCTAGTATATATAGTTGTTTATAGAGATGATCAAGTCAACCCTTTAGTGGTTTACTTCTCTCTAAATTTAGTCAATCCATAAAGGCGTCTAACTGCTAAAAATCCAATGCATAACATCTTCCTCCTTCAGCACGCGTTGGCTCTCTTCATTGGACGATGTGACACACAGGCTCCCTCTTCAGCACAGTTGGTTCTCTTCAACATGGTTAAGGTGGTGCACAACTCCTTCTTTAGCACAGCAAGTAGAGTGGTGTTGAACAGATGAGAGCACATAGATGCAAGTCTTCTAGAATGTGAGCTAATACATCAACCCAACGCGTGGACTGTTGGTGAGGTGTCGACGAAGGAGTCTACAGGATGGCAGATCATCTAGAATGTGAGATTCATTACCCGGATGCGTGGATAGTAACATTTCGTAGGCTATTTCAATTGTTTTAATTCCTAAAATCAATTCTCAACAACGCACAGTCTGGTTAGCGATCTGGATGGGAAGCTGAACAATGAGTTGGACTGTGAGCTAGATATGCTAGGCACAGATCTAGGATCAATGAAATTTCTATTTGCTAGTGCACTTCAGGACTATGGTCTGCAGCAACAACATTTCAATGCCTGGAAACCTTGCCAATGAGTATTGCGCAGTGAGTTGGATGATGAGTTGGATGTGCTGTGTGAATGGCAAGTTGGATGCATTCTTGTTGTTAATTCATCCAAAAATATTATATAACCTGCAAACAAATATACAAATCAATTAATATATCAAATACGCTTCAATAATGTCAATTTTAATCAATAAAATCATAAAATGATAATAATGAATGAATTTTATATAAACCTTAAGCTCATACATACCTGGGGTTAAGTGGTGATCTACGTGGCAGAAAATATGTAAAAAGATAATAAAACATATGTTTAATTGAGTAATTTAACTGCCAAAAATGATAACAAATCTGGGATCAACATTCCCCCAAACCAAAGAAATGCCAAGTCCCACTGAGCAAAGAGAAAAATAAGAGATCACACTGTCATAGCGAATTTTGAGATGTGAGGCCACAACAGGCATATGCATAAATGAATGAGTTCATAAGGTTTGAAATTAATTCAACCATGTCCAAAGTAAAACTTTGGACAGTCTAAACATATGAAACGAAAGGTATAAATCACATTTACGATAAGATTGATCAACAATAAAATCAGTCATCTGATAGTTTACATGCATGATTGGTTAAGAGGGTAGGGTTTCCAACAGTGAAATGATAAAAAACTTTTAAGGTCAAAGCATCCATATGTAGATAAAAACTTATTTTCCAAAAAAAATAAAATTTTGTTAGCAAATTTTAATCATAAGTGTTATGATATCACTATGTTTTATTCAGATTGCCATTTGGTATTTCATTTGGACCTTCATTCGATCCTTCATATAGTTCTCCATATTGATTTTTCTGTGAAAATATGCTTCATGCTATGTAGAAATTCAGGCCTGCAGTAGATTAATTTCACTCACAGCAATTAACAATTGATCATGCAAAATTATCAACAATGGAGACTGAATATGGAGCTGTAACACAAAATTATATTAACTGAGTGTACAATAGCCAAACCTGTAATAACATAGGCTGCTGAATATATAGAATACATGAGCAAATCGAATGCATGAGGAAGCATCCAAATCTAGCATAAAGCAGGCTTACCCAAAATAGGCAAATCCCCCATAGGTGTAAAAAGATGATCCCAAATCTATCAAGGACCCCACGAATTAGCAAGGGCGCATGGGCAAGCTAAAGAGTGGTCAAATGGCAGCTCATATATGCAAAAGCATGGAGGAATGAGTGGAGGAGGAAGAGGCAACAAAGCTGATTCACCTCACCTAGTCTTGCTTTCCTATGTGCCTTAAAACACTGAAAAAGCAGGGAATAAAGCAGAAAAAGTAGATGGGCGCCTAGGAGGCCAGGAATAAAGCAGATTTGATTCCTAAAGCTCTCAAGGGCGCTACATGAGTCAAAGATGGCAAGTTTGACCTCTATGGATAGGCAATTAGCAACTTGCACATGGTGGGACTCATGGACTAGGCAAATAAGACAAAATAAATGGAATAATGTCTAAGTGGGTAAATACTATGGGTTGATTATTCTAACATGCTATAACCAAGTTCCACTACTTATATTATCCTGAAAACACTTATCATTTGTTAGGGATATATAGATTTGACATAAATAATGAAAAATAAAAACAATCTAATTTTTCCTAATCTCCCCCAAACCAAAGATATGGTGTGTCCTCAAGCCATACAATAGAGAAGAATTAATTGTTCCATATAACGAAAGAAAATATTTCTACCATGCTGTTATTGTTTTGTAAAAAAAAAGACAAAGAAAAACTAAATAGTAAATGGGAATGATTCAGATATGTATGTTCATGAAAAATATAACAGTGCTTAGAAAGACCACTTGTATGAAGATAATATAACCAAAAGGATGCCATAGGAAAAGCTAATCATCCATGCCTTATTTTAAAGATATCTTATCATCACAAAATATGGAAGTTTACCCCGGAGTGTGTGATATTTACAACTATGGGTCCCATTTCTAGGATAATGACATCCTAGGTATATGTTGAATTAGATGGCCAGGGTCAAGCTCAACTTACAACCATTCTCAAATGACATTATAAACAGTTGGTCGTGACATGTTTATTCACAAATACTAAAATTTTTCTTTATATTATCATTGTTTTACGAACTATGTGCATAGTAGTGCATTAACCAGATCTCTTTTACCCAGTATTTCCCCGCTTCCAGTAGGCCTGTTCAGTACCTTGACGGGTTTACCTTGGTACCATGCAAGCATAGTCCTGCTACCAGCAAGCCTGTTCAGTACCTCGATACGATTACTTGCATTTATCGAGCTTCCATGTTGTAATTTTGTGTGTGTGTGTGTACTTAGCATTGACCCACTGCCAGCATGCTTGTTCAGTACCCCGATGAGTTTGCCTTGTATAATGATATGAAATATATGGAAGACGATTGGTACTAGAGCATGTTAAGTCCCGATAAACACATAATTCAATTTTGTAAAATAAACTTATAAGTAATTTCATAATGGCCTTAACCATATATCATGTCGAAAGAGAATAACTTAAATATTTTCTTTAACCTTATAGTCCTTCTTCTTCATAAAAGAAAAGTAATGTTCCCCACAGACAAAAATTTCACTTACTCTCGAATTATCACTAAAATACTTTGAGATACAATTTTTGATAACAAGTATAGGATGAACTAGTAATCCCTAGGTATAAGATAATATTGTGAAAAATATAATAACGAAAGTGGATCTATCAAGCAATTGTTAAAAAAACAAATTAGAAAGATACATGTCTGAATAAAAATACCCAAAACCATATGGATCATAGAAGAGATGGTTAAGAATCATATACAAGGGATTGTATTTTTTAATTTTCACTATAAGCTACAAATCCCAAAAGTACCCCAAGAAAGGTTAAGATACCTTATGAATGTTTTAACATACTTCCCTTTTCCAAGTATTACTCCATGAGCTGCTTATAGAGATAAATTACTTGAAATCAATATGCAAAACCGCTTGTTAGATGATTCAATTTATCCATAAAAATATATATATAAAAAGAAAAAGAGTCCATTGTAAACAATTTGTTAGAAATGACTCTTATTTATTCAGAAAAGCAAACACATATTTACATATATACAAGTGATAATAACCCCAAAATACCTTTTTTAAGGATCAAGAGGAGGAGGAATAACTTCCCCTTCAACCAATTACATTTCATTATGCTGCAAAACATTTTGTATGAAATACTATTTAGATGTTGGTTGGTGATAAAGTCTAAGTCTGTGTCCATTTACTACAAAGGAAATTTATGAGCCATCAATTGTCTTAATTTTTACTGACCCATTGTCAAAAGCTGTAACTACTTCATATGGGCCCATCCAATGGGTAGTTAACTTTCCTTTGAAATTTTTAAACCATGAGTCGAATAATAATGCCTGATATCCAGTATTAAATTTCTTTTGCTTAATAAATTTATCATGCCATGTATTTTGTTGATTCTGTATTAGCATGGTTCTTTGGAGTGCATCTTGTCTAATCTCATCTAGCTCATTAATATGCAATATTCGTTGTTTATGTGCTTCATCCAAATTCATGCCTAATTGTGCTACCATACGAAAGGTTTTAACTTGAAAATCAACAGGTAAAAGGACTTGTTTTCCATACACTAATTCGTAGGGGGTATGTCCGATAGCGTTTCTCCATGTTATCCTATAGGCCCATAAAGCCTCCAGAAGTCTATCTTCCCAATCCTTATGATGTAAGTGAATGGTTTTATTTAAAATGGCTTCTAAAACTTTGTTGGTTTATTCTACCTGACCATTATCCTATGGATGATAAGGTGAAGAATTGCAATGTCGAATGCCATATTTCGTAGTAAGTTCTTTCATTAATTTAGAAGTAAATTGAGTACCTTGATCTATGACGATTTCTCTAGGCACACCAAACTGGGTAAATATTTATTCATATATAAATTCTAACATTGATTTCTCTATGGCCCTTAAAAAAGCTTTAGCTTCTACCCATTTGGTGACATAGTTCGTGCAAACTAGGATATACTTCTTTTTACGAGACATGGGAGAAATCGGTCCTACAAAATGAAGAGCCCATTTTTTAAAAGGTTCAATCATAGCTTGGGGTTGTAGGGGCATCTGATCAGATGATGTAGGTCTACCCATTCTTTGGAAAATATCACATCCTTTAACATATTTGGTTGCATCCTTAAAAATACTTGGCCAATAATAAACAAAATGTAATACTTTGTATGTTGTCCTATTATCAGAAAAATGGCCTCCACATGGTCCATCATGGCATGCATGGAGGATGTCTGTCATTTCATCTTCTCGTACACATCGTCGAATAATAAGATTTGGACTAGTGTGGAAGAGATCATTATCTACCCAAGAATACTTGGAACTCTGAACTATAATACGATGCTTCCAATGAGGGGACAAATGGTTTGGTAATTTCCCAGTTGCTAAATAATTGGAAATATATGTGAACCAAGGGGTATGAACAGATACAGCAAATAGATATTCATCAAGAAAAAATTCATCAACTGATTTAGTGTCATCTTCATGTTGATTACAGGAAAGGAAATATGCTACCAGATTTTCTTTACCAGGTCGGTCGATGACGGTAATGTTAAATTCTTGCAATAAAAGAAGCCACTGAGTCACTCTACCATTGGTAATTGTTTTATTCATTATAAATCTAATGGTGGAGTGATCGGTATGCACAAAAACTTCATAACCTGTAATGTAATGGTGAAATTTATTAATAGAATAAACTACTGCCAAAAATTCTTTTTCAGTAACAGTGTAATTATGTTTGGCAGGAGTCAAATTTTTGCTAATAAAATAAATGGCATAAGTTGCTTGTCCCTCTTTTTGGCCAAGGACTCCTCCTATGGCTGTATTAGAGGCATTAGTGGATATATGAAAAGGAAGGGACCAATTGGGACCCCTAAGTATTGGTGCCATCGATAGCTTATCTTTTAGAATTTCAAAAGCATTTTGACAAGATTCTATCCACTGAAATTCTACATCCTTAGTAAGCAATTTAAACATTGGTGCAGCTATTTTAGTGAAATTTTCAATAAAGCGACAGTAATAGCCTACATGAACAAGAAAGCTTCTTACATATTTTTGAGTTTTCGAAGGGGGAAGGTCAACAATGACTTCGATCTTAGTAGGATCTACCTTAATTCCTTGGGAGGAAACATGGTGTCCTAAAACTATACCTTCTGTCAATAACATTTTACATTTTTCATGACTAAGAGATAAATTCGTTTCTTGACACCAGATCAAGACCTTTTCAAGATTGTCAAGGGCTTTCTGAAAGGCATTGCCATAGGCTGTAAAATAATCCATGTATACCTCCACACAATCATGTATAAGATCGGAAAAGATTCCTAATACTGCTCACTGAAAGGTGGCAGGCATTACATAGGCCAAATGGAAAAACTCTATATGCATATGTTCCCAAAGGACATGTAAAAGTGGTCTTGTCTTGATATTCCAATGCTATTAAAATATGGTTGTAACCACTATATCCATCAAGAAAGGAAAAATATTGTTTACCTGACAGGGTATCTAATACTTGATCAATAAAAGGTAAAGGAAAGTAGGCTTTGAGTGTGGATTTGTTTAGCTCCCTAAAATCAATGCAAATACTTCATTTCCCTATGACTTTCTTTGGGACTACCACTAAAGGAGAAACCCATTTACTATCAGAGATAGGATAGATGAAACCAACAGTAAGGAGTTTTTGTAATTCTTCTTTTACAATATCCTTTAGAGAAGGATTCATCCTCCTCTACGGCTGTCTTACAGGTGAAATGTTTGGATCCATATAAGTATGGTGAATACAGGTTTCAAGGTGTATACCCTTCATATTGGTGTATTCCCATGCAAATTCTCCAACTTTTTTTTTAAGGACTTGAAGTAGCTATGCTTGTTGGTTTTCACTTAACCCTATGTTTATATGCAAAAAAAATTCAGGACCAACCTCACAAGGTATGGTATTGGGTCCTATATGCTCTTCAATAGTGAAGACACAAGGTGTCTTCGTAAACATTGAGAGAGCCATGTTCTCTTGAAATTTTTCTCCAAAAATCTGATCAAAATGAGCAAAAGACTAAGGAAAATATGTACAGGTTGTTGAAGAAACAAACTGATTTAATAAATTCTCAGTGGTCTGCTCCTGAAGTACCAAGGAAAAATCACTAGGGAGGGAGAGTTCATCAAAGTATTCTTCCCCGAAAGAACAATTTAACCACCATGAGTTTTAAGTTATTGGTTGTGATTGGGGGTATAAAATAAGTCTCTGTGTAGACAACCCATTAGAAATAGTCATCTCTCCATCCCTACATCCTATAAAAGCATTTGCGGTATCTAACCATGGTCTTCCCAAGATAATAGGATGCCCTTTAGAAGGATCCTTTGATTCTACAACCATAAAGTTAACAAGGTATTCCCATGAGGCTACTGATATGACAATGTCATCCAGGACTCCAACACGTTTTACCGTAGTACAGTCTGCTAGTTCTAGGATGGAAGGGGTATGTTGGAGAAATTGTCCTAACTGTAAAAATTCTAAGATTGTGGTGGTCATCATGTTGATAGCAGATCCTAAATCAATTAATGTATTTTCTATGGTGGTGTTGTTTATAATTGCAGTCACTACTGGGGCTCCTGGATTTGTATATTTTTCAATCGGGGACTGATCTGTCATACATTCAGACATCTCTCCTATACATGAATTATGAGAGGGTCTTTTTGCTTCTTCCTTGGGAGTTTAATACATAGCTCCTTTATTACCTTGATGTAGATTGGTATGTCCTTGATAGCTTGTAATAGAGGAATTTTGACATAGATATTCTTTAATTCATTAAAAATTTTATACTCTGGATGAACTACAGGTTTTTCTATCACTAGTCTTTCCAGGAATGGAGGAACTCTTTGCTCCTAAATAGTTTCTTGCAGAGGATGGCTGTGTATTGAAACCTTCAAAATTTTCACATCCTCCAAAATGGCATGAGTTCATTTGAATCCTCTTCTTCTTCACTCGCTTCATGAATGATGACTAATGACCTGGGTTTATCATTCACAACTCTTCCAGATCGTAATTGAATCTCATGTATAGGTACAGTTGAAATAAGATATGATGGAAGAGTTTGCAACTCAATGTTGTTAAGAGCTTGAGTTGGTTTATTATTTGGGTTAGGTATCAGTTGTGCAGGTAATAATGTTAGTTGAGGAGGATTTATGTTCTGGAAGTGATGAGGTTGTTGTGTAATGAAAGGAACTAGAGGTACAAATCCAAGAGGAATTTGCTAGAAATTTTTTTGATGCTGAGGATAAGGATGATTAGGTGCAGGGACAAGTTGTGACTCAGGATATGGTTGTCATCTCCACCCTTATGACCAATATTGTTGTTGCGGAAATTGAGGAGGAGGGTACTGGGGTGGGAAATTCTACCAACTTTAATTGTTCCATTGTTGAGGTGGTTGATATGGAGGATAATAGAGTGGAGGTTGTGGTGGAAAGTTTTGATATGATGGTTGGTCTCTAGGTTACCAAGGAGGCCTCCTTTATGTTTCAGCTACATCCCCACTCTTGTAGATGGCTTGCAACCCAAGAAAGAATGGGCATTTATCTGTTGGATTCCCTTTTGTACAGATGTGACATACAGAGATGTTGTTTAATGGACATTCCCTTTGGGGATGTTTAGTCCTACATCTTGGGAAAAAAATACTCATTACTGCTCATTCTTCATCCTTCCTTTTCTTGGCTTTTAAAGCATCTAGTTGAGAACCCATTACTCCTAAGACATCAGTTTTGAAATTCTCCAATGGGTTTCCTAACTCTACCCTTGTAATTCCACCTGAACTAGGAATGTTTCCTCTTACATTTCTACTATAAGGCTCTCGAAATTTTTTTCCAACTTTCCCCCTAATTCTAGAATAATTTTTACACATCTCACTGATTTGTGTAAAGGTTTTTTGAGAAATGTTGCCATATGCCATGAGCTTAAGCCTTTCTAGCAAGTCCTCGGAGATCCCCTTAAGAAAAAGTGTATGTTTTGCATCTTCTTGGAGGTCACTATATTTTGATTTATGTAATGTAGAAACGAACCTTTCAAGATAATCCTCTAGGCTCTCGTCTTCAAGTTGTTGTATCTTGAATATATCATGTCGAGAGTCCTTAGGTTTGCAATACTCTTGGTATTTTCACAAAAAAGGAGGTTTTCATATCATCCCAAGTCTTGATAGTGAATTCACCTAATCCCATGAACCATCTCAAGGTGGAATCTTTTACTGTAGCGGGAAAGAGTTTTAATTTATGAGCATCTTGTAGATAATTATATCTCCTACAAAGGATATCTAACTCGAACAAAAATGTGTTCGGGTCCTCATTATTTTTTCCATAAAAAATAAGTAAGGAGGAAGGAGGGATGTTTTTCATAGTTACATAGTGTCTAAAATAGGGAACCCAACGGTAGCCTTAATTTGATTTTCCCCTTTTTCTTATTCATTTCTAACTTCATCATGATCTTCGTTCTCTTCCCATCTCTCCATATAGTCTAGGTTTTTAACATAAATATACCTAGGAGGCCCCTTTCAAGGTGATAATGGGGCGTCCCAACGTTCTTTTTCGGGAGAGGTTTTCCTCTGATCAACTAAATTTTTATTGAATCCTAAAGGGATCGTAGGCTCTACTATGGATGTTTCAATTTGTGAGATAAATGGATCAATGGAGCTTCCAAAGAGAGCATTTACTTGGGCAGGATCAACAAAGTCAACGAAATTTGGATTCCTACTAGTGAGAAGGTTGTATTATTTAGAGTCAAGACTAGTGGAGGATTAGAGATTTCTAGTGGTTGATCCTCTTGAATTTCCTTAGAAATGAGTTCCTTAGGACCTCCTGCCAAGGGTCCTTCTCCTTTTATGGATTTCTTGGTAAGATCTCCTGATAGAGTCTCCTTAGGTTTCTGGGTAGAACTACTTCCTATAGGCGTTTTTTGATACCTTTCTACTAAGTTAGTGGTTGGGATATTACGTCCGCTGTGAAAGTTAGTCGGAATTCAATAAGTTTTCTTGTTTTAACAAATCTACCCTGAGCGTCTCTAAGTCTGCTCATGAAAAAATTCAAACAAAAGAAAACCTATGATACTACTATTGTTGGATTTGGGGGCGCCTGTTATAACAAATGCGTAGGTTCTTACCTCTCATCTTACCGCTCCCCCACCACCAACCTATTGCTGAGCTTCATAAACAATTATATCTATTATACCTTATATAACAACTCCCCGACAACGACGCCAAAAATGTGGTGTGTTATAACGTCTACATTAATTCACCTAATATTTAATTATCGACCGGGGTTGGTAGGCTTAGACTTGATACAAAATATATGCGAAGGTAGAGGGTGCCGTGTAAATATTTTAACAAATGAAATATAGAAAGATATTTCAAAATGAAAAACCGAGTCAAACTCCTAAGAATTCAATTATTAAAGTAATTAAGTCAGAACAAGATACTAAACTAAAGAATCAATAATTTATTTCATAAGCAACTAACTTTAAATCGGAGAAAGATACTATCAACAACTAATCTTTAAATGGGAAACTATGATGCAAGGAAGAACTAATAATAAATAAGTAGAAAACTTAATAAAGAAAACCTAATAAAAAAGAAACAAGTAGAAAACTTAATAAAGAAAACTTAATAAGAAACAAGTAGAAAACTTAATAAAGAGAAACAAGTAGAAAACTTAATAGGAATTTCTTTGGATTTTGCCCTACAAGTTTCTTTCAGTAGTCACACAATGAAAAAGGAACAACCTAAAAAAATACTAAGGATAACACATATAACATGAAAATGGATAAATTAATCGAAAGGAATGAACACAAAACAATACAACAGTTAAAAAAAATCAGAAACAAACTCAAGAAACAAAACATAAAATAACTCAAAACAGATTTACAATGAAAAGAAGGTAAGTTTTAATAAATAGCCTAAAACAATTCAAATTAACTTTAATATAAAATAAAACTATCCTTCAACTATTACAGTCAAAGCATACTTCAAACACTAAAGAAACAGAACTTAAAACAATTTCAAAATACATTAAAGACACTAAAAATGAAACAATGGGCCGAATGACAGACTAAATTGTGGGTCCGAAAGGGGTGACTGAATGACAGTTTAAACAGGTTGTCCAAATGACAATCTACACAATTAAAATGACATAAATTAACCTCAATGATCGAATCTTCGGCTGAATTCGTGCACATGTGAATTCTAATGCAAATAGACAGTAAATAAACCTATTTATTAATCACATTTAACAATGAAATGAACTTAAACAAATTCATAAAAGAAGTCATTATATATTAATAAACAAACTGAAATTCAAATTGCATAATTTTGGAACAGAAAGGGAACAATAAGAACTGAAATTCTATTCTATCTAATTGCAAATACTGAACTGTAAACTAGAAATGAAATGACTGAAAGAAAAAGGAAAAAAAAACTATGCACGCAATCTAGTTATTTAATTCTGGAAATAAAATGCATTATAGGAAGCAAATGAAATAATAAAACTAACTGGAAACAAAACTAACTACAACAGAAAAGATGAAAGAAATAAACAAGAAAAGGGAAGAAACCTCTGGTTGACGAGGGGCGCTCTCAGCAATCAGGGGTGAGGCCTGGCTAACTTCTACTCAAATGCAATCATCAACAACAAATCATACGACTTATATTAAAGAAGATGGAACAAAAATACAATGTGCTCAAGAACAACAAATAAAAGCATGAACTGATAAAAATACGAGCTAACTGAGCTCTCACGTAGAGGTTGATATATATAGTTGTTTACAAAGATGAGAAAGTCATCCCTTTAGTGGTTGACTACTCTCTAAATTTAGTCAATCCATAAAGGCGTCTAACTGCTAAAACTCCATTGCACAACATCTTCCTCCTTCAGCGCATGGTGTCTCTCTTCATTGGACGATGTAACACACAGGATCCCTCTTCAGTGCAATTGGTTCTCTTCAGTGTGGTTGATGTGGAGCACAACTCCTTCCTCAGCGCAATAAGTGGAGTGGTGTTGAACAGAGGAGAGCACATGGAGGTGAGTCCTCTAGAGCGTGGGCTAATACATCAACCCAATGCATGGACTGTTGGTGAGGTGTACAGGAAGGAGGCTGCAGGCTGGCAGATCATCTAGAATGTGAGCTTCATTACCCATATGTGTGGACAGTAAATAGTTCATAGGATGTTTCAATAATTTTAAAGCCTGAAATAAATTCTCAACAGCGCGCAGTCTAGTTAGCGATCTGGACAGAAAGCTGAAGAGCGAGCTGGACCATGAGCTGAATATGTTGGGTGTATATCTAGGACAAATGAAATGTCTGTTTGCTGGTGTGCTTCAGAACTATGGCCTGCAGCAACAACATTTCAATTCCTGGAAACCTTGCCAACGAGTATTGCGTAGCGAGCTGGATGATGAGCTGTACATGCTGTGCGAATGGGAAGCTAAACACATGCTTGTTGTTAACTCATTCAAAAAGATTATATAACTTGCAAACAAATATACAAATCAGTTAATATATCAAATACTCTTCAATAATGTCAATTGTAATCAATAATATTATAAAATGATAATAATGAATGAATTTTATATAAACCTCAAATTCATACATACCTGGCGTTAAATGGTGATCTACGTGGTAGAAAATATATAAAACAATAACAAAACATATGTTTAATTGAGTAATTTAACTGCCAAAAATGATAACAAATATGGGATCAACAGGTTTCCAAGGTGATCTTAGAGGGATTGTGTCATGAAATTGTCCGTCTAATCGAGGGAGTGAACGATCATGGATGGAATCATCTAGATGATGAGATAATTTCCATGTGCTACCAGGCTCCACCAGAGTGGTCAATGACCATGCATCACATTTCTATGGCTTCCCATGGAATCTATTACATGATGGCGAGGAATGTCCCCCAAATAGGACGGTATGATTCTAGTGATGATGAGGAGGATTCATGGGACTCTAATGAATATTATAATGATGAGTAGGAAATTTTATAAGACTGCCCCCATGCTATAGACATGGGATTTTTTATTGATGTATCCCATATTTTACTAAGTTATTTGGGATCTTGGTGTAAACACTGATTTTTTTGTAGATATCTTATATATTTACAATTTCACATGGATGTGAATTTTACTTACATGAGACTTACATTATGGTGATGTGAAGAGATGCAATGTGTGCTTGACTATGTACATGTTGATGCACTATGGGATTGATTGATGGAATGCACATGCATGGTTTATTTCTTTATGGGTAATTATGAATATGTCAATCTAGAATTTGGTTTGTTTTGTGACTCATTACATTATTGAGATTCCTGGGTAAATGAATTATTGAAATGGATTTGAATTATCTAACCAATTGTCTAGCATGAGAGTAATTTCTATAAAGGTAAGGAATACATACCTTATAACAGTTATTAAACTATGAAACAAGCAACTGGAAATCAAGGAAAACATGAAAATGACAAATGAGCATATGGAGAGGATCGACCAAGAGGCCAATCACGGCATTGTATGCTACTTGATTATTGTTTTTGCACCAATACATGTCCCAATAGAATGGACCATGACGTGTGATGGGGAATAAAGGACCCAAGTGGTCTAGGAAAGATTCGGGGAGTATCTACTTCTATTTTTGATGCAACTGATGTAAGAATAAAGTTTATGACCCATCTAATATGTAATATCCCAAAGGTAAGCCTCATACACATATGATTTTGATTATTTTGTTTTATGGTGGCACTAGTTGCCTGGACCATGAACCATGGATACTATGATGGTTTTTATTAATATTATATTATTATTCTATTGATTTCATTACTATATACCTATAATTAAATAATGTATCAACATGGACAACAAACATGGCTGGGGGCCTTGGATTCCACATGCGATATATTGGGGGGATAGGAGTTGTTTCCCTTCCTAAAAGTACTCTATCTTTCCTAATTTTGATTCCACTGGAATTTGGAGGTCCTAGGACACCTAATTAATGCTTTGCATCCATCCATGAAACCATGCACCATTGTGGCACTATGCAACTGTGAACCCATTCACCCATGCAACCATGTACCATGCATGATGATAATATTCCCTATCCAAGTGGTATTCATTTAACCAAAGAAAATTTGGGGTCAATTCGAGTTACCTTCATTCATTTGGAGTGATTTGGGGTAATTCAAGCTATCTTCAGTTAGTTAAAGTGGTTTTAAGTCTAATTTGAGTTATCCATAGTTAATTAGAGTAAATTTGGATCAATTCAAAGTGCATGGGATTGGTTTTAGGGAAATTTGATTCAGTAGGTAGAATTTGAGTTGTCTCTAGTGCATGACAGGGATTTTGGGGAGGTTTGAGTCAGAGTTAGTAATTTTGAGTTATCCTTAGTAATTGGGAGTGGTTTTTGATAGTAGATTCAAGTTAGACTAAATGAGTTCAAGTTTCTCTTTGGAGAAATTAAATAGGTCAGTTAGTGGTATAGAAAATCCTCTAGTGATTTAGAGTTTCTCATATGTAGTCTTGAGGGAATCTGCTATAGGAAATTCAAATTGGTCTTAAGGGATCTGAATTACATTACATTCATTCATTATTCCATTATAAAGTTCATCGGTTAGTGATGATATTTCTCACTCTTGAATTCCAATGCCAAAAATATTATTTGAATGGTAGTTTTGCACAAAAAGCCAAGTTTTGTTTGCAGGGAAGGATATCACATTCATTGCAACTAGCCTTTTAAGATATGGGGATAATCTTGTAAATATACTCTATTTGTTGTGCATTAGTATTTCAAGAGAGGGGGACAATCTTGTGGAATATATCCTATATAATGGTTTTGTCTTGCGAGATAGGGGGGGGTATTGAGTAAGAGGAACCGTTGATGAAGTTTTGTCTTATGGGAGAGGGGGACAATCCTGAGCAAGAGAAATTGTTGATGTGATTTTCCTTGCAATAGAGGGTGTGAATCCTAAGCAAGAGAAGATAGTGTTGCACCTTATCTTTTAGGAGAGGGGAACAATGCTTAGCAAGATAACTTCTTGGTTGCACATTGGTCTTCTAGGATATGCGAGCAATCCTATGAAGAAGGCCATATTTGTTGTAGCTTTATCTTATAAGATATAGGGAAAATACTCAGGATATAAAATCGGTAAGATAATTTACTTAGCATGTGGAGTCGAGACCTCATCTCGGGGGTGGACTGCTCAAAGAGTTTAGCTTGATAGTGCCTACAGTTAGGAGGAACGCTATCTGGTTTATGCTAGTTACTCCATAAACAAAGTTAAGTATTATTGACTATTGTTTATTATGTTACCATTGTACATGTTATGTGGATATTATCTAGATTATTATATATGTTGCAATTTGAATTTATGTCCATGTACAAGTATGAATTATGATTGTTAGATTAGTAGTTTGTGTTTGATGTATTATTGCTACTATTGGAAGTTATTGTTTATGTATTACGATCATCCTAAGTCTGATTTATGGGAATTCGATATGGACATGTATGGATGTTCTGGATCATATATTCCATGGGGATTATGGTTGTTATTTAATGCATAAAATATGATATAGAGTAGCATATTAATTCTCCATTTTGAGGCGGTATAGAGTATTGATTTACTTATTGTTTTAGAAGATAATCATTATGCATTTAGGACATATACTACATAGGGTTAATGGTTGATAATTGAATGTTATAAATATCATGAATTATAGTGTAGAAGTCCAGTTAAATGAGGTGTCACTACTTACATATTAGAAGTTGAATTCTATTAGTAGCATAGAGATGAAGTTATTATGTGGTTAAATGGCGATGGTCGGCTTCCCATAAGATGATGAAATAAGTTTACATGTCAAAAGGACCGCTATATTTGTTTTATTCACGTGTCATCACATTGCATCGCATTTAGGTTGGGATATAGACTTGCATTGGAAGGGTTTCTTTCCTTAATGATTGATTGTTTTAATTAGTTTGGTTTTTTAGCATGTTGTCCTAACCCTTAGAACATTTCTTTAATGTGCTTAAATTTAATCAAATTCCTTCCTTATTATAAACCCTCAAGTATTCATACCCTAATGATGTCTTTGGGGTTGGGTACATTACATAATAGGAAGAAAGAAACAAATCGTAAGGCTCATTACAAAGGAAAATAAAATAATATTATGATATAATAAAAATGGTGGGATGGTCTCATGGTTAATATTTCCTGAGGTACAACCCTTTGCAAGGGTTTTTCATGAGTTGTCCATATTTCCAGTGAGGAGGTATGCACCCTTTGGTGAGGCATTGTTTTATGACATAGGTACCCTATTATAGGGACTCAAACTTCCCCTGACAAATTTTATCATGAGCTTGATCATAAACAAGGACAATATCACCTTCATGGAAGAGGCATGGGTGGACGTGATTATCGTAATGAGATTTCTCCTGATATTTTAAATCCTTGATGTTTTTTAGGTTCACACAATGATACTTGTTTGCTTGTTCTAAAGTGATCAAGCATGGTTCCAAAGCATAGGTCTCTGGAAAATGTTCAATGATAAAGTGCAAAGATGGGATTTAGCACTTGATTGGTAAGAGGGACTCCACTACATGGAAAAGATTAAATGGAGTGAATCCATTGGTAGTTTTGGTGGATGTCCATTATTCCCATAGGATAGGGAAAATCATATGATTCTAGTTAGACTTTTCCTTATCCACTTCCTGTTGGAGCATCATTTTGGGGACCTTGTTTATGACCTCAACTTCACCATTTCCATGATGGTAATAGGAGGAAAATTGGTCCTCAAAATTCAAATGATTAACTAAATCTTTACACACAATGTCTTCAAAGTGTTTCTCATGATCAAACACCAATTGGCGGGGGGCTCCGAATCAAGGGATACCATGGTTGGAAAATAAACATGTCACTATTGTGCCAGTGCTATTATATGTTGACATGGATTTTCCCTATTTGGTGAAATAGTTGATAGACACTACAATGTATTTGTGGCCATTAACCAACATAGGGTTGTATTCCATGAATTCAATGGCCTATTTATAGATTGTACAAGAAATGACAATTGGTTGCAATGGTGCAGGAGGGGTCTCGCCTTTGGGGTGAAGAGTTGGTAGTTGTGTCAATATTTGACTGCCTCAACGCAATTAGCAAATAAGGTGGAGCAAAAATATCTAGGGAAAATGACATTTTGGTTAGTGTTCATACTTGAGATATGACCACGAAAAGCCCTACTATGACAATCGTTTAAGACTCGTTCGGATCCATCATGTTGGAGACATCATATTAATATCATGTCAGTATAAAACATCATTGATGAAATGTTATCGAGGGATTCATGATGAATTGGATTATGATCATAATTTTTTAGGTGACAACAAAACTTCTAAGTGAAAAAATAAATAAGGATGTCCCCATAAAAAGGATCGCCTGAAGCAATGGTTCAAAACTATTCATTCAACATATGGTCATGGATAGGGGACAATTTAGTCTCAAAGCGTAGATCTGTAATGAAATTTTCCAATTCCAAATCCTTTTAATTCTTGGCGGTCACAAAATCGAGGTTATATCCTTGAAGAATAACAATCCACTTAGCAACCTTTCCTTGAATAATGTGTTGGTTCAAGAGATATTGCATAGGGTTTGAGTTTGCAATGACTTTGGCTTTTCTCATGAGAATGTAATGACAAAGTTTAGAGATGAAAAAGACCTATGCTAAGGATATATTCTCATCATAAGGGTATGATATAGAGGGCTCAAATAAGTTTTAGTTGCATATTATATGGTGTGTTCCTCATGATCAGTATCCTCTTAGACGAGTACTTCACTAAAAACATAAGGGTATGCTGAGATGTAAAGGATGAAATCCTTCTTAAATTTCAAAGACTAATTAATGGATTTGAAGTAAGAGCCATTTTTAAGGTGTAAAAATGATCTTGTGCTTGCTTGTCCCATATGAAAGGTATATTGGAATGGAACAAATGCAAAAATACATAACACAATCATGGAATAATCTGGGATAAAATGGAAGAATAAGTTAACCTTTCCTTGAAGACTTTGCAACCGACATAAGGTGTTTAGAGGGGGTAGTTAAAATATGTCTTGAACCTTTAAAGGATCAATACTGCTACAAATTTTTTTAATATGATGGCCCTAACAATCAGTAGGAATGTAAAACATGCACTTAAATGTATTCAAGCAAATGTTGTATTTTCAGCATGTAAGGAAAACCTAATGAACATCCTCAATATGTTGTGATTATTTCTTGGAATGTGCAGTAAGGTCATCCAAGTATGCTAGGATGATATGGAACATGCCATGAAAGAAATATGACATGGTGCACTAAAAGGTGGATCCAACATTTTTTACCCCAAA
>LPNX010973719.1:416492-507201 GCA_001517045.1 Pseudotsuga menziesii
TGGCCTGACTTGTTGAAGGCAGTTTTGCACTAGTCTTGTTGGCATATTTGGATATGTTTATACCCCATGAATGCATACATGAAGGACAAAACCTCATGCCCAGTGCATGCATCAATTATTTGGTTGATGAAGGGGGTAGGGTAGTTTTCTTTGGGACACCATTTGTTAAGATAATGGAAACATTCATGCACAAAAAGATAGTGGAAATTAGTACAAATCCATAGGGTGCCTTGCATTTTATTAAAGATAAAATTATTGGAAACCCAAGAGGTATATACAATCATATAAATGAATCCATATTTATGTAACTTGTTGATGTTGGTTTTAATGGTCAGGTATTTGCAAGTGTGTATGGGCCTCTATTTTTTACATACATGTTTAACATCAGGCCATGTATCAACATGGTGTTCAACAACGGTGGAATCGAATATCCAAATTTATGCTTAGAACAAGTGAGAAATGTCACAAAACTCCTAAAAAAGAGCCTTGTAGATATAAATATTTTCAAGGGTATTAGAAGAACCTAAAAGGACATTCTTGATGACACCATATTTGACCGAAATGTCCACCTAAATGGTGGGTGATATATTGGCCATATTACCTTCTTCAAATGAATTTAGAGCAGGGAACAGGTTCTTACACCAATCAATATACCAGGGGAATAACATATTTCGATTCAATGGAGAATTGATATGAATATGAGATAAGAGAGGAAGGTTCATCAAGAATTAAGTATGCAATTGGTTGCAATGACAATTGGTTGCAATGGTGCAGGAGGGGTCTCGCCTTTGGGGTGAAGAGTTGGTAGTTGTGTCAATATTTGACTGCCTCAATGCAATTAGCAAATAAGGTGGAGCAAAAATATCTAGGGAAAATGACATTTTGGTTAGTGTTCATACTTGAGATATGACCACGAAAATCCCTACTATGACAATCGTTTAAGACTCGTTCGGATCCATCATGTTGGAGACATCATATTAATATCATGTCAGTATAAAACATCATTGATGAAATGTTATCGAGGGATTCATGATGAATTGGATTATGATCATAATTTTTTAGGTGACAACAAAACTTCTAAGTGAAAAAATAAATAAGGATGTCCCCATAAAAAGGATCGTCTGAAGCAATGGTTCAAAACTATTCATTCAACATATGGTCATGGATAGGGGACAATTTAGTCTCAAAGCGTAGATCTGTAATGAAATTTTCCAATTCCAAATCCTTTTAATTCTTGGCGGTCACAAAATCGAGGTTATATCCTTGAAGAATAACAATCCACTTAGCAACCTTTCCTTGAATAATGTGTTGGTTCAAGAGATATTGCATAGGGTTTGAGTTTGCAATGACTTTGGCTTTTCTCATGAGAATGTAATGACAAAGTTTAGAGATGAAAAAGACCTATGCTAAGGATATATTCTCCTCATAAGGGTATGATATAGAGGGCTCAAATAAGTTTTAGTTGCATATTATATGGTGTGTTCCTTATGATCAGTATCCTCTTAGACGAGTACTTCACTAAAAACATAAGGGTATGCTGAGATGTAAAGGATGAAATCCTTCTTAAATTTCAAAGACTAATTAATGGATTTGAAGTAAGAGCCATTTTTAAGGTGTAAAAATGATCTTGTGCTTGCTTTTCCCATATGAAAGGTATATTGGAATGGAACAAATGCAAAAATACATAACACAATCATGGAATAATCTGGGATAAAATGGAAGAATAAGTTAACCTTTCCTTGAAGACTTTGCAACCGACATAAGGTGTTTAGAGGGGGTAGTTAAAATATGTCTTGAACCTTTAAAGGATCAACACTGCTACAACTTTTTTTAATATGATGGCCCTAACAATCAGTAGGAATGTAAAACATGCACTTAAATGTATTCAAGCAAATGTTGTATTTTCAGCATGTAAGGAAAACCTAATGAACATCCTCAATATGTTGTGATTATTTCTTGGAATGCGCAGTAAGGTCATCCAAGTATGCTAGGATGATATGGAACATGCCATGAAAGAAATATGACATGGTGCACTAAAAGGTGGATCCAACATTTTTTACCCCAAATGGCCTGACTTGTTGAAGGCAGTTTTGCACTAGTCTTGTTGGCATATTTGGATATGTTTATACCCCATGAATGCATACATGAAGGACAAAACCTCATGCCCAGTGCATGCATCAATTATTTGGTTGATGAAGGGGGTAGGGTAGTTTTCTTTGGGACACCATTTGTTAAGATAATGGAAACATTCATGCACAAAAAGATAGTGGAAATTAGTACAAAT
This sequence comes from Pseudotsuga menziesii, assembly GCA_001517045.1. Classification (NCBI taxonomy): domain Eukaryota; kingdom Viridiplantae; phylum Streptophyta; class Pinopsida; order Pinales; family Pinaceae; genus Pseudotsuga; species Pseudotsuga menziesii. Next base: position 418,777 of record LPNX010973719.1, read on the forward strand.
CCATAGGGTGCCTTGCATTTTATTAACGATAAAATTATTGGAAACCCAAGAGGTATATACAATCATATAAATGAATCCATATTTATGTAACTTGTTGATGTTGGTTTTAATGGTCAGGTATTTGCAAGTGTGTATGGGCCTCTATTTTTTACATACATGTTTAACATCAGGCCATGTATCAACATGGTGTTCAACAATGGTGGAATCGAATATCCAAATTTATGCTTAGACCAAGTGAGAAATGTCACAAAACTCCTAAAAAAGAGCCTTGTAGATATAAATATTTTCAAGGGTATTAGAAGAACCTAAAAGGACATTCTTGATGACACCATATTTGACCAAAATGTCCACCTAAATGGTGGGTGATATATTGGCCATATTACCTTCTTCAAATGAATTTAGAGCAGGGAACAGGTTCTTACACCAATCAATATACCAGGGGAATAACATATTTCGATTCAATGGAGAATTGATATGAATATGAGATAAGAGAGGAAGGTTCATCAAGAATTAAGTATGCACGATGGTGTATATCATTCCATGCAAATTCATGGCTCATAAGGGATTCCATAATTTATTCAATGCTTCAAAAATTTAAAATGGATAGGTCGATGGGACTGGTGTACATCGATATGGCAATAGATGTAGAAGAGGAAGAAAAGGAGGTCTTATTAGAGAATTGAAGGTAATAGATAGAAATTGTCCCTTCATATAAGGAATTAGGGTGAGGGACCTCCTCATTAGTGGTGACCTTCACTTTGATTGATTCATATTGAAGGTCAACCGATGTGGACCGAAAATTTTGGAGATAATTGTAGTGGTGTGAATAGTGGCCATATATTTCTTGCATCACATAGGGATGGTTGGTGCACAATTCCTTGTTGCATTATTTGGTACTGTTAGGGAGACAAATGTGAACCATGGGAGTATTCACACCATTTTTCTCCACATGTAGGTGAATATAAGCATGCAAGATAAGAAAATCCAAACAATGATGGGTGGTGTGACCCAAGATATCACACACATCAAAAGGAATAAGGGATCATGTTGGAGAAGAGGGTGGGGAGTTTACGTTCATATCTAGAGTACGCAAGGAGGACAAATTCTTAGTCCCCCCTGAGCTTTCCTTTTGGAAGAAGGTTGGGTGGAATATGTGGTTTACTTAATAACCATGGGTGTTGGGGAATTGGAAGTACCAACCAAATGGACAGGAGTCAAGAAAAGTTGTGGGGTGGCTGGGAGGTTTGGTGCGATAATGTACCAAATAGGGATACCTAATGTCAATCCTAGAAGGTTAAGTGTAGCCATCATGGGAGTTCCTGTAGCTCCATGAAGATGAATAGGAACAGAAATTGATGTATAGGAAACCCTGCCCAATGTTGGGTTAGGGATAGGAGAGTGTTTAGGTTTGGATGTAGATTTCCAAAAAGGGATAATACACAAATACAAGATTTTTAAAGCACAAATTTTGCACACATGTGACATTTTAGCTAATAGCATGCACCCCATTGAAGACATCATCATCAAGATTCATAAAGTAGTATGAGTCATAAATGCCAAATAACAATCAAAAGAAAAGGTCACATGGATACATCTATATTTACTCATGCTACTATATGTGTTATCAATTTTTTTCTTGTGCAAGCCTATCATGGATTTTCCTTTGAAATCCATGTGACTGTCAAAACGGTGGGATCTCAACCACAAATCATGCAGTGAAGGCTCATGAAGCCTCCTCACCAACAAAAAATTGAACTTATCTCTTCATATGATAGGGGAGCATTGAATAACCCCATTTGTGTACCTTGTATCTAGTTCATGAGGTGATGGGGTTCACACTTGGATCTAGATGTTTCCTAGCCACCTCTTGGCCTATAAAGGGAGGTCATGGGCATGCATCTAAGAGAGTAAATTTAGAGAAAGGTTATGTTTTTGGAATTGTGTTGTAACTTCCTCATATTCCACCTCTTCCTACACCTATTAGCATTCCCCAATATCCTTTCCACCTTCCTCCAAGGGGAAAGTGTTTATCTCATTTGTTAATCAATTTATTTAACATTTATTGTAGATAAAAAGGACCCCCTTAAGGGAGATTGTTGGATTCCATTTGGATCCCATACATCTTGTGTGACACTACATGTAACAAGATTGATCATCAGGAAATCAAAATTGGTTATAGCATCTACTTCTTCTTGTGGTATGCATATCTCCACCTTTCTTGTTTCTGTTTCATGTTAGATATTTTGTTTTGTTTTGGTTTACTAATAAGATATTGCATGACTAATTTGGGGTCATTACATTTTATTTTAGTAATACAATAATGGGCCATGTTGACAACCTCAAAGGACCTACCCCCTCAAGTGGGAAATATTTCACACCTTTATGCATATTTTCCCACAACATAGATCTCCACTTTTTGGTTAGGAAACAAGAGGCCTTGAAAGGTCCTAACAAGGGATGCCTATTGGAAGACACCATGGTATAAACTCATGAATGAAGGAATGAGAAGGATTCCAAAGTTACTATCAACCATAGGTAAGACATGGTCTAGGAATTCCATCCCCTAGGGATCATAATAAGTGGGTTTATCAATTGTGACGATATTCCCTTCATGGTGGAAAATAACGAGTCTAAACATTATGGAAGTGACTACTTTAATATCATAAATTTATCTATTACTAAGGAGGAGGTTGTAATCTAATTGGGTGTTAGAAACCTTAATGTCAATCAAGATTCTTCCTAGACAACTAGATGGGTACTTCTATAAAATACCTTGTGGTTGGGAAGCAAGGCCATTGTACGCATGTAACATCATAAGGGATGGTGTGATATAAAGGGGGAATATACTATGCCAAACATGATTAGATCGCATGATGCAAGTGGAGGACTCACATAGTCAGTAGTAATGGTTTATGGCTAGTGGATTTGCATATTCAATAGAAGCACCACCAAACATAGTACCTATTAATATTTCATAATATTAGTTAGATATCATTAGTGTTTAATCCAAATTCACAACAATAGCATATGCAGAATCACTGAAAGAAACACAATCACAAGAGAGACACAATATTGATCCTGGGAAACTCTCAAGGGGAAGAAAACCCAGAAAAAATTCCTATGTATAATATGTATAAGATAAAAACCCAAGACAGGTATTATCCTCCTTGTTGGTATGTATCTCTCTCTCTCTTATGCACTACACAAGTGAGTGATTTTGTGCTTAAATGAGAAGCACAACTCCTCTATTTATACTCTTTTTGTCAACTGACTTTTAACCTAATCAAGTCGGCCCCATTAAACTGCCTAGGCCGACTTCACCTAGGAGATCACAAAAGAGTATTTTATTATATTCATTAGGGTACTATTGACCCGACTTACAGTGGAGGGTTTGCCTCATGACTCTATGATGACCAATTACAATAATAACATCGCAACAGAGGAATAGAACATCTCCCTTGGGGTACATCAGTAAAATACATTTAGAATATCCTTTGAAGTTACAATATTTCAACACTCCCCCTTAACGAGAACGGTATTCTACTGAAAACAACGTCATCAACTATAGGAGTAACGAGAGATAGCATCTTCAGATGTATCAAGGTAAAACATCTATAAGTTATAGGAAGTTTTCAACAATTATCAGTAACCGAAACAATTACTCTTCAATGTATTCAGTACTTGAACATCATATTCTACAACACTGAGTCTTCATCTTCTGCAGCACTCGATCACTTAACCCTTTTGCAGCAACACTATGATCTTTTGATCCTTTATAGCAGCACTTTTATCTTCTAGATCCTTTGTGACAGTACTTTGATATTCTTTATCCTTTGCAGTAGCACTTCAAGCTTCTCAATCCTTTGTAGCAACACTTTGATCTTCTCAATCCTTTGCCACCACACTACCTGCAGTACACATGATCGCTTTGTGGGATGATTAATCCCTATCACTTTGAGAAATAGGTCCAAGGATGATGCAATCCTCATAAACATACTCCCCCTTAATGAGGAGGGTCCATAGCATCGACCAACTTGATTGTCTGCAAATGAATGCAAGACCATATCATTCGCAAGGACTCATCATAGACCATCCTTGGCCTGTTAGAGCTAGGACCACCCCATGCGAATGTTATACTAAGACATCTAGACAAAGCAAGAGTAGTGCATAATGTCTTTGGTCATTGATTCATCACACTTTAGCACCATATCCTCATAGTCATTAAGTATTATCCATACATTGGGATGGAATTCTGAGGAGACCCGAAACTTCCATACCCACTCGACCAGGCTTGGGGGATAGTGTTATGTATTATTATGAATTATTATTATGATATTTTTGTTTATGTACTAGAATAGATGGTAGCTATATTTGATTATGTGATCATGGTACTAATTATTCCTCATATATGTATGTGCATATGTGTGACTGCTTCCCCTAGTTGGATTAAGCATAGATGTTGAATATTCAAGGGATTCAATCCTTCCCCCCTTTAGGACAACATCAATGATGGACTTCCAAGGCGATATTCAAGGGATTTCTTTGTGACATCGACTGTCTAATAGAAGGAGTGGATGATGATGGATGACATCATCTAGATGATGAGATAATTTCCATGTGCTACCAGGCTCCACTAGAGTGGTCAATGACCATGCATCGCATTTCTATGGCTACCCAGGGAATCTATTACATGATGACGAGGAATGTCCCCCAAATAGGCCGATATGATTCTAGTGGCAACAAGGAGGATTCATGGGACTCTAATGAATATTATAATTATGAGTAGGAAATTTTATAAGACTGCCCCCAGGATATGGACATGGGATTTTTTATTGATGTATACCATATTTTACTAAGTTGTTGGGGATCTTGATGTAAACACTTATTTTTTGTACATATGCTTATATATTTACAATTGCACATGGATGCAAATTTTAATTACATGAGCCTTACATTATGGCGATGTGAAGAGATGCAAAGAGTGCTTGACTATGTACATGTGATGCACTATGGGATTGATTGATGGAATCCACATGCATGGTTTATTTAATTATTATTAATTATGAATATGTCAATCTAATTTTTTTTTGTTTTGTGAATCATGACATTATTGCGACTCCTTGGTAAATGAATTATTGAAATGGATTCAAATTATCTAACCAATTGTATAGCATGTGAGTACTTTCTAAAAATGCAAGGAATACATACCTTATAACAATTATTTAACTATGAAACAAACAACTAGCAATCAAGGAAAACATGAAAATGACAAATGAGCATATGGAGAGGATCGACCAAGAGCTCAATCACAACATTGTATGCTACTTGATTATTGGTGTTTGCACCAATACATATGCCACTAGCATAGACCAACACGTGTGATGGGGAATAAGGGACCCAAGTGGTCGAGGAAATATTTGGGGAGTATCTACTTCTATTGTTGATGCAACTAATGTAAGAAGAAATTTTATGACCCATCTAATATGTGATATCCCAAAGGTAAGCATCTCACACATATGATTTTGATTATTTTCTTTTATGGTGGCACTAGGAGCCTCGACCATGAATCATGGATACTATGATGGTTTTTATTAATATTATCTTATTATTCTATTAATTTCATTACTATATACCTATAATTAAATAATGGCTCAAAATGGACAAAAAATGTGTTTGGGGGTCTTGGATTCTACATGCGAGGGGTTTGGGGGATAGGAGTTGTTTCCCTTCCTAAAAGTACTCTATATTTCCTAATTTTCATTCCATTGAACTTTAGAGATCCTAGGACACCTAATTAATGCTTTGCATGCACCCATGAAACCATGCACCATTGTAGAACTGTGCAATTTTGAACCTGTTCACCCACGCAACCATGTACCATGCATGATGAGAATATTCCCTATCCAAGTGGTCTTCAGTTAACCAAAGAAAATTTGGGGTGAATTCGAGTTACCTTCATTCATTTGGAGTGATTTTGGGTAATTCAAGATATCTTGGGTCAGTTAAAGGGGTTTCAAGTCTAATTTGAGTTATCCACGGTTAATTAGAGTAAATTTGGATCAATTCAAACTACATGGGATTGGTTTTAGGGAAATTTGAGTCAGTAGGTAGAATTTGAGTTGTCTCTAGTGCATGACAGGGATTTTGGGGAGGTTTGAGTCAGACTTAGTAATTTTGAGTTATCCTTAGTAACTGGGAGTGGTTTTTTCTGGTAGATTCAAGTAAACCTAAATGAGTTCAAGTTTCTCTTTGGAGAACTTAAATACATCGGTTAGTGGTATAGAAAATCCTCCAATGATTTAGATTTTATCATCTGTAGTCTTGAGGGAATCTCCTATAGGAAATTCAAATTGATCTTAAGGGATATGAATTGCATTACATTTATTCATTCTTCCCTTATCAAGTTGGTTGGTTAGTGGTGATATTTCTCGCTCTTGAATTCAAATTCCAAAAAGATTATTTGAATGGTAGTTTTGCACCAGAAGCCAAGTTTTGGTTGCAGGGAAGGAGATCACATTCACCACAACTAGCCTTTAAAGATATGGGGATAATCCTATAAATATACTCTATCTGTTGTGCATTAGTATTTCGAGAGAGGGGGACAATATTGTGGAATAAATCCTATATATTGGTTTTATCATGTGAGAGAGGGGGGGAATCTTGAGTAAGAGGAACCATTGATGAAGTTTTGTATTATGGGAGGGGGGGGGATCCTGAGAAAGAGAAATTGTTGATGTGATTTTCCTTGCAATAGAGGGTGTGAATACTAAGCAAGAGAAGCTAGTGTTGTTCCTTACCTTTCAGGAGACGAGAACAATCATGAGCAAGAGAACTTATTGGTTGCACATTGGTCTTCTAGGATATGGGGGCAATCCTATGAAGAAGGCCATATTTGTTGTAGCTTTATATTCCAAGATATGGGGATAATCCTGAGGATATAGAATTAGTAAGATAATTTCCTTAGCATGTGGATCTGAGACCTCTGCTTGGGGGTGACCTGCTCAAGTAGTTTAGCTTGATAGTACCTACAGTTAGGAGGAACATTTTCTAGTTTATGCTAGTCACTCCATAAATAAAGATAAGTATTATTGCCTATTTTTTTATTTTACCATTGTACATGTTCCTATGGATATTGTCTAGATTATTATATATGTTTCAATTTGAATTTATGTCCATGTACAAGTATGAATTATGATTGCTAGATTAGTAGTTTGTGTTTGATGTATTATTGCTACTATTGGAAGTTCTTGTTTATGTATTACGATCATTCTAAGTATGATTTATGGGAATTCCATATGGACATATATGGATGTTCCAGATCACATCTTCCACGGGGATTATGGATGTTATTTAATGTATCCAATCTGATACAGAGCAATGTATTACTTGTCCATTTTGAGGCGGTATAGAGTATTGATTTACTTATTGTTTTAGAAGGTAATCATTATGCATTTAGGACAGCTACTAAGTATAATTTATGGGAAGTCCATATGGCCATCTATGGCTGTTCCGGATCAGATATTAGATAGGGTTAATGGTTGATAATTGAATGTTATAAATATAATAAATTATAGTGTAGATTTCAGTGAAATAAAGTGTCATATTTCTTTACTACTTACATATTAGAATTTGAATTCTATTAGTAGCATAGAGATGAAGTTATTCTGTGGTTAAATGGAGACAGTCGAATTCCCCTAAATGTGATGATGAAACAATTTTAAATGTCAAAAGGACCACTATATTGGTTGTATTCATGTGTCATCACATTGCATCACACTTAGGTTGGGATATAGACTTGCATTGGAAGGGTTGTCTTCCTTAATCGTTGATTGTTTTAATTAGTTTGTTTTTTTGGTATGTTGTCCTAACCTTTAGAACATTTTCATGATGTGCTTAAATTTAATCAAAGTCCTTTCTTATTAGAAACAATCAATTATCCATACCCTAATGATGTCTTTGGGGTTGGGTACATTACATAATAGGAACAAAGAAACAAATTATAAGGCTCATTACAAAGGAAAATAAAATAATATTATGATATAAGAAAAGTGGTGGGATGGTATCATGGTTAATATTTCTTGAGGTACAACCCATTGAATGGTTTCTTCATGAGTTGTCCATATAGATGAGTGAGGAGGTATGCACCCTTCTGTGAGGCAGTGTTTTATGACATAGGTACCATGTCATAGGGACTCAAACGGCTCCTGAAAAAGTTTATCATGAGCTTGATCATAAACAAGGATAATATCACCTTCATGGAAGAGGCATGGGTGGACGTGATTATCATGATGAGATTTCTCCCACTATTTGGAATTCTTAATGTTTTGTAGGTGCACACAATGATACTTGTTTGCTTGTTCCAAAGTGATCAAGCATGTTTCCAAAGCATGGGTCTTTAGAAAATGTCGAACGATAAGGTGTAAAGATGGGATTTAGCAATTGATTATTCAGAGGGACTCCACTGCATGGACAAGATTAAATAGAGTGAATCCATTGGCAGTTTTGGTGGATTTCCAATATGCCCATAGGGTAGGAAAAATCATATGATTCTAGTTAGAATTTTGCTTATCCACTTCCTATTGGAGCATCATTTTGGGGACCTTGTTGATGACCTCAACTTCACCGTTTCCATGATGGTAATAGGAGGAAAATTGGTCCTAAAATTTCAAATGATTTACTAACTCTTTCCACACAATGTATTCAAACTAGTTCCCATGATCAAACTCCAATTGGTGGGGGCACTAAATCAAGGGATACCATGGTTGAAAAAGAAACATTTCAATATTGTTCCAGTGCTATTATATGTTGACATGGATTTTCCCTATTTGGTTAAATAGTTGATATTTACTACAATGTATTTGTGGCCATTAACCAACACATGGTTGCATTCCATGAATTAAATGGCCCATTTACAAAGTGTACAAGCAATGACAATTGAGTGCAACGGTGCAGGAGGGATTCCCGCCTTTCGGGTGAAGAGTTGGTAGTTATGACAATGTTTGATTGCCTCAATGCAATTAGCAAATAAGGTGGGAAAAAAATAGCTAGGGAAAATGATATTTTGATTAGTGTTCATACTTGAGATATGACCACCACAAGCCCTACTATGATAGTAGTTTAATACTCATTCTGCTCCATCATGTGTGAGACATCGTCGTAAGATCATGTCAATTCCATGTCAGTTTAAAACATCATTGATGAAAAGTTATCAAGGGATTCATGATGAATTGGATTATGATCATCATGTTTGAGGTGACAACAAAACTTCTAAGTGAAAACATAAATAAGGATGTCCCCATAACAAGGATCGTCTGAAGCAATGGTGAACAAATATTCATTCAAAAGATGGTCATGGATAGGGGACAATTTAGTCCCAAATGCTAGATCTGTAACAAAATTTTCCAATTCCAAATCCTTTTAATTCTTGAGGGTCACAAAATCGAGGTCATATCCTTGAAGGATAAGAATCCACTTAGAAACCTTGCCTTGAATAATGTGTTGGTTCTAGAGATATTGCATAGGGTTTGAGTTTGCAATGACTTTTGTTTTTCTCATGAGAATGTAATGACAAAGTATACAGATGAAAAAGACCAATGATAAGGAGAGATTATCCTCATGAGGGTATGAGATAGAGGGCTCAAATAAGTTTTAGTTACATAGTATATGGTGTGTTCCTCACTATCAGTATCCTCTTAGATGAGTACTTTTGTCAGAAACATAAGGGTATACTGAGATGTAAAGGATGAAATTCTTCTTAAAGTTCAAAGGAATAATTAAAAGATTTGAAGTAAGAGCCATTTTTAAGGTGTAAAAATAATTTTATGCTTTCTTGTCCTAGATGAAAGGTACATTGGGATGGAACAAATGAAAAAATTCATAAACAATCATGGCATAATCTGGGATAAAATGGAATAATAAGTTCACCTTTCCTCAAAGAATTTGCAACCGACATAAGGTGTTTAGAGGGGGTAGTTAAACTATGTCTTGAACATTTAAAGGATCAATAGTGCCACACTTTTTTTATCTGATGGACCTTAAAAATCAGTAGGAATGCAAAACATGCACTTAAGTGGATTCAAGAAAATGTTGTATTTTTAGCATGTAAGGAAAACCTAATGAAGATCCTCGAGATGTTGTGAGTATTTCTTGGAATGCACAGTAAGGTCGTCCAAGTATGCTAGGATGATATGGACCATATCATGAAAGCAATATGACATGGAAAACTAAAAGTTGGCTCCAACATTTTTTACCCCAAATGGCCTGACTCGATAAGAAATTGTTCCCCATTGTGTGGTGAAGAAATTTTTGTATTGGTCTTCTTGGAATGCATGGATATGGTTATACCCCATGAATGCATCCATGAAGGAAAAAACCTCATGCCCAGTGCATGCATCAATTATTTGGTTGATTAAGGGGGTGGGGTAGTTTCCTTTGGGACACCATTTATTAATATAGTGGAAACATTCATGTAGAAAAATATAGTGGAAATTAGTACAAATGGATAGGGTGCCTTGCTTTTTATTGATGATAAAAATATTGGAAACCCAAGAGGTATATGAAATTAGATAAATGAATCCATATTTGTATAACTTGTTGATGTTGATTTTAATGGTTAGGTATTTGCAAGTGTGTATGGGCCTCTATTTTTTACATGCATGTTTAACATCAGGTTGTGTATCAATATGGTGTTCAACAATGGAGGAATCGAATCTCCAAATTTCATCTTAGGACCAAGTGAGAAATGTCACAAAACTCCTAAAAAAGAGCCTTGTACATAGAAATATTTTCAAGGGTATAATAAGCACCTAAAAGGATATTCTCGATGATACCATATTTGAGTGAAATGTCCACCTAAATGGTGGCAGATATATTGGCCATATTACCTTCTTCAAACGAATTCAAAGTGGGGATCGGTTTCTTACACTAATCAAGATTACCAGGGGAATAAAATATTTTGATTCAATGGAGAATTGATATGAAGATGAGATAAGAGAGGAAGGTTCATCAAGAATGAATTATGCACGATGGTGTATATCATTCCATGAAAATTCATGGCTCATAATGGATTAAATAATTTCTTCATTGCTTTGGAAATACCAAATGGATAGGTCAAAGGGACTGGTGTACATCGATATGACAATAAAGGTAGAAGAGGATGAAAATGAGGTATCATTAGAGAATTAAAGGTACCAAATAGAAATTGTCCCTTCATATAAGTAAGTAGGGTGAGGGACCTCCTCATCAGTGGTGACCTACACTTTGATCGATTTATGATGAAGGTCAACCAATGTGGACCAAAAATTTTGGAAATAATTGTCGTGGTGTGAATAGTGGCCATAAATTTCTTACATCACATAGGTATAGTTGGTGCACAATTCCTTGTTGCATTGTTTGGTAGTGTTAGGGAGAGAAATGTGAACCACAGGAGTATTCACACCATATTTCCCCACATGTAGGTGCATATAAGCATGCAAGATGAGAAACTCCAAACACTAATGCGTGGTGTGACCCAATATATCACACACATAAAAAGGAATAATGGCTCATGTTGGAGAAGGGGGTGTTATACCAAAATCCTATCACCATCATGTGATAAGACATTTGACATACCTACTTGCCCTGAATCCCAGCTTCTGGAGTGGAAACTAAATGGTTTTTCGTCAATCTTTCATACAAATTCCCAGCATCGCGCATGCCCCTTTATCCAGGAGTGGTACCCTTGTTTGCATCGCCCATCATCTGTTTCCCATAAGCAGTGCCACCACTTATTGTCCTTGGTCCATAAGCGGTTATTACCAGAACCGCTCTGTCATAGAAGGAGAAATGCGGTACCCTGGGTAAAAAGGGAAAAAGAGAAGTTTCTTGAGGCTTCTAGATGATAAGCCTCATGTCCTACCTTATCCATACTATTGTGGGTTGGTTGAGCTCGATATCCCTCATCCTAGGATCTTAGAAGCCACCTCACCCACTAATTTCTCAACCTACTCTATCCATTAAAGCCTTATAAATAAGAGCTCATAGCCATGGTTGAGGGAAGAGAAAACTTGAGGCATTGTTATGATGTTGGATTGATCATTGGCCCAATATCATTTGGATAGAGCATAGAGAGCTAAAGTCAGAGCTTTTGGGGATGAGAATGTCTGGTTTCATGGAGATGCATGTCAACACTAAGGCTTGGTTGTAAGCTTCTTCATATTCTTTAATGCAAGTTGATTTCTGTCCCACATATGTTGTTGTTGTTGTGATTTCGCATATATGTTGCTAGATTCCTTAGTCACTAGCATAGATTAGTAGATCATATTTTGGTTTCTTTGATCTATTTCGTGTTGAGCTTGATTGCAGGTACACAGGTGGACTATCAAAGCCTTGTTATCTAGATATCTACAGTGTCTAGGGAGAGTCTTCAACCTCTGTCCTCTATTTGTTTTGGATCTGAACCATTCAAACCAGTGAAACACCTTGCTATCTGCAGGAGGTGAAATATTCCAGCTAACAAATCTGGCGACTCCGATGGGGAATAGTATATCAGTTGTTCTAATCTTCCTTAGTCTGCAACTCTTGTCCAAATCCAGGCTCTGTTTTCTTCAACTCTCTTCAGTCAGATCTACTTTCTGATCTGCTTCATTTGGGTTTGAAATTTCTAGATCTAAGTCATTTCGATCTTTTATGCTCTATTTCCATACTCAATTCAACAGTATTTTCCTTGATCTAGTTTTTCCTGACTTGATCCATCATTCTTTTTTTGTTTTGGCCATCTACAGGGAACTGCGCCTATGCTATGTACGAGGAGTGGTGCCACCACCTAAACAAAGTGGACAGTGAGCGGTGCCACCACCTGTAACCCATTTGCAAGAAGTGGTGTTGTCTTGGAAACACTCTGTCAACCGTTACGAAGCGCGGTGCCAGGTAGGCATCATTCCAAAACGTTTTTTTCCTGGCATTTTTCTTTGAAAAAAATTGGATTTTGATTGCTTTCAATTCTGTTATCAGGCTCGTGTTACTGAATCTGATGTGTGTGGCTTGTTGGTTTGATGGTTTAAGATTGACTTGAGTGGAATTCCAAAATTTTGTTTAAGTCTTTTGATTGTTCATCCGCTTCTATGCTTGTTGGTTGTTTTTAAGAAGGATTTCTTGTTTTCTGAAAAGTTTAAGGTGTTATTGAAATCTCTTTTCATTACATAAACTAAAAGAAGAACACTAGATTAGCTTCTAGGTTTCGTTTCTTATTGGCATTGTAAACTTCTTTTTCTTTCCTTCAAAAAAGAAAAGTTTTGACTGAGACTAGGACATCATCATTGAGCGTTGGATTTGGGTTCTCTGATTGGATTCACAAGCTTTCAGAACCTTTATGATCTTTTGTCTCTCATGCTTCTAGGACTATCTCGATCAAAATATTAAAAAAATGGTAGTTTTAAGTCATATTTGCTTATGTTTTTGAGAAAATTGAAAAGTTAGAGTGCATTAGCATATAGGTGTGCTTCATGTTGTTCTTTTAGGAAAAGAGATTCTCGCCCTTCTCATTTGCTTTCGAAAAGAAGAAATTGGTTTGGAAAAGCTTTGCTTGTCTTTGATTTGATGTTCATGATTGTTGATTTGGAATAATTTTTGGTCTTGAAACAAAAAGAAAAAACTCTCTTCCCTTCGGTAAGTAGGCATACTGAATGGTAAAGTGAACATTTGCACAAGCATATTGCATGGTTTTACTTTTCTGTCAAGACATCATGCATTCATCTAACCATACAAGTTAAAATTAATGGTAGTTGTAGGTTAAAATTTACGTAGTAACTTGAGTGATAGGTTAGAGACATGTTCGGGTGTCGTAAAACGTAGGAGCTGTCATTATTTTTCAGCATTACATCCCGGAACTCGTGCGGTTCTTCCACGTACCGTCTCTATATTGAACAACCTTTCATGTACCCTTGAGTTATATAGAAAGGTACTTTACGTACTCGATTGTATATTGGAAGGCCCCTTGTGTACGGTAATGCATTAGATAGCACTACTACCGATTCAAGCTCCCACGTACATTGAGTATATCGGGATACCACACTAGGGTACCTTATCTATTTGAGAAAAGCCCTTTGGAGCCATACATTGAAAACAACATTCGGGGAGATTACTACGCATGTACCCTCGAGGTATATTGCGAGTGGCACCTTCTTGAAAATCCTAGTGAGAGACCTCACTTTTGAACTCCTCCTGTCATTTTAAGTCTGCTTGTTTTGACCTATAGTTTTTGCAGGGAAGTCTTTTGGTGTGTTTTCTAGATTTTCAGACCCTAGGTTAGATAGGAACAGTACAAATTGGCTGAGTTAAGACAGTCCAGGAGAGTATGGTGCTTGCCACTTGATTTTATTCCTGTTTCAGGAGAAAATCCAATGGAAGCTATCGACCAAGGAGCTGCTACTACCTCCCAGGTGGGAGATAATGTGGTGGTGGAAAGTGGAGTACCATATTCTACACACTCACCTCCCTTGGTCCAACAACCTTCTCAAGGAAATTCATCATTCCATTCTCCCTTGGAAGGTCATGTTGATGATACAAACCATCTGGAATTTGGTCCCAATGCTCCTTTTTGGGAGACACCTATAGGACAGGCCATTACCTCATTTAGCACCCATGTAAGTTCTCCTGATGATGAAGAAGAATGCAGGCAATACCGTGCTGCTATTCTCCATGCAAAAGAGGTAGAAAAGTATATTGATGACCTATTAGGCTCTACACCAGTATGTTCCACATCTCTTCCCATGGGATATCGTTCACTAGCTGATTCTATGAGACCCATTGAACCGATTATAGATCGTCCATTAACAACCCGCAACCTAGTTCAAATTACCACCCCTCTCACCTCTCATGTTATGTCTATTCCAAATCCTCCCAGGTCTTCTACACTTGGGGCCCAACCTTCAATTCTTGTTTCGTCAGTACCTTCTAATGCCGGGGGGAAACCCCCGGCACGACCTACGTTATCTGATGCTGAAATTGTACCTAGTCAAGAGTAGACCTCTAGCATATAATCATCTATAGTTTTTGTCCCTCCCACCCATACTAATGTGGTAAATCCCCCATCCAGTTCAGGTCAGCCCTTGGGGGCACAACCTGTAATCGTTCAGTCTTCTAGAGGTTATGGTTTTCAAATACCTATAGGTAATCACCCATCTAATCCTACAAGAACACCTTATGCTAGAATTCCATACCCTAGGAACACTTTTACACCATGGGGGAAAACCAACTGGTCTTACATGCCAGCTATGGGAGGGATACCCATACATAATGTGAGAGGTGTGGGAGGACTTCCTTATGGAGGTCCTCCCCCTGGGGAACCTAATGGTCCTAGAGGATCTGGAAACTTTCCTCCTGTTGATGCCTGGAAATTCGCAGGCAACAACAGCAAGGGATTCTCCCCAGTCAATGTTCCCAACTAGCTCGTGACTGTTTGGTATGGGGAATCCATCCGGTTTGCGGTCCGGCTACTATAGGTCAAAGTAACAAAAAAAAAGGTTTTACCGGTTGCGGCCCGGTCCACCGTGTATTTTTGTAATTTTTTACTTAAGTATGATATGCAAGTTCCTATTTAACTCTACAGGGTGATAAAGATGCAAGGAGCATTCACAACGTGATGCGCAGGTTCTTACCTCTCATATTAGAGATCACAAACATCTAAATCACATTTGCAGCAATAAAGTAAACTAACTATCCACCTATCTATCTATCTATCTATCTATCTATCTATCTATCTATCCCCGGGGAGCCAAATTGTAACTTATTGTATGAGTAATGCGTAATGTGCATGCATTATAATGAGAAATTACAAGTAGCTGATATTCCTTCCTACAACACATGAACGATTAAAATATTTAGACAATCAGATAACCAATTGTTTATGAACAACATCCATTACTCATGGTGGTAACCCCATAGAATAAATTAGAAATCATTCAAACAAGAACATAGGCTCTGAGACTTAGAACGATCTTACAGTTGATGGACACAAATCTGGAAAAACAAAATAGTTCATCTTTCCACCATCCACAGCATAACAGTTGAAAGTCCCACCACTCTTTCTCCAACAGGCAAACAATTATTCTTTATTGCAAAAAAAAGTAGTTCTTCTTACAATATCGCTTTACATGTCTAACTGGGAAAAAGCCTCCTATTCCTTCTAAGCCTTCTACATTTATACAAAAAGGGCGAGACTATTGGGCTGCCCAAAGTAACCTTTGCGCTTCCTAACCCTTCACCTTCAATGTTTCACTTTTCTCAAATGTGTCTTTCAGTTGAGCCGAGGACTTCTTGGATTGCTCCAAGTCTGTCATAATCTTGTCCACTTTGTCTTCTAAGGCTTGAATCAATGCAACTCCAGATCTAATGGTGAATTTTGGACCTTGGTCTGTTCCAAACACAATGGGCATATCCGTTATCATTTTCCTGGGCATACCTCCAGCGGTGTCAGAGGTTGACTTTTCTGTCTCTGTCTGTGTCAGCTTTAGCCTCTTTGTTTCTTGCTTCTGTAGCTCCTCATTAAGCTTATTTTTTCTTTCTTCTTCTTCTTTTATCGTGTCTTCTTTTGCCTTTTGGGCTGCTTCTTGGGAAGCTTTTCTTTTTTCTTCTTCTTCTCCCTGCAGCCACCCTGCAGCTTCTTGTGCCAGCCTTTGGGCTTCCTCATTTATTCTCTTCGATTCTTCCTCGGATTTTGCTTGTTCATCTCCCTTCCCACCTTTGGTGGTGATCTTATTCTTGAACCTTCTCTTCAAAGCTGTTGTGTTTAATGCACTTCGGAAGATATATTCTTCTCTATCCCAATGGTGGGTGTATTCAAAATGTACGTTGTTTTCTTTACAATGTTCAGCTACTTTACTGCGGGAGTCACTTCTATGGAAGGGCATCTCACCAAAATGAAACCTTTCTAACTCTTCTACAAAATCATCAGCTTTCTTCACTCTGGTGAACCTGTAACTTCCTAACTTGAAGGGCAAAGGAGGATAGGCAGCTTTCTTATGCTCAAACATAAAGCTTCCTATGCCATCCAGGAAGACTTGCCTAACTGCTTCCTTGTGAATAATGTAGTCAGTGGCGTATCTGGGCAGTAGGGAGGGGGCTCTGGAACCTCAGAACATTCTAAAGTATAGGCCATCCTCGGTCAAATAATAATCTGCATACTCCTCAATAACCCACAATGATTATTCTGACATGAAGTCACACTCCTTCAGGAAAATGAGCATATACAGTGGCATGATGAATTGTTCACAGATTTCTTGGTAATGATTGTGGTACTTGTGCACCCACAGTGGCTTGTATGCAGCATAAACAGGCATCCTTTCCCTATCCCAGATGCACCTGAGAAGAGGGAAAAGTTGATTGCACAATATACAATCGACAAGTATGGAACTCATGTAGAATTCAGACCTCTTTTGGGACACTCCTCCCAAAGTCGAGGCCATGCAGGCTGAAATACTGTTTGATACTATGTTGGCCCAGTTGAAAATGGTCCCTTGGGTGGCAACATAAAAAATAATTGGTATCCATTCCAATTTGAAGAACCTACCACGAGCTCTTTCAAAAATCTTGTTAAGCATTAAAGCTATGAACCTGTACGGGGCCCTTAAGCTTGTTGTGTCATACTCTCTCGTAGCCCTGGTTATAAAATGCTTTCCAGTCAACAACATTCTATTTAGGGTCTCAACAAGGTCCATTTAGATGTTGTTTAACCAATCATCAGACAAAAATATTTGGGCTTCTGGAAGGTGGTAGGCCAGTGCTACATATCCTAGGCTATAAGCAGCATATCCCTGTTTGTTGACATTCTCCAGGATCATTGTGGTGACATCTACTCGAGGAAGAATCCAACCCATTATTTCAGAGCATGGGAATAGCTCTGGTCTGGTGGCAATCTTCATCAGTGAAGATCTCTCTATGTTGGTATATATGGATTCTTCTTCCAAGCCCATATCAGGCACCTCTCGGCACGTGATCAGCCTGTATATCTCTCCCCACTGGTACTCACGTTCTACACCAGATATACACTTGGTGTCTTCATAGATTTATTCAGTTTTCATAATAACTTCCACTTCAAGCTCCTCCTCGACCACAGGGGCCTTCTTCTTTTGCCTCTTCGACATTTGGAATTCAGAATCTTCCTATTATGCATGCAATTACAACTATTAAGACATTTCTGATTACGTTGCAAACATTGAGATGACATATGCGGTGTTTCATTTCATCTATGTTTACCATGACAGCAATTAGTTAAATGAATCAAAATGTGCAAACAGTTCTATCAACAAGTTTGAGCATGAAGCAAATATACATAAGAATGAAGAAAACTTGAGCTATCAGCGAGCGCCATGATCATCTTGCTGTGGGGAATGACAGGGGAAAATATTCAAGCTTTTCAGTGGTGCTTTAACAAAACACTACCCATGCAATTCTGACAAATAAAACTACCTACCATGACATATCCTCTTCCACTGGATTGGGGTTCTAAACTGAGCGTGAATGGGGTCGCGCGGAACCGCGTAGATAAAAAACGGTTGGGGTTTGATGGTAGCACGAAAACAAAGGCGGAGAGGGAAACCATTTCAAGTGCCACAGGAAGGCCATGAAATCCTCCCCCTACAAAAACCATCATCACACAGGGCGGATTGGTGCAGACAGCGTAACGACCATCTGCACCAAACCCCCAATACTAAGCGCAGGGTCGCATAACAAATGGCTGTGGGAAAAACTACTCAGTGGGTCAAAAAGCCCCCCCTTTTCGGCGGACAGTAACGCCACAAAATCCCCAATATATAGGTGGGTAATTAATGGGCCAAGGGAAAAGGATATGGAAAACCCCAACCATAGACAAACAACCAAAAGCTTGAATGAAATGTGATAAGCAACGAGGAGCCTACTTGGAAACGTTGCATAGACGGTGGGAAGAAAAGCGGTCAAGCTTCCACAGTTGAGCCACCTGGACGTGGGTACCAACAACGGGGTCCTTCACTAGCTCGAGAGAATGACAACGTGTGATAATGACAGAGCACGATAGTTGAAAAATAATAGAATAATGAACAAGCCCGACCCCATTCATATATATACAAATGTAACTGGCGGGGAAAAATTAAAAGATCGGACGGCGGAGAGAAATGGGTAGGACGTCGAAAGCCTAACTCCTTCCGCAAAGTCGAGTGGCCAAACCATTACTCCATCCACGGGGATAACTGAGAGACAAACAATAACGCGTCAGAGCTTTAAAACATCAGAACAAAAATGGAATGAGAGCCGCAACGGCGGATATCTAAAGGACAAGTCATTCCACCATAGGCACATTCTTTATCGGAGGAGAAAAACACTAACTGACTGGAAGGATAATGCTTTTTGTAGCCACAACGGCGGAAGAACAAAGGACATCATGCCTCACCAATAAGGTCTGAATCGGAAGAGAAAACAGCTAAAGGCTCGGAAAGGTAATGCATTTGGAAGCCGCAAGGGCGGAAAACCCAAGGCTTAAAGAGCGGCGAGAACAACGACGTGGGGTTTGAACAATCAAAGTGATGATAGGGAGAGTTCAGAGTTTACCGTCCGCAACGGCGGAGAAATAAATAACAACATGTTCCGATTCGAAACTAAAAACTCAGTCGATTGAGAGAAACGTATCAGATAAAATGTCGAAGCCAAGACCTGTCAATCTTCCGCAACGGTGGGAGCACCAACCAAATAAAATTCTGATTCAAACATGCTGAAAACGCATTTAAAAGCAGCGATAAATTTTGAACAAATAGTGGATTTCTTCAAGCATTACAGGAATAATCAAACAAGTGATAGATCAATCCAAGCATTAGAAAATCATTCTGAAAAAATCATTAGATCAAATCAAAGAAGAAAATCAAACTGATTCAAGTAAAAGGAGGGTCCTGAAAGTTTTTGGAATTTTGGGAAAATGTTGCAGCTGCAACACCTCCTTATGGTCCTGGTGGTCCTAGTGGTCCTGGGGGAACTTGTGGCTTTCCTCCTTTTGGCTCTGGAGGGTCTGATGGCCCTCCACCTAGTGGTTTCGGTGGCTCTGGAGGGTCTGGTAGTCCACCTCCTGGTGGTCCTGGTGATCTCGGTAGTCCTGGTGGTCCCGGTGACCCTAGCGGTCCTCCTCCTAGAGGCCCTAGTGGTCCTAATTCCAGAAATCAACCCCCTGTGGGAAGATCTTCCAGTGGTTCTTCCTCACAGCAACCTATTTATCAGTCTACCTATGGTCCTACTTGTAATTATATGCCATATCAATACTACTAGTATGTGCAGCCCTACCGACAGTTACCTTTCCTAACAACTTTGTACTTGCTCAATTTGTCCAAGTTGATTAATGATCCCATTTGACACAATCCCTCGTGGCCTCCCATTCCGGTAAAGTTACCATCAGATATTCTGAAATTCGATGGGAAGCAGGGAGATGATCTAAAGAACCATGTTATGACTTTTCATTTATGGTTTTCTTCGAACTCCCTCTTGGATGATTCCATCCGTTTACGACACTTTCAATGAAATTTGACCGGTACGGCTGTGAAGTGGTACATTGAACTCCCACAACATTCATTTGTGGATTTTGGCTCGTTGGAAACCGTGTTCCTTACACACTTTCAGCTCCCTATTCATTATGAAATGGGCTCTGATCTTTTAACTTCTCTATGACAGAACACCTCCACCCACATTTTCGATCATATTCATGAGTGGAGAAGGCGGAGAAGGCTTATTAAGGCCCCTATTCCAGATCAGTTGTTAGCTGATTGGTTCACTAAGTCCTTGTTGCCTCCTATTGCCTAATATGTGGCTATGGGTGGTTCCGTTACTAAAGAGAAGGATATCAGTTGGGATCAATACCTAGACTTGGTCTATTCCAAGTCTAGAACTCTTTATGACCTGATTCCTCAAGCTCCTCGCCCCAGCACTGACCCTGCCAAGCCACCAACATAAGTACCTGTTGATGGGATTGTTGGTTCAATCCAGTCCCCGTCCGTAGTGAAACCTACCAAGAAAACCCAAACTGCTACTCCTTTGACTCCTAAGGTTCCCACTAAGGTCAATTCTATTCAAAGTACTCAAACCTCGGTAAGTAAAAAGAAAGGTAAAAATAGAAATAAGAAACATGGAAACCAACAGAAGACTCCAAGACCAACCAATAATGACAACAACAAAGGGAAAAGGAA
Organism: Pseudotsuga menziesii; assembly: GCA_001517045.1. Taxonomy (NCBI): domain Eukaryota; kingdom Viridiplantae; phylum Streptophyta; class Pinopsida; order Pinales; family Pinaceae; genus Pseudotsuga; species Pseudotsuga menziesii. The sequence continues at coordinate 439,953 of LPNX010973719.1, forward strand.
GGCTAAATATCCATGTATGCTATGCAGTGGTGACCATTTTTCAAAGGAGTGTCCTTGCAGGGATGAAATATCCTTGTTTCTGAAGTCCAATCCTGCACCTACAGTACTTACAGATCCCTTTCCCTCTCAACAACAACTGGTAGACCACATGTCTAACCAGGGTAACTCTAGTTCATCGGAGGAAATTAATATGATGTCCTCAGATACCATCCATCTGAAAACTTGAAGTTAGAATTATGATAAACTCACAGATAATAAAGAAGATCAATATTCTTTAGAGAAAGTTCCCTCTACTAGTTCTCCAGAATCCTTCTCTACTGTCCCTTTATCTATTGAGAAGCCTACTCTCAACATGATTTTGTGCCCACCTAAGAGTACTCTTCGGAAGTCCGCTGTCTTTAATCCCAATTCCCGAGCTGCTCAATTCTATAATGTGGTTGAAGATCTCGCTCAGGCACCTTGTGCGATGTCTACCCTAGAAGTACTCCAAAGTTTCCCCACATAGCGCAAGAACTTGTTGACAACGTTAGGAGCTTTAGACCCAGATAACACTAACTTGATTCATTTCAATGTTGAGAACTGTAAAACTAGATTACCGCATAAACTTGCTTTTCAGGTCATTACAAAAGTAGTGAGAAACAAAGTCTTTTGAATGTTACTAGATGAAGGAGCTTCGACCTCAGTGTTATCTTTGACTTGTTGGAAAGCTCTTGGCTCTCTCGAGCTTGTTACATCACCTATGACCCTTAAAGCCTTTGATGGATGGGGTTTCCAACCCCATGGTCTCATATCAGCCATCACGGTCAAGTTGGGGGGAAAAACTATTTCCATCCAAGTAGAAGTGGTAGATTCCCCTTTAGATTACAACCTCCTTCTAGGAAGGAACTGGTTCTATGCCATGACTGTTGTTGCTTCAACAATATTTTGAACGGTCCAATTCCCACATCTAGGGAGAATTGTTACTATTGATCAGCTTGATTTTTGTACGTCGGATGTTACTACCTCCATAGCTAATAACATCCCCATATTAGGTCAGTCCCCTCCTCCTTGCCAGGTGATTGGGGTAGGCATGCTGAAGGATTCATCCCTCATGGGGATTTTTCCATCTACTCCTCCTAGCACGGATACCACGACAGTACATATGATCACCTTATTTGATTATGAGCCTAAGGGAAAAAATTTTGTTGAGTCCTCATGAAGCTATGTATGACACCATTCAAACCTTTTCTGATGCTCACACTAATGACCTTCATCTAGTGGCTTTGGATCCTTACCATTTATCGTACTGGTTAGAACCTTCTCTTTCGATTCTAGACTATCTCTCCAAGACTTTTCCTTCCGATGAGTCCATTATAGAGATCATGAACATGGATGATCCCATTTGGGAGGATCACCATCATAGATCCATGTTCCTCCCCAACACCAGTTTGGGCAACCATGATTTTTCATCCTTGTTTCCTACTGATATTGTCAACGTTTTGCAAAGTCCTATATTGTTGCAAGATACAGATTCTGAAGGAAACCTTTGCAACATTAGTCAAATGAACCCAATTGACATATCACCCAAGCCTGATGTTATTGATCACGTTCATGTTGGGCAGAACTACTCTGTAAATGAATCTGAAGCATATAAGGCACTTTTTAAGGAATTCCATGATATTTTTGCCTGGTCCTATGAGGAGATGTTGGGGATTGACCCTTCCATTGTGGTCCACAAGATTAAAACTTATCCCATGTCCAAACATGTCAGGCAGAAACTTAGGCAAGTCCATCCTCGGAAGGTTGCAGCTATTAAAGCTGAGATTGAGAAACTTCTGAAAACTAGTTTTATTTATCCTGTACCTCTAACGGAATGGGTATCAAACATTGTCCCTGTCAGTAAAAATCATGGCACCATTAGAGTCTGCAAAGACTTTAGGGATTTAAATAAAGCTTGTCCCAAGGAAAACTTTCCTACCCCGCATATCGATCAGATTATCGACAACTGTGATGGAAGTGTCATTTTTTCATTCATGTATGGCTTCTCTAGCTACAATCAGATTGAGATATTGCCCTCTGATCAGCATAAAAAAACATTCATTTTCCCATGGGGAACCTTTGTGTATAAGAAGTTACCTTTCGGCTTGAAAAATGATGGAGCCACGTTCCAGCATGCGATGTCCTATGCGTTTCACGACGTTAAACATATTGTTGAACCGTACCTTGAAAACCTCCCTGCTCATTCATAGCGATGGGAGGACCACCCTGGTCATCTTAGAGACATATTCCTGAGATGCCGTCATTATAATATATGGATCAATCTGCATAAATTTGTTTTTTGCGTTGAGATGAGACATCTGCTTGACTTTGTGGTATCCAAAGATGGCATATGAATAGATCCTTTGAATATTTCTGCTATCATTAATCTACCAGCCCCAACCAGCCTCCTTAAACTCCAAAGTTTGCAAGGGAAGGAAAAATTTCTTCGTCGTTTCGTGTGCACTTTCATAGAGAAAACACACAGTTATATGTGTCTCCTCAATAAGAACACTCCATTCCTTTGGGATGACCAAGCCCAACGTGCCTTTGATAATCTTAAGCATGCTATGACTCATTCACCTGTGATACACCCCCCAAATTATTCAAAGGACTTTCTCTTGTATATTGTTTCCTCCACTACTACCATCGCCATGGTTTTAGTGCAGGACAATCTCCACGGTTAGGAGCATGTGATTTATTACGCCAGTAAGAATCTTATCAATTCCAAATCTCATTATTCACATGTGGAGAATTTAGCATTGGACACGTTCATTGCTGTGCAAAAGTTTCGTCACTACATTCTGCTCCGCACTACCACCATATTCGCAGACTAGAAACCGATGTATTACATGTTGATGCATCAAGTACTCGGGGGCAAGTACTCCCGTTGGATCATCATCCTTTAAGGAGTTTGAACTGGAATTTTCCAAGGCCACATCAAAGAAATCCTTGGTTTTTGCAGAGCTTATGTGTGATCTTCCTTGTGCTACAATGGAATCTGAGCCCAGTGATTCATTTCTAAATGAATTCCTGTTCCTGATTAGCAGTACTGATCCTTGGTATGGAGATTTGCTAATTTATCTCCAGACCCATTGTTTTCAACCACATTTATCTTGCAATTATTGTCGCCGTATCTGTCACCACACAAAGTACTATCTCATCTTGAATGATACCTTGTATAGACGTGGGATTGACTCCATTCTCCGGTGATCCTTCACCCATGAGGAAGCTGAACACGTGTTGAATGATTGCCACTCTGGAGCATGTGGCATTCATTTATCTGGGATGGCTACAGGCCAGAAAATCCTTCGTGCTAGCTATTTATGGCCTTCTATCTTCAAAGATTGTCATGAGGCTATTAATAAATTCCCACCTTGTCAACATTTTTATCCTAAAAAGCACACCCATCCTGCTTCACTTCACCCCGTCATTGCCATTGGCCCATTCACTAAATGGGGGATTGACTTCATGCATTATAAGCCTACCTTAGCCGGGGGGCATGGTTACATCATCGTAGTCGTGGATTATTTCACAAAATGGGTTGAGGCCATGCCTACATATGAAGAAGATGGTAAGACTGCCGCTCTCTTCTTATTCAATCATATCATAGCTAGATTTGGAGTTCTGCAATCCATAGTCACTAATCACGGATCTCATTTCCATAATCAAATGATGGAAGAACTGAGTGCCAAGCTAGGTTTTCACAATGAAAACTCTACGTCATATTATCCGCAAGCTAATGGTCAAGTAGAGGCCATTAACAAATTTTTTAAAACTATGCTTCGCCAGATGGTTGGAGATCATAAATCCAATTGGCACCTTGTTATTTTTTCCACTCTTTGGGCTTATCGGACTTCTATGAAAATAGCTACTGGTTTCACGTTATTCCAGCTTGTCTATGGACTTGAAGTTGTCTTGCCGATCCAATGTCAGATTCCATATTTACAACTTGCCATCAAACGTCTCCCAGACACTTCCACAGAGGAAGAGAGATTTTTGTATTTGAATAACCTTGATGAGACTTGCAGAGATGCTACCTTGGCTAATGAGGCACATAAGAAACGCGTTAAGGAGAAGTACGATAAATCTGTCTAGCCTTGTGTCTTCAACGAGGGTGACCTAGTATTGACTTATGACCAGAGATATGACAAACTAGGGAAGGGTAAGTTCGAGTCCATGTGGTATGGACCTTTTGTTATTTCTAAGGTGTTAGAGAAAGGAGCTTGCGAGCTCGTTGATTATGATGGGGTCTAAGGTGTTAGAGAAAGGAGCTTACGAGCTCATTGATTATGATGGAATCCCTTTGGGGCAACCTCGCAATGGGTTGTACCTAAAAAGGTACTATTTCTAGGTCTTCTTGGATTGTATCTTGTATATATGTATATTGATTGACTTTCAGTGTGTTTTTAGTATTTTCAAGATGGTTTTGAGTTTTAGTGTCCACATCTGTTTATACCATGTTTTGGTCATGCAGATGGCTTTCTATGGCTTCGTTGATGGTGCTTGCCGCCACACCTTGAATCTCGCCTCAGCTGATTGGGTTCTCTATTCCCTAGTTGAAGATTTGGTCAGTTCAAGAGCGGTTTGCATAGGTCCCGCTACTAATAACATCGCTAAGTATGAAGTAGTCATCGGTCTTCTGACTGAAGCTTCCTCCCAGGATTTCCATGATCTAGTAGTCTTGATGGAATCACAGCTCATGGTTTGTCATTTAAACCATGTCTACACCATTAGGAACTTAGTACCCCTCCGCCTCTTCCGGAGGGTACATTTGTTAGAAAGATCATTTGGAACCATTACCTATAGGCATATCCCTGGGGAACATAATGTAGTTGCGACTCATTGGCTAATTACATCCTAGATTGGCATATTTCCCATTCATGACGTCAAATCAAACATGGTACATTGTAAATAAACATTTAAAGACACATATAACTCATAGAAAATGAATTTTTCCATTTGAAATGTATAAAACACCATGTAAAAGTTTGTATATATATATATAAAAAAAAGTTTTACAAAAATAGGTCCCGAGACCTCATCTGAAGCATGTAGGATTTCAGGAAAAATCATCATACAAAATCCTGAAGCTATTGTCTTTCAGTATATATTTCTCATACACTAATGGTGCTCATGATAGCACATCACCGCTTGAGCCACCCTACGTAGTAGCCTGCTAAATCTGCTTGGTACTCCTGCTGTAGATCTCTGATATCTAGTCGAGAGGTCATCTATGTCATCATTTGGGATGTCTAGAGTCAACCTCTCCAGGTTCTCCTCCAGATCCCCAGTGATATCATCACCCTGTGGTATGAAGCAAGCTCCGACTCGCCTATCCAATGGAGATGCTCCTCCAGGCCTCGCTGCTCCAACATCTGCATGAGAACAAACAGGTCTTGTCACTTATCATAAAAAATATAAAACTTTAAAAACATAAAAACTTTGTCCATTTTAGGGTTTCTTACTTCTTACCAATGTCAACCCACTTCCCTCCAGGTGGGAGTGGTAGGTCGGGATCTCCTATAAAGTCCGTGCCTGCATAGGCATAGTCCTCGACCATGAGCATCTGATCCTGTAACCATCTGAAAAATGGATCACCGAACTTCACTCTGCCCCTACCTGCTCCTGTGCGAGCCAAGACCTCGATCCACCTCAGCATACGAGGGTCCCATGCTCTCAGAATCTGGAAAGTCACCTGGGGCCTCATATGTGGGACCTACTCAAAGAAGAAGCAGGCTAAGATGTAACAAAAGCCGAATTGCTTCAGCTCTCCCTGCCGACATTTAGTCAGCTGATCCTTGAATATTGGAAGCATTACTTCCACCCAATTGAACACCATAGGTGCCATGGCCTCTATGGCATACATGATGTGTGCCATGGAAGCATGGTGCACACCCTAGCTCTCGACCACCCTCTGCATGGTGAATAGAACAATCCGTAGAGGCCTGTCTGTCACTGCCTTGATGGGGATTTTCTTCCCTGATGTACCTGTACCTTGTGCACAGTGCTGATTTACAAGCTCTCTGGTGGTAATGTCCCCGCCATGGGAACCTGTCAGTGAGATGGGGGCACCCTGTCTCAATAGACCAGCTAGGAAGTAGATATCCTCTACCTACACTGTAAGTATATGTGCCCCCACCTCGAAATACTGTTGTTCTGGACTTCACATCTGGAGTATGTGTTCCAATAATATCTCGTGGGACGCCATGCTTAGGGTCAGAAATAATTTTAAGAGTCCATAGTCCCATAGTGTGGAAATGCAACCCACATTTCTTTCAGCAACAACATCCTCGTCATCATGTGTTCTTTCCTTCCATATCATCATGTTTTGAGTCACCTAGACCTGCCAAAAAAAATAATGGTATGCATTAAAATCTTCCTTGAATCATTGCAAATCAAAAGAATGAATATTTGTTGCCCATATCATTTGTTTAAGTTATCCACAGTCGGTACCACCTGTACCCCATTGGAGACAGGAAGTGGCACCGCCTGTCGGCTATGTTCTTGGCGTGGTTCTCAGGTGGTACTGTGTATCCTGTAAGAGGTAGCCGTGGTTCCCGCATATTGAGTTTTAGGGATTTCTAGATAAGCCCAAAACCCCCCCAAATCTCAAAATAGAATCTATGAAATGAAAGATAAAGGTCTTAGATGTTACCTACCACTGACGGTGCTGAAAACGATATTAGCTGTGGAAGATCTGGCTAGAAAAATGCTCCAAGTGCTCTATGCTAGAGGTAAATAGTGAAATGTTTTGATTTTTTACTATTTACTTGACTTATATAGACATTTTTGGGTCCGACTTACTATATTTTTGATATAAAATCGTATTTTAGTCAAATTTTATTTGTCGTAATCCCTTAATGTTGGTTTTGAATGCATTTAACACTTCTTTCTGAGTCATCTGCAGGATAAGAGAACTTTAGTAAGAGTCTTTGGAAAGTTCGTTTATGGATTTTTTGTACTTTCACAAAACAGAAAAGGTCATTGAGCATTTATTACGACACTTTGTCACACTCGTTAAAATCTAGTATCAAAGTTCCAAGTCCATTTCAAGTTTCTTTCCAGGCTCATAAAATACAACGTCGTGTAAAGAAGCGTCATGGAGTCCTCTTTTCACCTCTTTTTCAGGATCCTTAAACACGAAAAGGTCGTTGAGTCCATTTCCTATTCTTTCCAGGCTCGTAAAATATGACATTGTGTAAAGAAACCTCATGGAATTCTCTTTAAACCCTTTTTAGGCTCCCTAAATATGAAAAGATCGTCAAGTAATCTTGTCTTCTTCACGCTCGTTAAAGTATTTGAAGAGTCATCCATTTGACGGTAGTTTATCTCTTTTTCGGTTTGAATCAGACTATTTACGAAAAAGGATCACTCCAGCCAATCATGACCAGAAGAGTTCTCTAAGGTATGATTTTACACTTTTTCGGGCCTGAGAGACTAAATCATATGAAAAAGTACCCCCTTGGAGTCTTCTTCCGTATTCATTCAGACTCTCTAAACATGAACAATACCAATTTTTATTTCAGTGGACTAATTTATTAAACATTGAGAGACCCGTTTTTGGAATGAACCTCTCCTCTCTTAGGTTCGTAAAACATATGAGTTTGTAATTGTCTTCTGACAAGCTATATCGAGTGTTTGTTAACCTCTTTGAACTCGTAAAACTGAAAAGAGGAACTCATCAATCATGATGGGGGAAATGGGAAGGGAATCATTTTGTAAACAATGGCAATTGTTTGTCATTACCTTTGAACATGGCACTTATCTGCACAATCATGTCAGTCAATTGGGTATTCAATTGATCTCCGTGACGATCCACTTTCATGAGTCATGTCAATCCTTTGATCGTTTTAAAAGAATGCATATTCCACTATCCCATTGTGTATCTGTCATGCCTAGTCATGCTGCCAAGTCTTTTTGTCATGTCGCCCGATGTTCAAAGGAGATTTGAAGAAGTTTTACCTCTGCAGTCTACACAGTATTTGTGTCAGTATCTTTGAGTCAGTCATATGGTTACTACATTCACATCATTCCAGAACTGTTTTTAGTTTCATGTCGTCGATGTGGGACTCATCATGGCCCTCCTTCGATGAGACTTTTCCTGCCGACATCAGCTCATCATTCGGGAAATAGTCTTAGAAACAATATTTAGTACCTTGAGATCTATATGCCTTAATGACAGTTTCTCTCGCTCTCAATATAGGTTCACATCATTGACCTTTGATCGATAGAATCAACTGGGTGTTTGACATCAGGACATCTATTCACACTCAATAGGTTCTACTAGGGTACCTTGGGAATCATTGACATTAATGGTGATCTCCCTCGCACTTGTTAATGGTTCACATCATTAGCTGGTAATCAAGTGGTTTCTACCGTGTTCGACTTCAGATCATTGTAATCACATGGATAGAATCGTACTTTGTGGAAGATGAGACGAAGACCCTGGGTATTTGTTTAAAGCACTCATTTCTTTTTCCCAGGATGTGATGGAGTTTTGTACATCTAGCATGGATCCACATTTGTATGGTCGTGGCTATGCTCAAATTTGCGTCAATGTGACATAGATCTACATTGTATGTCTAGTAGCTATGTCCATGTTTGAGTCCTCTATCACATGGATCTACGTTGTATTCTAGTAGCCATGCTTGTTTAGTCCTCTCATGGATCTGCCTTGTATTGGTCTGCAGCCATGAGTTTGGTTACTTGTGTCTATGAGTTAACATACTGATGTACTACATATGCTTACTTGACAACATGTTCTGATCGAGCTAACATTTTCATCTTGTGGCGATGACTTGTTCTCAAAGCTCTCGTTTATCATATCCCTCTAAGACTCATGCTTTGGGGGGCATCCTGTTATACCAAAATCCTGTCACCATCATGTGATAAGACATTTGACATACCTAGTTTCCCTAAATCCCAGCTTCTGGAGTGGAAACTAAATGATTTTTCTTCAATATTTCATACAAATTCCCAGCATCGTGCATGCCCTTTTATCCAGGAGCGGTACCCTTCTTCGCACTTCCCATCATTTGTTTCCCATAAGCAGTGCCACTGCTTATTGTCCTTGGTCCATAAGCAGTTATTACCAGAACTGCTCTGTCATAGAAGGAGAAACGTGGTACCCTGGGTAAAAAGGGAAAAAAAAAAGTTTCTCGAGGCTTCTAGATGATAAGCCTCATGTCCTACTTTATCCCTACTATTGTGGGTTGGTTGAGCTTGAGATCCCTCATCCTAGGATCTTAGAAGCCCTACCTCACCCACTAATTTCTCAACCTACTATATCCATTAAAGCCTTATAAATAAGAGCTCATATCCATGGTTGAGGGAAGAGAACACTTGAGGAATTTTTATGCTGTTGGATTGATCATTGGCCCAAGATCATTTGGAGAGAGCATAGAGAGCTAGAGTCAGAGATTTTGGGGATGAGAATGTCTGGTTTCATGGAGATGCATGTCAACACTAAGGCTTGGTTTTAAACTTCTTCATATTCTTTAATGCAAGTTTATTTCTGTCCCACATATGTTGTTGTTGTTTTGATTTCACATATATGTTGCTAGATTCCTCAGGCACTAGCATAGATTAGTAGATCATATTCTGGTTGGTTTGATCTATTTTTTGTTGAGCTTGATTGCAGGTACATGGGTGGACTATCAAAGCCTTGTATTCCAGATATATACAGCGTCTAGGGAGAGTCTTCAACCTCTGTCCTCTATTTGTTCTGGATCTGAAACATTCAGACGAGTGGAACACCTTGCTGTCCGCAGGAGGTGAAATATTCCAACTAACAGAGGGTAGGGTATTTATGTTCATATTTGGAGTACACAAGGAGGACACATTCTTAGTTCCCCCCCCATATTTATTTCTATAAGAATGTTGGGTGGAGGATGTGGTTTACTTAATAACCATGGGTGTTGGGGCATTGGAAGTACCAACCAAATGGACAAGAGTCAAGAAAAATTGTGGGGTGGGTGGGGGGTTTGATGGGATAAGGTACAAAATAGGGAGACCTAATGTATATCCTAGAAGGTTAAGTGTATCCATCATGGGAGTTCCTATAGCTCCGGGAAGAGGAAGAGGACTAGAACTTGATGTATAGCAAATCCTTCCCAATGTTCGGTTAGGGATAGGAGAGGGTTGAGGTTTGGATGTAAATTTCCAAGAAGGGAAAATAAACAAATGCAATATTTTTAACGCTAAAATTTTGCACACATTGGACATTTTAGCTAATCTTACTGTAAGGAATCATCATCATATAGCATTCATCCCCTCAAAGACATCATCATCAAGATTGAGAAAGTAGTATGAGTCATAAATTCCAAAGAACAATCAAAAGAAAAGTTGAAATGGATAAATACATATTTACTCATGCTACTATATGTGTTATCAGTTTTGTGTTTGCACAAGCCTATCACATATTTTCCTTTGAAATCCATTTGACTGTCGAAATGGTGGGATCTCCATCACGAACCATGCATTGAGGTCTCATGAAGGCTCCTCACCAACAAAAATTTTAACTTATCTCTTCATATGGTAGGAGAGCATTGAATAGACCCCTTTGTGTACCTTGGATCTAGTTCATGAGGTTATGGGCTTTGCACTTGGATATACATGTTTCCTAGACACCTCTTGGTCTATAAAAGGAGGCCATGGGAATGCATCTAAGAGAGGAAATTTATAGAAAGGTTATGTTGTTATAATTGTGTTGGAACTTCCTCATATTCCACCTATTCCTACACCTATTACCATTCCCCAATATCATTTCTACCTTCCTCCAACGGGCATGTGTTTATCGCATTTGTTATTCAATTTATTTAATATTTATTGTGGAAAAAGTGGACACCCTTAAGGGATATTGTTGGATTCCCTTTCGATCTCATACACATATTCTAACACTACATGTAAAAGGATTGATCATTGGGAAATCAAAATTGGTTATAGCATCTACTTCTTCTTGTGGTCTGCATATCTCCACCTTTCTTGTTTTTATTTCATGTTAGATATTTTTGTTTTGTTTTGCTTTACTAATAAGATCTTGCATGATAGATTTGTGTTCATTACATTTTATTTTAGTAATACAATACTGGGCCATGCTGAAAACCTCAAAGGCTTTACCCCCTTAAGTGGGAAATATTGCACACCTTTGTGCATATTTTCCCACAACATAGATCTCAACTTTTTGGGTAGGAAACAAGAAGCCTTGAAAGGTCCTGAAAAGGGATTCCTATTGGAAGAAACCATGGAATACACTCATGAATGAAGGAATGAGAAGGATTCCAAAGTTACTATCAACCATAGGTAAGACATGGTCTAGGAATTCCATCCCCTAGGGATCATAATAGGTGGGTTTATCAATTGTGGCCATATTCCCTTCATGGTGGAAAATCATGAGTCTAAACATTGTGGAAGTGACTAATTTCATGTAATACATTTATCTATGACTAAGGAGGAGGTTGTAATCTAATTGGGTGTTATAAAACTCAATTTCAAACAATATTCTTCCTAGACAAATAGATGGGTACTTCTATAAAAGACCTTGTGGTTGGGAAGCAAAGCGATTGTATGCATGTAATGTCATAAGGGATGGTGTGATATCAAGGGGGAATAGATTATACCAAAAATGATTAGATCACATGATGCAAGTGGATGAACCTTTGTCGACAATGCAATGCTCAATAACCAAGTTCTTAATAGAAACTAGAATCTGAAGAGAGTCCAAAAAGTGAATCCAAGGTTCCAATCGATCAAGCTCAAATGTCATGAGAAGAGAATTGGAAGGATAAACCACAACTAAATAATACAACAAATCCTTGTGCTAATTAGGGAAGTTCCTAAGAACATTTAACATATATATGGAAGTAGGTGATGCTGCCAAGTTGTCCACAATGCTATAACTAGGAGTAGTTTAGGCATTGGGATTATAGGGTACATGTTGCAAAGGGATATTTGGAATATTAGGAATGGATTCCAATTTAGGAATATGGAGATGTAAATATTCTTCCAATGGTGGAGATGTTATCCCTTCATCAGTATCAGAAGTATCATTACCTAGGTACTATTGATTATGTCACATGTAGAGGTTAATATTGGCGGACATCACGAGGAGGTGTTGAATAGAAGGTTCATGGTGGTTACCTAAAGTTGTTGGTTGAGATGAGTAAGTAAGCATAGGTTGTAATGTGATTACTCCCTATGATGGGAATGGTTTTCGAAGGACCATCAGCTGTCATTGGGCCAGATGAGGAGGTGGCAGGTTAGGTTTCTATTTAGTGGTATTAGTTGTTTCACATTGGTTTTCCTCATTCCAAACTTGGAAATCTTTAGCAATGTGGGGGAAATGGTGAGTGTAGTATCTGAACACTACAAAAGGTACATGGATCATAGTCTGCAACTAATGGTTCTTAACTTTCTTAGTAGGTTCATTCAGATCCTAGTTTGCATGGTTTGAATTACCTCCAGTGTTAGTAGGAGGGTTGGAGGGTTTTCCCCCACCTTCCTATTTTTGGATATTACCTTTGTTCTTCCCATTATTCTTCTTCATAGAGATTTTTCATTGTGCTTGTTGGTTATTGGGTGCAGGATGGGTAGGAATATTCTATTGAGAATACAATTTCCCATGAGGAAAAGGTGGATTCATAGGGTGTGGATGAATTGGGAGAGTTTGTGGAGATATAAGAAAAAGGTAGTAAGGGTTTATCGCTAGTGGATTCACATAGTTGATAGAAGCACCACCACACATAGTACCTATTAATATTTCTTATGCTTAGCTAGATATCATTAGTGTTTAATCAAAATTTACAATAGTATCATATGTAGAATCACTGAAAGAAACATAATCATAAGATAGAAACATTATTTATCCTCAAAAACCCTCAAGGGGAAGAAAACCCAGCAAAAATTCCTCAGTATAATATGTATAAGATAAAAACCAAAAACAGGTATTCTCCTCATTGTTGGTATGTATCTCTCTCTCTTATGTGCTACACAAGTGAGTGAGTATGTGCTTAAATGAGAAGCACAACTCCTCTATTTATACTCTTTTTGTCAACAGACTTTTAACCTAATCAAGTCACCCCGACTAAACTTCCTAGGATGAATTCACCTAGGAGATCACAAAAAAGTATTTTATTATATTCATTAGGGTACTATTGACTCGAGTTATAGTGGAGGATTTACCTCATCACTCTATGATGACCATTTACAATAATAAAATCCTAGCAGAGGAATAGAACATCTCCCTTGGGGTACATTAGTAAAATACATTTAGAATATCCTTTGAAGTTGAAATAGTTCAACACTCCCCCTTATTGAGAAGGGTATTCTACTAACAACAACATCATCAACTATAGGAGTAACAAGAGATAACATCTTCAACAGTATCAAGGTAATACATCTATAATTCAGAGGAATTTTTCAACAATTATCAGTAACCAAAACAACTACTCTTCAATGTCTTCAGTACTAGAACATCATATTCTACAACACTGAGTCTTTATCTTCTGCAGCACTTGATCACTTGATCCTTTTGCAACAACACTTTGATATTTTGATCCTTTGTAGTAGCACTTCTATCTTCTAGATCCTTTGCAGCAGCACTTAAATCTTCTCTATCATTTGCAGTAGCACTTCGATCTTCTCGATTCTTTTCAGCAACACTTTGATCTTCTCAATCCTTTGTCGATGCACTACCAGCAGTACACATGTTCTCTTTGCGAGATGATTAATCCCTATGACTTTAGGATATAGGTCCAAGAATGATGCAATCCTCATCAACATAATCCCCCTTAATGAGGAGGGTCCATAGTATCGACCAGCTTGATTGTCTGCAAATGAATGCAGGACCTTGTCGTCCGCAAGGACTCATCGTAGACCATCCTCAGCTTGTTAGAGCTAGGACCACTCCATGCAAGTGGTATACTAAAACATATAGAAAAAGGAAGAGAAGTGAAAAATGTCTTTGTTCATTGATTCATCAAACTTTAGAGCCATATCCTCATAGTCATTAAGGACTATCCATACATTGGGATGTAATTCTGAGGAAACCCAAAACTTCCACACCCACCCAACCAAGCTTGGGGGATAGTGTTATGTATTAGTATGCATTATGATTATGATAGTTGTGTTTATGTACTAGAATAGATAGTATCTATATTTGATTATGTGATCATGGTACTAATTGTTCATCATATATGTATGTGCATATGTGTAACTGCTTCCCCTAGTTGGATTAAACATAGATGTGGAAGATTCGAGGGATTTGATCCTCCCCCCCTCGAGGACAACATCAATGATGGATTTCCAAGTTGATCTTAGAGGGATTGTGTCATGACTTTGACCATCTAATAGAGGGAATGAATGATGATGGATGGAATCATCTAGATGACGAGATAATTTCCATGTGCTACCAGGCTCCACTAGAGTGGTCAATGACCATGCATTACATTTATATGGCTTCCCAGGGAATCTATTACATGATGACAAGGAATGTCCCCCAAATAGGTCTGTATGATTACAGTGATGATGAGGAGGATTCATCAGACTCTAATGAATATTATAATGATGAGTGGGTAAGTTTATAAGACTTCCCCCATGCTATGGACATGGGATTTTTTTATTGGTGTATCCCATATTTACTAAGTTGTTGGGGATATTGATGTAAACACTTATTTTTTGTACATATGCTTATATATTTACAATTGAACATGGAAGCAAATTTTACTTACATGAGCCTTACATTATGGCGATGTGAAAATATGCAATGTAACACCCCAGGTTTGACCTCGTTTGCATTAAAAATGTATATGATGTATTGTAATTAATCATGGTGAGGAGATAAAGGAGAAATCTCCACAATCGATTTAGCGTTTTATGTTTCAGCGATTAAAATCATTGCCTATGGTATTTCATGCTAGCCAAGAACATTATAATTTTGGACATCATGTAAATATGCAATTAAATTAAACTACCGACAACCAGCTATGTCAATGCAATATTAAAGAGATGGGGGCATGATTTCCTAAAGATAAGGGGGGCAGGGAATATTCAAAACCTTTGGGCCAATGGGGAAAATCCAAATGTCAAAGGGACAACCCATCAAACTGTCAACTACCCATTTTGTCTTTTGTGCCCAATCATTTAATTATGCAAGAAATTGGTTGGGTTAGTTATTGCATGAGAATGAGTAAGGTATGGGAGTTAGAAATTCAAATTTGGGGAAGCACCCATTTTTGGGAAAACGTTTTTTGACTTATGAGGCAATTTATTGCCCAAAAATGCTTCCCATTCCCTCATGCATTCACATATTTCTACTCTCTCGCATTTTTGGAGCTGTTGTGCATTCTCCATTCACATTTTTGCATATTTCTTCATTTTCCCCATGACTGGGAAGTCATTTTTGGAAAGCTCAGTGGCTGGGATATTTTCTTGATTGTTTTTACTATTGTTTATCCTCATTACCCGACTGGGACAAATCGTTTTTGTGTTGCACATTGAATTGGAGAAGAGACCACGTTTTATGGGTGTTTGTTGAGTCAATTTGGCCCATGTGAGCCCATAGAAGTTGCTGAAAATAAAATTGTTGTCATAGGGTTGTTTTTCCCTATTTTACCAATTTGTTTTGTTACCAAAATCATTTTCTTCAACCCATAATTTTGTATCTTGATGTGTGTGTATATTTTTTGTTGGTCTGAACTGGTTTGGGAGTGGAAATGGGGTCTGAAATAGCTTGATAAATCTAGTGTGAGAAGGAACCTCACAGATAGATCTATGGGGTTGGTTTTCTTCCTTGCACACCCTGAATAGCACTGGAAGGGAAGGAATATCCTAAGGGACTATGTAGCAGAGAAGAGGATGTTTCCTTGTGTTGGGTGTGTAGATGTTCTAGAAGCTAGGCTAAATCTGGTGCAGGTGTCCATATCTCTATGGTTGAGATTACTAGCTTAGTAGTTAGCCTCTCCATCTCCTTTGCAGGATGATAAACCCAACTATGTTGGCTTGGTTAAGTTTTGTTGTGTACTTGGATATGTGTGAGCCTGCTAGTGTTCCTTATTCCTTGTGGGAATCATGCCTAGATCGGGGGTGGCAGTGTTGCTAAGAGATTGATGATCACACTCTCCTATGGTTGGGTGGAATGTTGCAGTGACATAGATGATTGTGGGATAAACTTATTTCAAGATAAGAATTCATTACTATTTTATCTCTGCAATTGTTTTTTTTTATTTAATGAAATGTGATCGGGATGAATGCTTGGATGAAATGTAAATGCTTCCACTGTATATTGCATGTTTTATACATCTGTGTATGTTTTCTAAGTTTCAATGCATTTCATTTTAGGTTCATGGGGGTTAGATTGCTTGGATTGATAGTAACATAGTTTCGTCCTCTCTCTGGTAGAGGGGTGTGGATGTGACAGTGTGGTATCAAATCCCATGTTACATCTTTGGGCCTCAATGGGCTGTGAAGAATCATTTTGTGTTCAGCATGAAGAAGCTAACAGTAGAAAAAATCTGAATTTTTCTAAGTGTTGAGAGTATTCTCCCTTGTCAGTTGAGAAAGCTAAAAATGAGCCGATATGTCGGCTACATTGGCCAAAGGGAGCCAACGAGAAAGAAAAGAGGAAAAAAATTTAGAAAATTTTTCTATGCATGGAATCGGAAATTTTTGGTGAATTTGGCTGAAACATTGGCTAAGCACATAAGAATACTTTGTAGGTTTGAGTTGATGCATGCCAGCTGAATTGAGCCAACTGGAAGGAAGAAAGAAAATTTCTGAAAATTTCCTAAGTATCAAGAAGCAGTAGAAATCGATGAAGTTTGTCGATACATCGGCTGGGTTGGGATAAATCCATCACTTCCTGTCGGTCGATCTTAGGGGGGAATTCGTCGATGCATGTCCGCTATTAAAGGATGTGTGAGCCAAAATATCGGGTAAAGGCTGATTTCTCATCGACAAAATAAGAATAAAGTGAATAAGAGGAAAAATTTTAAAAGAAAATTTCTAAGTATGGGAAAATCGGAAGAAACCTTGAAAGTTTTATGACGTAGCTGAAAGGATCCAAAGGAGGAAGTATGAAATTTTTCTGCAACAATGAAAGAAAACTTGGGAAGTTTTCCTCAACGGTGGAAGAAAAGTTGGAAATTTTTCTGATGCAGCAGATGGAAGTTGGAATTTTTTCTGACGTAGCGGAAGAAAATTCGGAAATTTTTCCGATGCAGTGGACGGAAGTCAGAAATTTTTCCAACATTGAAAAAGTATTCGTTAGAAGAAACCCTAGAAGTTTTCCGACGTAGTGGATGAAAGTTAGAAATTTTTTCGACGCAGCAAACGGTTCGATCAGAAGGGATCAAGAGAAGTTGCCGATACGTGTCGAGAAAATTTGGAGATTTTTTCCGATACGTTGGAGGAAAAAGGGTGAATTCGCCGATCGGGTGGAATAGCTAAATTGCCCTGAAACAAAGAAATTCAACAATTTTTTAGTGGGATTTACATGTGCTCGAAAAGTAAAAAAAATGACAGTGAGGTTATGCACCAGATTGCGTGAAAATGGAAGATTTACAAAAAACCGAGGGCATTGCCCTCGACCCGCCCTGCAGTGGTGCAGGGAAGCCACAAGGGACAAACCCCCCTTAACCCTCATCGTCCCCCTGATACAGTCGTTCTTTGTGAAAAGAAAACTTCTATGATTTGAAAAAATTGGAAATATGATATTTTTCCAAATACAGGTAAATAATGTATAAATTCTTGTGAATGTTATGTGGCTAACAGTTGTGTTTATTAACGTAGAATCATAGTCACCATCAAAGGTGGCATTCCATATAGTGCAGTTTGGTAAAGTTGTTTTGGCTGAGCCATGAGAACCTACGACATGTATGATGATGTACAGAACCCCAATGAATACGAGGAAGATTTTATGGGGGAAAACATCCATGTGGGAAATGCTGAGACAGAGTCTAATGGGAGAATATTTCAAGATACTCCCCTAGATTTTGCAGCCACCATGAGAAGCCTAAGGCTCTAGAGGAGTAGAATTAGTTGAATGTAGCTATGCTGCAAAGTTTGAAAGATATCCAGAGGTGGATGAACTCTGGGGATCGAACAGAAAGACGAGAAGGTAGTAAGAGAAACACTAGAAGAAGAAAAAGGTCTTCCAGTGGATCATCTGACCATGAAGGCTCAACTAAGGATTCAATCTCTTCATCTCACAAAAGTAAGAGGAAGAGGCATTACTAGAACCATTCACGTGACAAATTTAAGAAGGAAAAGCCGCCTACCTTCAATGGTGAGATAAAGAATGGTAAAGAAGTTGAAGCTTGGATTCTTGGGATGAAAAAATATTTCCAAGTCCAAGACTACTCTGGGAATATGAAGACTAGGGTAGCCATATTCAATTTGACTGGAAGGGTATCCATATGGTGGGAACACTTTAGGAAAGTGAAAAAGATCAATGAAATGAGGATTGTGTGGAAACAATTCCAGAATTATTTTAAGCAGAAGTACCTCTCTGACAGGTACTATGATGACAAGATTAAAGAGTTCCATGAGCTCATATTGGGACAAAAGACCATGGAAGAGTATGAAAACAAGTTCTTGGATTTGTTGAGGTATGTTAGGTACATCAATGATGAAAAAGTGAAAATCTCATGTTTTCTGAGTGGATTGCTTTAGTCTTACAAAGACAGAATTGAGTTTTAAGAACCTGGAACTCTGAAAGAAGCAATAAGGAAAGCTAAGTATTGCTATGAGTAAAGCAAAGGAAAACCTGATTATCATAAGACATGGAAGGACAAAAATAATGAGAAGTCTGACCAAAGGAAGAAATGTTTCAAAACTTCTAACTTCAGGAATCAGCGAAAGCAGCCATCCCAAGCTGCGAGTAAGCCAGCTAGAGTGGTGGGAGAAAATCCAAGAGATTCACAACAAAACAGAGAACCACTCCAATGTTGTAAATGTGGAGGACCCCACATGCACCGAAATTGTCCACTTGAGAATGAGAATGCAAGGATAGCTTACAACATTCAATAAGCAGAAATAGTGGGTCAAGTAGCATAAGTTGTCCCTAGCATTTATGCAGCACTAGACGACCGCCAAGAAGATCACCAGTGAATTGTGGTTGAAGTTGCAGGTAATATTGTTGAGAAATCTGTTTCTATTTTGATTGACCCTGGTTCTACTCACAGTTACATTACTCCTAGGGTAGTGGAGATTTGTGCTTTTAAGAAAGTAAAGCATATCAAATCTTCGTTAGTTCAGCTAGCCACTGGAAATAAGAGAAAGGTTAGTGAAGTGGTAGAGAAATTTCCATTGGTTATGAATGGGTTGGTCACTTGTGTAGATATGAATATTCTACCACTTGGTTCCTATGTTGTTCTCATTGAAATGGATTGGTTAGAATCTCACAGGGTAAATATTGAATGCTATAATAATACTTTTGAATGCATGGATGAAGAACGGAACCCAAGAGTTGTAAGAGGCATTCTAAAGGTGATTTTTGTGAGGCATATTTTAGCAATGCAGTTGAAGAAGTTCTGTAGGAAAGGTTTTCGGTTGTATGAGGCTCTTATTTTGGAGGCAACAGATATAGAAACTCCTAGGCTAGAGGACTTTCATGTGTTGCAAGAATTCAAGGATGTGTTTCCTGATGAGATTCCAGGGCTTAATCCAAAGAGAGACATTGATTTCACAACTGAACTTGTTCCAGGAGCAGCACCAGTGTCTAAGACACCCTACAGAATGAGTACACCAAAAATTCTAGAGCTGAAGATACAACTGCAAGAGTTCTTGTAAAAGAAGTACATCAATTCAAGTGTGTCTCCTTAAGGAGCACCAGTTCTGTTTGTAAAGAAGAAAGATGATACACTTAGGTTGTGTATTGATTACAGACAGCTGAACAAAGTCATTGTGAAAAATAAATACCCATTTCCTAGGATTGATGAAATCTTTGATCAAATGAGAGGAGCAAAGGTATTTTCCAAGATTGGCTTGAGGTCTGGTTACCATCAGGTGAGAATCGAGTATGAAGACATTCATAATACAACCTTTAGAATGAGGTATGGACATTATGAGTTTTTAGTGGTACCATTTGGTCTCACAAATGCACCAGCTACATTTATGTGCCTTATGAATAGTGTCTTCAGTAGGTATTTGGAAAAGTTTGTTCTTGTTTTCCTTGATAACATTCTTATTTATTCTAAGAATGAGGAAGAGCATGAAGAACATCTGAGATTGACATTGCAATTGCTCAGGGATCATAATTTGTATGCAAAGTTGAGAAAGTGTGACTTTTATAGAGATAGGATTCATTATTTGGGTCACATTATCTCAGATGAGGGTATATCTATAGACCCTAAGAAGATGCAGGCCATTATAAATTGGCCTACTCCAAGAAATGTAATAGATGTAACATCATTTATGGGACTTGCAAGATACTACATGAGATTCATTGAAGGATTCTCCAAGGTGGCACATCTAGACACTTATTTGCAAAAGAAGGGAATAAAGTTTGAATGGACATCGAGGTGTGAAGAAATATTCCAGCAGTTGAAGAATATTCTCACAAGTGCACCAATATTGAAGATTGCAGACCTAGAAAAATATTTTGTGGTGTGTACTGATCCATGCGGTCAAGGGCTTGGAGGAGTCCTTATGCAAGACAACCATGTGATATGTTATGAGTCAAGAAAGTTGAAGGAGCATGAGAAGAACTATGAAACTCACTATCTAGAACTTATAGCCATAGTACATGCTCTCAAGATGTGGAGGCATTACTTGATGGGCATGAAATTTGAGCTAAGGACAGACCATTGTGGTCTGAAGTACTTGTTTAATCAGCCAACGTTAAATGCTAGGAAAGCTAGATGGATGGATTTTTTATGTGAGTTTGATTTTGAAATCAAACACATAAAAGGAAAAGAGAATAAGGTAGTTGATGCACTCAATAGGAAGGTGTAGGAAATGCATGTGGAATCTCTTAGTATTTTCCAGTCAGATTTAAGACAGTAGATTGTTAGTCATACTGCTAGAGATGAATTGTATGAGCAGGTTAAAGACAAATTACAGCAGCAAAGTATTGAGAAGAGGTATGAGGGATATAAATTGGAAGAAGATGGGCTTCTTACTTATAAGAGTAGAATTTATATCCCAAATGTAGCATATTTGAGGAGAGTTGTTATGGATGAGATCCCTCAATCTCCATATTCTGGTCACCCAGGATATCATAAAACAATTGCGACAACCAGAAAGCAGTATTTTTGGACAGGAATGAACAAGGATATGGCTGAATATATTTCAAGGTGCATGAAATGTCAGTTGGTGAAAGTTGAGCATCAGTACCCAGCAGGTTTGTTGCAGCCTTTTCCAGTTCCAGAATGGGAGTGGGGAGTTATTTCCATGGATTTCGTTACAGGATTGCCAATGAATTGGAGACAACATGATTCCATCATGGTTTTGGTGGACAAGTTGAAAAGGCAGCACATTTCATACTGGTAAAGTCTACGTATAAGACTGATGACATTGCAAATATCTTCATCAAGGAGATTTTGAAATTGCATGGATTTCCTAAGGCATAGTCTCTGACATAGATGTAAAGTTCACTTCCAATTTTTGGAAGGGTTTGTTTGTAGATATAGGTACCAAGTTGAACTTCAGAACTTCCTACCATCCTCATACTAATGGGTAGGAAGAGAGAGTTAATCAAGTGCTTGAAGACATTCTTAGCATGTATGTGATGGATAAACCATCCAAGTGGGAGGATTATTTTCACTTGGTAGAATTTTCATATAAAAATGGACAGTAAGAATCCTTGGGGATGAGTCCATATGAAGCTTTGTATGGAAGGAGGTGTAGGACACCAATGACTATCCAGTGAACAAGGTTGTGCTTGGTCCAGAATTTCTCAAGGAGATGGAGCAGGAGGTTGTAAAGATCAGGAAAAATATGAAGGCAGCCCAAGATAGACAAAAACATTGTGTAGATAAGCATAGGGTGAATAGAGAGTTCAGGGTTGGGAATCATGTTTACCTTAGAGTGAGGGAAAACAAGATTTCCTTGAAGCTTGGAAGTTGCGCCAAGTTTTCACCTAGATATTGTGGGTCATTTGAAGTACTTGAAAGAAGAGCGTCAGTTTCATATAGACTTGCATTTCCTGCTAGCACTAGAGCTCATAATGTTTTTATGTTCTTTGCTTAATAAATATGTACATGATCCTAACCATGTGATAAATTGGGATGTGATTCAGGTGGAACCTGCGGGAGAGTTCCAAATCGTGTTGATGTATTTGTAACTTCGGAATGTAGTCACTTATATATTTTATATTGTATTTCATTGTACCTCGATGAAGATGTTTGTTCCTCTGATCAGGAGTCGTTAATAAATAAAGTCATGTAAAGTCATTGAGGTTAACCCTCCGTTGTAAGTCGAGGAAATAGTCCCTACAATTGAGGGCTATTAGGGTTATTAGACTCTCCTAGTGAGTTCGGCTTTGTAGAGTAAATGTCAAGTGGAAAACAAGTATAAATAGAGAGTGAGACTCTCTATTTGAAACACACACTGACTCAACTATAGCACATTAGTGAGAGAAGAGGAGATCGCAAAAGTGAGAGAGAGAACAATTGTGGGAGATAATCTTTGTGTTTTTTGGTTTTACTTTTGCCATTGGTGTTCATTCTATCTCCGAGAAAGTTGTGCGTTTTTCTCCTTTATGGTTTCCCCAAGGAAAACTCTTTGTGTCTCTTATCTCTTGTGATTATTGTTGTGCATGTTATTCTCTGGCATAAGATCCAAGATCATATTGATTAAGTGATCAAAATATAACATGGTATCAGAGATAACCTGAGAAGAAGAAACTGTGCAGCTGCATAAGCTAAGGATTCTTACTTTATGAGTCTCCCTCCAAATATCATCAGAAAAAATAGGCTCGGATAACTCACCATTGAAGGGCGTATATCTCTGTCGAAGCAGAATTTGATTCCACGCATTTTCGGTTTTTTGACTTGTCACTACTCCGGGAAATTAGGGATTTTCAAAGAAAAGGAATTTTTGAGTGAGACCAGCATAGGATTTCTCTCCTCCTCATAATCTAAATTTGGAGACCAAGATCAAAATATTTGGTTGGGTAAAACTCCAGGAAATTCAAACCCTAATTTGACCCCAGACCAGAAAATCCTAAAAGACTAAAACTAGTCATTTTGGTGCATTTGTTATATGTCGATATTGGAGAAGGCTCAGGATCCTAAACATTTATAGGATAAATATAAATTCTTGATGTACCCTTTGTAAAATTTTCAGCCTCAGATTCACTATATTCTGGGAGATCTGATTCCTCCAAAATAGGGTTCGAGCCTCTCTCGGGATTCATCCCTAAACAGGACACATAGGGAAAATTTCTATATATCAGGATACGAAGGTCCAAATGAAATTTTGCAAGGTCTTCCAGATAGGAAATGGACTTTAATTTATGTGGTAAAAGTTTCAAACCCATAAGGTGATACAGTGACATGTGGTAGTATGTACAAGTTCATTATGTTGAACACTTTTGAAATAAGTCACCTTGGGAAAACTCTCATAAGTCCCAATTGGTGAAACCAATTCTACTCAAAACTACAGTGTTGGAAAGAGGATATACATAGCTACCTTAGTGAAAAATTTTAAACATAGAGTAGTAGTACTTTAGGATGTATTTCAGAAATAATATCAAGAAAATATGTAGAAGAAATTGAAGAAAACTAGGGCATCTGATATTTTGCAATTCTGATCACAGTTTTGGGAAAATTAGTATGTTGCTCAGCTTGCCTTGAGGAGGTGCATCTTTCTATCCAATAAGATATGAAATATTCCAAGTTTTGAAAATTAAGTTTTCTCTCAAAAAACCTAGATCATCCAGATCCAGAACTAGGATGGATAGCTCAAATCAGTAAGATCTAATCTTTTTCTATTTACATCTGACGTTCTCATTTAAAAATGACCTATCACACCAGCTTGATGACAAGCTTGGTGAAGCTGAAAAATTCCAAGTATGGAAGTATAGGACCTCCATGATCCTTGAAGAAATTGACTTGGATCAGTTCTAAGAGCCAGGGGGAGATGTCGTTAAGGCTAGAGACAAGAGAATTGTTGCAGATTCTATTAAAGATCATCTCTCATGTGGCATCACTGAAGAAACCAAAAGGAAGTGTCTGATGCTATGACAAAGCAATCGAAGAAGAATAATATATTGTTCTAACCACCTTGAATGGCCTCTCGAGATCATGGGATTCATTCATTCAAGCAATGTGTTCCAGAAGGAAGTGATTACCTTTAGCAGACTCTGGGAAGAGTTCACACAAGAAGAATCTGGACTCATAATAAGAGAATAGAAGATGGGAGCAACTGAAGATCAAGCTCTCACAATTCAAAGAATATCCCTCAAGCAATGAGGAATATGAAGGAATCAATTCTTAAATAACCTCTTATCCATCTTAGCATTTGGATAAGAAATGATGATGTTATGAACGAGTCTACCCATGAAACAAATAAAGATAAGTATTTGAATTGTCTTTTCCTATTTGTCTAGTTGTTTATATGACATTGTTTAGTTGTAGAATGTTTGCATTAATGATAGTATACTAATAATATGCATGTGATGGGTAAGTAGTTCATTGTGCTATACAACTCTCCATTACTACTTATCTAGAATGAAACCTCTTTGCTGACATATTGGATTAGTGCACAATCTCAATGATGTCATGGTAGATATGGAAGTCATATAGAAATTTTTCGTGAGATGTGGATGAGTGTTGTATTGGCTAAAATAGTTGCATGATTATATATTTATGCATAAGAATTTTCCATTATAAATATGCATTATGAAATGTTTCTAACCATACAACTGGTGCATTTGACTTGTGGGAAAGATCGCGTACAATCGCCTACAAGAAAAGAAGGATGAGACTTGTTCCAAAGAACAAGTGACGATAGTTCAAGATTCACTCTAATAATCCAAAATGAAGAATGATGACTAGAATGAGATGTTGAAGACTTGAAGGGAAGTCCGTAGTATCTTCCATATGGATCTACAAGATCCAACATGCAGTAGACGACAACATCATGGGATACAAGGCAATATTTGTAGCACATGGCTTCTCACATAAAGAAGGCCAAGACTACAAAGAGACATTTGCAGCCACTAGAAGTCGAGACACATGATAGCCAAAGTCATGTGTGCAAATTAAATAAGGCCTTGTATGAGCTCATAAGGAACCCATGGGATAACACATAAATGATTTTCTTGGAGATCACCTAGAGTAATGAAGATATTAACCTTTGATACAAGGTTGAAGATGAAAGCCTATAGAGGATGACAAGCTCACAGATGGGTGCAAGAAGAACTTTTAAAAAGGTTCAAGATAGAGGATCTTAGTATCAAGTGACCCTAGATGGATATATAGAATATTAGTAGTACAAGAAGCTACTTGTCACTCTAGTAAAAAATGTTTCAATACATAGAGTACAAAAGGCAGAGGGAGAATGATGCTCCACTTCAGAGGGAGTGACTGCAGAAGATCCTGAGGTTCGACATGGTACGACATGATGGACAGATTATTGATGGCTCTAGGATTTACTGAGAGTAAATTGGATTCCAACATTTACTTCAAGGTTGAAGGTGGAATACCAATTATGCCCCTGTTATATGTCGATGACTTGTCCCTGAAAGAAAAAGTGGAACTCATTAAAGTTGCAAGAAGGAGACTTGCTGCCGAGTTCGAGATGAAAGACTTGGGTATGGTGCATTACTTTCTAGGCATGGAGGTGTGGCAGAGTGTGGATGAAATCCCCCTTGGACAAGGGAAGTATGTAGTGGATATACTGAAGAGGTTCGGGATGATGGAATGCAAGGCCATGGCCACACCTATGGCATCGAACTTGAAGCTATTATGTGATGCTTCATTAGAGTCAGTTGATGCCACGATGTATCATCATATGATTTGTTCATTGATGTTCCTGACAAATACAAGACCAGACACATGATTTTTTGTGAACAACCTGAGCCAATTCTCGACAGATCCAAGACATGCTCACTTGGTTGCAAAGCATATTCTGAGGTACCTAAAGGGTATAGTTGATTATGGGCTCAAGTATGAGGTGAATCAGAAGACTAACTTGCATGGTTATGTGGATTTTGATTGGGCAGGAAGTGCCATTGATAGGAAGAGCACTTCGGAATGTTGCTTCAGTATGGGATCAGGTGTGATCTCTTGGTTTAGCAGGAAGCAATCCTGCGTGGCACTGAGTACAGATGAAGCAGAGTATGTCATAGCTTGTTTGACTAGTTGTGAGGCAGTGTGGTTTAGGAAACTACTATCTTATTTGTTTGATCTCCAGTTGGATGCTACTTGTATATATTGTGACAACCAGAGTTGTGTGAAGTTGTCAGAGAACCCAGTGTTCCATGACAATTCGAAGCATATCAAGATCAAATATCACTATATCAGGGATATAGTGTAGAGAGGAGAAGTGAAGCTCCAGTTTGTGATCCATATTGAGATCTCTCGAAAGATGGAGTTCTAGCATAGCCAGTGAGACAGGTTGTCTAAGCATAATATTATGGCAAAGCTCATAGGTTTCTTAGATGTAAACAGTCTTGTAGGTTGTACTCGGATGTAATCATGCCTAGAGAAGCTCACATGTTATCCTTGGACATAATCACCCTTGATGTGATTCTATGCTAGAAATGGCCAGAGTGAAGTTTGAGTACTTTAGAGAGAATCTTGGTGTTCATCAAATCAAGGTTCCTTCCAAGGGGAAGTGATGAGTCCAGAAGCCTTTCTGACATGGTGGTAGGATTGGTTCCTCCCATGGTCAGATGTAAGTGTTGTGCCTTTTTGACATGGTGGCAAGATTGGTTCCTCCCATGGTTAGATGTAAGTGATGTTCCTTTCTAACATGGTGGAAGGATTGGTTCCTCCCATGGTCATATGTAAGTGATGTTCCTTTCTAACATGGTGGTAGGATTGGCTCCTCCCATGGTCATATGTAAGTGTTGTGCCTTTCTGACATGGTGGTAGGATTGGTTCCTCCCATGGTCAGATGTAAGTGTTGTTCCTTTCTGACATGGTGGCAAGATTTGTTCCTCCCATGGTCAGATGTAAGTGTTGTACATTTTTTACATGGTGTCAGGATTGGTTCCTCCCATGGTCAGATATAAGTGCTATGCCTTTCTGACATGGTGGAAGGATTGGTTCCTCCCATGGTCAGATGTAAGTGTTGTTCCTTTCTGACATGGTGGTAGGATTGGTTCCTACCATGGTCAGATGTAGGTGTTGTTCCTTTCTGACATGGTGGTAGGATTTGTTCCTCCCATGGTCAGATTTAAGTGTTGCCTTTATAACATGGTGGCAATATTGGTTCCTCCCATGGTCAGATATAAGTGCTAAAGATGTGAAGACCTACATGGAGGCTAGTCCTACATCCAACAAGGCTAGCTCTGTAGAACTTCCTATGAGGATTAGAATTGAGAGATAGCACCATTTGCTCGATATAGAAGAAGTAGTGATGATGATGATCCATCTTTGATGATGATCTAGTAATGAATTCATGTGCTGATGAAATATGTCAAGAGAATACCTTCCTATTAAAGAGGAAGTGTTGATGTATTTGTAACTTTGAAATGCATTCACTTGTATATTTTATATTGTATTTCATTGTACCCCGACGGAGATGTTTGTTCCTCCGATCGGGAGAGTCATTAATATAATAAAGTCATGTAAAGTCATTGAGTTTAACCCTTCATTGTAAGTCGTGGCAATAGTCCCCACTGTTGAGGGCATTAGGGTTATTAGACTCTCCTAGTGAAGGCGACCCTGTAGAGTAAATGTCAAGTGGAAAACAAGTATAAATATAGAGTGAGACTCTCTATTTGAAACACACACTCTCTCAACTATAGCGCATGATTGATAGAAGAGCAGCTCGCACAAGTGAGAGAGAGAATAGTTGTCGGAGATCATTTTTTTTTTGGGTTTAACTTTTTCCATTGGTGCTCATTCTATCTCCGAGGAATTTGTGGGGTTTTCTCCTTTATGGTTTCCCTGAGGAAAAATCCTTGTGTCTCTTGTCTCTTGTGATTATTGTTCTACATGTTATTCTCTCAGATAAGATCCTAGATCATATTGATTAAATGATAAAAATATAACAAATCGAACCAATGCACATCCTCGACAAGAAGGTCACAATGCTCTAGAATTGAGCTATAGGATAGGTAAAGGTGCAATGGGAGCACTATGGTCCTGAAGAGGATATGTGGTAGCTGTAGGATTTCATGTGATTGGACATCTATTTTTTTCCAATTTTGTGGAGCACAGAGGGTGGTACCAGTGTATAATTTTTGTTCAATTCTGTAAAGCACTAAGGACAGTGCTGTTGAAGGGGGAGGGGAATGTAACACCCCATTTTTTACCCTGTTTGCATTAAAAATGTATATGATGTTTATATTGTAATTAATCATGGTGAGAATCTAAAGGAAAAATCTCCACCATCGTTTTAGCGTTTTATGTTTCGGTGATTAGAATCGTTGCCAATAGTATTTCATGCTAGCCAGGCACAATATAATTTTGGACATCATGTAAATATGCAATTAAATTAAAATACCCACAACTAGATATGTCAATGAAACATTAAAGAGATGGGGACATGATTTCCTAAGGATAAGGGAGAGTGGGGTGGGGTATTCAAAACCTTTGGGCTAATGGGGAAAAGCCAAATGTCAAAGAGAGAACCCATCAAACTGTCAAATACCCATTTTTCCTTTTGTGCCCAATCATTTAATTCTTCCAGAAATTGGTTGGGTTAGTTATTGCATCAGAATGGACAAGGTATGGGAGTTAGAAATTCGAATTTGGGGAAGCACCCATTTTTGGGAAAACTTTTTTTACTTATGAGGCAAGTTATTGCCCAAAAATGGTTCCCATTCCCTCATGTATTCATGTATTTCTCCTCTCTAACATTTTTGGAGCTGTTGTGCATTCCCCATTCATGGTTTTGCAAATTTCTTCATTTCCCATGACTGGGAAGTCATTTTTGGAAAGATTAGTGGCTAGGATCTTTGCTTGATGGTTTTTACTGTTGTTTATCCTCATTACCCAGCTGGGACAAACCATTTTTTTGTTGTAGAATGAATTGGAGAATATGCCATGTTTTAGGGTGTTTGTTGAGTTCGTTTGGCCCACATGAGCCAATAGAAGTTGCTGAAAATTGAATTGTTGTCATAGAGTTGTTTTTCCCTATTTTACCAATTCGTTTTGTTACCAAAATCATTTTCTTCAACCCATAATTTTGTATCTTGATGTGTGTGCATATTTTGTGTGGTTTGAACTAGATTGGGAGTGGAAACTGGGTCTGAACTAGCTTAATAAATCTAGTGTGAGAAGGAACCTCACAGACAGATCTAGGGGAATGGTTTTCTTCCTTGCACACCCTGAATAGCATAGCAAGGGAAGGCATATCCTGAGGGACTTTCTAGCAGAGAAGGGGATGTTTCCTTGTGTTGGGTGTGTAGATTTTCTAGAAGCTAGGATAAATCTGGTGTAGGTTTCCATAGCTCTATGGTTGAGCTCACTAGCTTAGCAGTTAGCCTCTCTAGCTCCTTTGTAGTCTGATAAACCCAATTTTGTTGGCTTGGATTATTTTTGTTGTGTACTTGGCTATGTGTGAGCCTACTAGTGTTCTTTATTCCTTGTGGGAATCATGCCCAGCTCGAGGGTGGTAGTGCTGCTGAGATATTGATGAGTACACTGGCCTATGGTGGGGTGGAACGTTGCAGCGACGTAGCTGGTTGTGGGACAAACTTCTTTCAAGAAAAGTATTCTTGTCTATTTTATATATGCAATTGTATTTGTTTATTTAATGAAATGTGATCAAGATGAATTCTTGGATGAAATGTAAATGCTTCCGCTGTATATTGCATGTTTTATACATCTATGTATGTTTTTTCAATTTCAATACATTTCATTTTACGTTCATGGGGCTTAGATTGACCAAATTGATAGTATCATAGTCACATCCTCTCTCTGGTAGAGGGGTGGGGATGTGACATGCAATGCGTGCTTGACTATGTACATGTTGATGCACTATGGGATTGGTTTATGGAATGCACATGCATGGTTTATTTCTTTATTATTAATTCAGAATATGTCAATCTAGAATTTGGTTTGTTTTGTGACTCGTGACATTTGAGACTCCTGGGTAAATGAATTGTTGAAATGGATTCAAATTATCTAACCAATTATATATCATACGAGTAATTTATAAACATGCAAGGAATACATACCTTATAACAATTATTCAACTATGAAACAAGCAACTGGAAATCAAGGAAAACATGAAAATGACAAATGAGCATATGGAGAGGATCGGCCAAGAGGACAATCACGACATTGTATGCTACTTGATTATTGGTTTTTACACTAATACATGTGCCACTAGCATGGACCATGACGTGTGATGGAGAATTAAGGACCCACGTGGTCGAGGAAAGATTCGAGGAGTATCTACTTCTATTGTCAATGCAACTGATGCAAGAAGAAATTTTATGATCCATCCAATATTTAATATCCCAAAGGTAAGCCTCGCACACATATGATTTTGATTGTTTTCTTTTACGGTGGCACTAGGTGCCTTGACCATGAACCATGGATACTATGATGGTTTTTATTAATATTATCTTATTATTCTATTAATTTCATTACTATATACCTATAATTAAATAATGGTTCAACATTGGCAACAAACAGGGTTGGGGGCCTTGGATTCCACATGTGAGGGGTTGGGGGGATAGGAGTTGTTTTTCTTCCTAAAAGTACTTTATCTTTCCTAATTTTGATTCCATTGGATTGTAAATATCCTAGGACACCTAATTAATGCTTTGCGTGCACCCATGAAACCATGCACCATTATGGCACTATGCAACTCTGAACCCATTCACCCATGCAACCATGTACCATGCATGATGAGAATATTCCCTATCCAAGTGGTCTTCAGTTAACTAAAGAAAATTTGGGGTGAATTTGAGTTACCGTCATTCATTTGGAGTGATGTGGGGTAATTCAAGCTATCTACAGTTAGTTAAAGGTTTTTTTAGTATAATTTGAGTTATCCATGGTTAATTAGAGTAAATTTGGATCAATTCAAACTACATGGGATTGGTTTTAGGGAAATTTGAGTCACTAGGTAGAATTTGAGTTGTCTCTAGTGCATGACAGGGATTTTGGGGAGGTTTGAGTTAGACTTAGTAATTTTGATTTATCCTTAGTAACTGGGAGTGGTTTTTGCTAGTAGATTGAAGTTAACCTAAATGAGTTCAAGTTTCTCTATGGAGAAATTAAATAGGGCAGTTAGTGGTATAAAAAATCCTCCAGTGATTTAGAGTTTCTCATCTGTAGTCTTGAGGGAATATCCTATAGGAAATTAAAATTGATCTTAAGGGATATGAATTGCATTACATTCATTCATTCTTCCATTATCAAGTTGGTTAGTTAGTGCTGATATTTCTCACTCTTGAGTTCGAATGCCAAAAATATGATTTGAATGGTAATTTGCACCATAAGCCAAGTTTTGTTTGCAGGGAAGGAGATCACATTCACGGAAACTAACCTTTTAAAATATGGGGATAGTCCTGTAAATATACTATATTTTTTTGCATTAGTATTTCGAGAGAGGGGGGCAATATTGTGGAATATATCCTATATATTGGTTTTGTCTTGCAAGAGATGGGGGGGATCTTGAGCAAGAGGAACCGTTGAGGGGGACAATCCTCAGCAAGAGAAATCGTTGATGTGATTTTCTTTACAATAGAGGGTGTGAATCCTAAGCAAGATAAGCTAGTGTTGCACCTTATCTTTCAGGAGAGGGGAACAATCTTGAGCAAGAGAAATTGTTGGTTGCACATTGGCCTTATAGGATATGGGGGAAATCCTATGAAGAAGGCCATATTTGTTGTATATTTATCTTCCAAGAGATGGGGATAACCCTGAGGATATAGAATTAGTAAGATAATTTCCTTAGCATGTGGATCTGAGACCTTTGCTCAGGGGTGACCTACTCAAGTAGTTTAGCTTAATAGTGCCTACAGTTAGGAGGAACGTTGTCTGGTTTATGCTAGTCACTCCATAAACAAAGATAATTATTATTGACTATTGTTTATTATGTTACCATTGTACATGTTCCCATGGAGATTATTGAGATTATTATATATGTTGCAATTTGAATTTATGTCCATGTACAAGTATGAATTATGATTGTTAGATTAGTAGTTTGTGTTTGATGTAGTATTGCTACTATTGGAATTTATTGTTTATGTATTATGATCATTCTAATTATGATTTATGGGAATTCCATATGGACATGTGTGGATGTTCCAGATCATGTCTTCCATGGGGATTATGGATGTTATTTAATGCAGAAAATCTAATACAAAGTAGCGTATTAATTCTCCATTTTGGGCGGTATAGAGTATTGAATTACTTATTGTTTTAGAAGGTAATCATTATGAATTTAGGACAGCTACTAAGTATGATTTATGGGAATTCCATATGGCCATCTATGGTTTTTCCCGTTCAGATCTTACATAGGGTTAATGGTTTATAATTGAATGTTATAAATATCATGAATTATAGTGTAGAAGTTAAGTTAAATGAAGTGTCAAATTTATGAACTACTTACATATTAGAAGTTGAATTCTATTAGTATCATAGAGATGAAGTTATAATGTGGTTAAATGGTGATGGTTAGTTTCCCCTAAATGTGATGATGAAATAATTTTACATGTCAAAAGGACCACTATATTGGTTGTATTCATGTGTCATCACATTGCATCACATATAGGTTGAAATATAGACTTGCATTGGAAGGGTTGTCTTCCTTAATGATTGATTGTTTTAATTAGTTTGGTTTTTGGCATTTTGTCCTAACCCTTAGAACAATTTTCTGATGTGCTTAAATTTAATCAAAGTCATTCCTTATTAGAAACCATAACATATTCGTACCCTAATGATGTCTTTGGGTTTGGGTACATTACATAATAGGAACAAAGAAATACATCATAAGGCTCATTACAAAGGAAAATAAAATAATATTATGATATAAGAAAAGTGGCAGGATGGTCTCATGGTTAATATTTATGGATGTACAACCTATTGCAAGGGTTCTTCATGAATGTTCCATCTAGAATAGTGAGGAGGTATGCACCCTTCAGCGAGGCAGTGTTTTATTACATAGGGACACTGTTATAGGGACTCAAACTTCCCCTGACAAAGTTTATCATGAGATTGAATATAAACAAGGACAATATCATCTTCATGGAAGAGGCATGGGTGGATGTGATTATCATAATGAGCTTTATCCCACTATTTGAAATCCTTGATGTTGTGTAGGTTCACACAATGATACTTGTTTTCTTGTTCCAAAGTGACCAAGCATGGTTCCAAAGCATAGGTATCTGGAAAATGTTCAATGATAAGGTGAAAAGATGGGAAGGGACTCAGCTGCATGGACAATATTAAATGGATTGAATCCATTGGAAGTTTTGGTGGATGTCCAATATTCCCATAGGGAAGGAAAAATCATATGATTCTAGCTAGAATTTTGCTTATCCACTTCCTGTTGGAGCATCATTTTGGGGACCTTGTTGATGACCTCAAATTCTCCATTTCCATGATGGTAATAGGAGGAAAATTGGTCTTCAAATTTCAAAATGATGTACTAACTCTTTCCACATAATGTATTCAAAGTGTTTCCCATGATCAAACACCAATTGGTGGGGGCACCGAATCAATGGATACCATGGTTGAAAAAGAAACTTGCCACTATTGTGCCAGTGTTATTATATGTTGACATGGATTTTCCCTATTTGGTGAAATAGTCGATAGACACTACAATGTATTTGTGGCCATTAACCAACATAAGTTTGCATTCCATGAATTCAATGGCCCATTTATAGAGTGTACAAGAAATGACACTTGAGTGCAATGGTGCAGGAGGGGTCCTTGCCTTTGGGGTGAAGAGTTGGAAGTTGTGACAATATTTGATTTCCTCAATGCAATTAGCAAATAAGGTGGGACAAAAATAGCTAGGGAAAATGATGTTGGTATTAGTGTTCATACTTGAGATATGACCACCACAAGCCCTACTATGATAGTCGTTTAATACCCATTCGGCTCAATAATGTGTGACACATCATCTTAAGATCATGTCAATTCCATGTCAGTATAAAACATCATTGATGAAAAGTTATCGAGGGATTCATAATGAATTGGATTATCATGTTTGAGGTGACAACAAAACTTCTAAGTCAAAAAATAAATAAGGATTTCCCCATAACAAGGATCGTCTAAAGCAGTGGTGAACAAATATTCATTCAAAAGATGGTCATGGATAGGGGACAATTTAGTCTCAAAGGGTAGATCTGTAATGAAATTTTCCAATTCTAAATCCTTTTAATTCTTGGGGGTCAAAAAACAGAGGTCATATCCTTGAAGGATAACAATCCACTTAGAAAACTTGCCTTGAATAATGTGTTGTTTCAAGAGATATTACATAGGGTTTGAATTTGCAATGACTTTGGTTTTTCTCATGAGAATGTAATGACAAAGTCTAGAGATGAAAAAGACCGATGCTAAGGATAGATTTTCCTCATGAGGGTATGAGATAGAAGGCTCAAATAATTTTTAGCTACATAGTATATGGCGTGGTCCTCACAATAAGTATCTTCTTAGATGAGTACTTCACCGAAAACATAAGGTTATGGTGAGATGTAAAGGATGAAATCCTTTTAAATTTCAAAGGACTAATTAAGGGATTTGAAGTAAGAGCCATTTTTAAGGTGTAAAAATAATCGTGTGCTTGCTTGTCCCAGATAAAACGTACATTGGAATGGAACAAATGAAAAAATACATAAAAAATCATGGCATAATCTGGGATAAAATAGAATAATAAGTTCACCTTTCCTTGAAGACTTTTCCACCGACATAAGGTGTTTAGAGGGGGTAGTTAAACTATGTCTTGAACCTTTAAAGAATCAATAGTGCTACACTTTGTTTTTTTATATGATGGACCCTAACAATCAGTAGGAATGCAAAACATGCACTTAAGTGGATTCAAGCAAATGTTCTATTTCCAGCATGTAAGGAAAACCTAATGAAGATCCTAAAAATGTTGTGAGTATTTCTTGGAATGCGCAGTAAGGTCATCCAAGTATGCTAGGATGATATGGAACATATCATGAAAGCAATATGACATGGCACACTAAAAGGTGGCTCTAACATTTTTTACTCCAAATGGCTTTACTCAATAAGAAATTGTTCATGATTACGTGGTGAAGGCATATTTGTACTGGTCTTGTTGGCATATTTGTATATGGTTATATCGCATGAATGCATCCATTAAGTACAAAACCTCATGCCCAGTGCATGCATCAATTATTTGGTTGATTAAGGGGGTGGGGTATTTTTCTTTGGGACACCATTTGTTAAGATAGTGGAAACATTCATGCACAAAAAGATAGTGGAAATTAGTACAAATGCATAGGGTTCCTTTCTTTTTATTGACGATAAAAATAAAGGAAACACAAGAGGTGTATGCAATCAGATAAATGAATCCATATTTGTGTAACTTGTTGATGTTGGTTTTAATGGTCAGGTATTTTCAAGTGTGTATGGGCCTCTATTTTTTACATACATGTTTAACATTAGGCCATGTATCAATATGGTTTTCAACAATGGTGGAATCGAATCTCCAAATTTTGGCTTAGGACCAAGTGAGAAATGTCACAAAACTCCTAAAAAAGAGCCTTGTAGATAGAAATATTTGCGGGGGTATAAGAAGAACCTAAAATGATATTCTTGATGACACCATATTTGACTAAAATGTCCACCTAAATGGTGGGAGATATATTGGTCATATTACCTTCTTCAAATTAATTTAGAGCAGGGATCGGGTTCTTACACCAATCAAGATTACCAGGGGAATAAAATATTTTGATTCAATGGAGAATTGATCTGAAGATGAGATAAGAGAGGAATGTTCATAAAGAATGAAGTATGCATGATTGTGTATATCATTCCAGGAAAATTCAAGGGTCATAAGGGATTCAATAATTTCTTCATTGCTTCGAAAATACCAAACGGATAGGTTGAAGGGACTAGTGTAAATTGATATGACAATAGAGGTAGAAGAGGACAAAAAGGAGGTCTCATTAGAGAATTAAATGTAATAGATAGAAATCGTACCTCCATATAAGGAATTAGGGTGAGGTACCTCCTCATTAGTGATGACCTGCACTTCGATTGATTTATGATGAAGGTCAACCAATGTGGACCGAATATTTTGGAGATAACTGTAGTGGTGTGAATAGTGGCCATAAATTTCTTACATCACATAGGTATGGTTGGTGCACAATTCCTTGTTGCATTATTTGATAGTGTCAGGGAGAGAAATTTGAACTATAGGAGTGTTCACACCATTTTTCTCCACATGTAGGTGCATATAATCATGCAAGATGAGAAACTCCAAACATTGATGGGTGGTGTGACCCAAGATATCGTACACATAAAAAGCAATAAGGGCTCATGTTGGAGAAGAGGGTGGGGGATTTATGTTCATATTTGGAGTATGCAAGGAGGACACATTCTTAGTATCCCCCCCTCCCCCCCTACTTTCTTTTTGGAATAACGTTGGGTGGAGGATGTGGTTTACTTAATAACCATGGGTGTTGGGGAATTGGAAGTACCAACCAAATGGACAAGAGTTAAGAAAAATTGTGGCGGTGGTGGGGGGTTTGGTGGGGTAAGGTACCAAGTAGGGAGACCTAACGTCAATCCTAGAAGGTTAAGTGTAGCCATCATGGTAGTTCCCATAGCTCTAGGAAGAGGAATAGGAACAGAACTTGGTGTATAGGAAATCCTTCCCAATGTTGGTTTAGGGATAGGAGAGGGTTGAGGTTTGGATGTATATTTCCAAGAAGGGATAATACAAAAATACAATATTTTTAATGCTCAACTTTCACACACATGTGACATTTTATCTAATATTACAGTAATGAATCATCATCATATAGCATGCATCCCATTGAAGACATCATTGTCAAGATTGATAAAGTAGTATGAGTCATAAATGCCAAAGAACAATCAAAAGAAAAGGTCACATGGATAAATCTATATTTACTCATGCTACTATATGTGTTATCATGTTTGTGCTTATGCAAGCCTATCATAGATTTTCATTTGAAATCCATGTGACTATTGAAACGATGGGATCTTAACCACAAACCGTGCATTGAAGGCTCATGAAGGATCCTCACAAACCAAAATTTGAACTTATCTATTCATATGATAGGGGAACATTGAATATCCCCCTTTGTGTACCTTGGATCTAGTTCATGAGGTGATGGGGTTCACACTTGGATCTAGATGTTTCCTAGCCACCTCTTGGCCTATAAAAGGAGGCAATGGGAATGCGACTAAGAGAGGAAATTTAGAGAAAGGTTATGTTGTTGGAATTGTGTTGGAAATTCCTAATAGTCAACCTCTTGCTACACCTATTAGCATTCCCGAATATGTCTTCTACCTTCCTCCAAGGGGAAAGTGTTCATCTCATTTGTTATTCAATTTATTTAACGTTTATTGTGGACAAAAAGGACCCCCTTAAGGGAGATTGTTGGATTCCCTTTGGATATCATACATCTTTTATGGCACTACATGTAACAATATTGATCATTGGGAAATCAAAATTGGTTATAGCATATACTTCTTCTTGTGGTTTGCATATCCCCACCTTTCTTGTTTCTATTTCATGTTAGATATTTTGTTTTGTTTTGGTTTACTAATAAGATCTTGCATGACTGATTTGGGGTCATTAAATTTTATTTTAGTAAGACAATACTGGGCCATGTTGACAACCTCAAAGTATTTACCCCCTCAAGTGGGAAATATTGCACACCTTTGTGCATATTTTCCCACAACAAAGATCTCCACTTTTTGGGTAGGAAATAAGAGGCCTTGAAAGGTCCTAACAAGGGATGCCTATTGGAAGACACCATGGCATACACTCATGAATGAAGGAAAGAGAAGGATTACAAAGTTACTATCAACCATAGGTAAGACATGTTCTTGGAATTTCATCCCCTAGGGATCATAATAAGTGGGTTTGTCAATTGTGATGATATTCCCTTCATGGTGGGAAATCATGAGTCTAAACAGGAGTATTCACACCATTTTTCTCCACATGTAGGTGCATATAATCATGCAAGATGAGAAACTCCAAACATTGATGGGTGGTGTGACCCAAGATATCGCACACATAAAAAGCAATAAGGGCTCATGTTGGAGAAGAGGGTGGGGGATTTATGTTCATATTTGGAGTATGCAAGGAGGACACATTCTTAGTCCTCCCCCCGCCCGTACTTTCTTTTTGGAAGAACGTTGGGTGGAGGATGTGGTTTACTTAATAACCATGGGTGTTGGGTAATTGGAAGTACCAACCAAATGGACAAGAGTTTAGAAACATTGTGGCGGTGGTGGGGGGTTTGGTGGGATAAGGTACCAAATAGGGAGACCTAACGTCAATCCTAGAAGGTTAAGTGTAGCCATCATGGTAGTTCCCATAGCTCCAGGAAGAGGAATAGGAACAGAACTTGATGTATAGGAAATCCTTCCCAATGTTGGTTTAGGGATAGGAGAGGGTTGATTTTTGGATGTATATTTCCAATAAGGGATAATACAAAAATACAATATTTTTAAAGCTCAAATTTCACACACATGTGACATTTTAGCTCATCTTACAGTAAGGAATCATCATCATATAGCATGCATCCCATTGAAGACATCATCGTCAAGATTCAGAAAGTAGTATGAGTCATAAATTCCAAAGAACAATCAAAAGAAAAGGTCACATGGATAAATCTATATTTACTCATGCTACTATATGTGTTATCATGTTTGTGCTTGTGCAAGCCTATCACATATTTTCATTTGAAATCCATGTGACTATCGAAACGATGGGATCTTAACCATGAACCATGCATTGAAGGCTCATGAAGGAACCTCACCAACCAAAATTTGAACTTATCTATTCATATGATTGGGGAACATTGAATATCCCCCTTTGTGTACCTTGGATCTAGTTCATAAGGTGATGGGGTTCACACTTGGATCTAGATGCTTCCTAGCCACCTCTTGGCCTATAAAAGGAGGCAATGGGAATGCGACTAAGAGAGGAAATTTAGAGAAATTTTATGTTGTTGGAATTGTGTTGGAAATTCCTTATAGTCAACCTCTTTCTACACCTATTAGAATTCCCGAATATGCTTTCTACCTTCCTCCAAGGGGCAAGTGTTTATCTCATTTGTTATTCAATTTATTTAACATTTATTGTGGACAAAAAGGACCCCCTTAAGGGAGATTATTGGATTCCCTTTGGATATCATACATCTTGTATGGAACTACATGTAACAATATTGATCATTGGGAAATCAAAATTGGTTATAGCGTATACTTCTTCTTGTGGTTTGTTTATCTCCACCTTTCTTGTTCTTATTTCATGTTAGATATTTTATTTTGTTTTGGTTTACTAATAATATCTTGCATGACCAATTTGGGGTCATTACATTTTATTTTAGTAAGACAATACTGGGCCATGTTGACAACCTCAAAGTATTTACCCCCTCAAGTGGGAAATATTGCACACCTTTTTGCATATTTTCCCACAACAAAGATCTCCACTTTTCGGGTAGGAAATAAGAGGCCTTGAAAGGTCCCGACAAGGGATGCCTATTGGAAGACACCATGGCATACACTCATGAATAAAGGAATGAGAAGGATTACAAATTTACTATCAACCATAGGTAAGACATGTTCTAGGAATTTCATCCCCTAGGGATCATAATAAGTGGGTTTGTCAAATGTGATGATATTCCCTTCATGGTAAGAAATAATGAGTCTAAACATTGTGGAAGTGACTAATTTCATATCATACATTTATATATGACTAAGGAGGAGGTTGTAATCTAATTGGGTGTTAGAAACCTCAATTTCAATCAAGATTCTTCCTAGACAACTAGATGGGTACTTCTATAAAATACCTTGTGGTTGGGAAGCAAAGCCATTGTACGCATGTAACATCATAAGGTATGGTGTGATATCAAGGAGGAATATATTATACCAAAAATTAGTAGATCACATGATGCAAGTGGAGGATTATTTTTAAAAAATGCAATGCTCAATAACCAAGTTCTTAATAGAAACTAGAATCTGAAGAGAGGTCGAAAACAAAATCCAAGGTTCCACTCAATCAAGCTCGAATGTCATTAGAAGAGAATTGGAAGGATCAACCACAACTAAAGAATACAACAAATCCTTGTGCTACTTAGGGAAGTTCCTAAGAACCTATAACGTATATATGGAAGTAGGTGATTGTGCCATGTTTTCCACAATGCTATAACTGGGATTAGTTTAGGCATTGGGATTATAGGGTACATGTTGCAAAGGGATATTTGGAATCTTAGGAATGGATTCCAATTTAGGAATATGGATATGTAAATATTATTCCAATGGTGGAGATTTTATCCCTTCATCAGTATCATAAGTATCATTACCCAGGTTGTATTGATTATGTCACATCTAGAGGTTAATATTGTCGGACATCGTGAGGAGGTGTTGAATAGAAGGGTCATGGGGGTTACCTAAAGTTGATGGTTGAGATGATTAACTAATTATAGGTTGTAATGTGATTACTCCCTATGATGGGAATGGTTTTTGAAGGACCATCATTTTTCATTGGGACAGATAAGAAGGTGGAAGGTTAGGTTGCTCTTTAGTGGTATTAGTTCTTTCACATTAGTTTTCCTCATTCCAAAATTGGAAATCCTAATCAATGTGGGGGAAATGGTGAGTGTAGTATTTGAACACTACAAAAGGTACACAGATGGTTAGTCTACAACTAATGATTCTTAACTTACTTGGGAGGTTCATTCAGATCCTGGTTTGCATGGTTCAAATTACCTCCAATGTTAGTAGGAGGGTTGGAGGTTTGTCCCCCACCTTCCTATTGTTAGTTATAACCTATTTTATTCCCCTTATTTTTCTTCATAGATATTTTGGGTTGTGCTTATTGGTTATTGGGTGCAGGTTGGGTAGGAATATTCTAGTGAGAATACACTTTCCCATGAGGAAAAGGGGGAGTCATAGGGTGTGGCTCCATTGGGGGACTTGGTGGAGATATAAGAAAAAGGTAGTAAGGGTTGATGGCTAGTGGATTCGCACAGTCGGTAGAAGCACCACCACACATAGTACCTATTAAGATTTCATATGCTTAGCTAGATATAATTGGTGTTTAATCCAAATTCACAACATTAACATATGCAGAATCACTAAAAGAAATGCAATCAAAATATAGACACAATATTTATCCTGGGAAACCCTCAAGAGGAAGAAAACCCAAAAAATCTTCCTCTGTATAAGATGTATAAGATAAAAAACCAAAACAGGTATGCTCCTCCTTGTTGGTATGTATCTCTCTCTCTTATGTGCTACACAAGTGAGTGAGTCTGTGTTTAAATGAGAAGAAGAAATCCTCTATTTATACTCTCTTTTTAAACTGACTTTTAACCTAATCAAGTCAGCCCCACTAAACTTCCTGGGCTGACTTCACCTAGGATATCACAAAAAAGTATTTTATTATATTCATTAGGGTAGTATTGACCTGACTTACAGTGGAGGATTTACCTCATGACTCTATCATGACCAATTACAATAATAACATCCTAGTGGAGGAATAGAACATCTCCCTTGTGGTACATCAATAAAATACGTTTAGAATATCCATTGAAGTTACAATATTTCAACACTCCCCTTAAAGAGATCAGTATTCTACTGACAATGACATCATCAACTATAGGAGTAACGAGAGATAAAATATTCACCAGTATCAAGGTAATACGTCTATAATTCATAGGAATTTTTCAATAATTATCAGTAACCAAAACATTTACTCTTCAATGTCTTCAGAACTGGAACATCATATTCTACAACACTGAGTCTTCATCTTCTGCAGCACTCGATCACTTGATCCTTTTTCAACAACACTTTGATTTTTTGAACCTTTGTAGAATAAATTCGATCTTCTATATCCTTTTCAGTGGCACTTCGATCTTCTTGATCCTTTGCAACAACACTTTGATCTTCTTTATCCTTTACAGCAACACTTCGATCTTCTCAATCCTTTTCCACCACACTACCTGCAGTACACATGATCTCTTTGTGGGATGATTAATCCCTATCACTTTAGGACATAGGTCCAAGGATGATTCAATCCTCATCAGCATAATCCCCCTTAATGAGGCAGGTCCATAGTATCGACCATCTTGATTGTCTGCAAATGAATGCAATACTGTATCATCTGCAAGGACTCGTCGTAGAACATCCTCATTCTGTTAGAGCTAGGACCACTCCATGTGAGTGTCATAATATGACATCTACATCTGCCTGTAGGCATACCCTCCATGCAATAGTATCATCTACAACTATATATCTCATCCACACCTAAATGAATACTTGTTGTCTGTGAGGACTCATCATAGAGAATCCTCAGCTTCAAGGATAGGACCACTCCTAAGCGAGTGTTATTATACGACATCCACAAGTGAATGTGGGTACACTCTCCATGCGATAGTATTGTCTATGACTGCATATCTCATCCACACCTAAATTTAGGACCTATCATCCATAAGGACTCATTGTAGAGCATCCTTAGCTTTAAATATAGGACCACTCCTAAGCGAGTGTTATTCTATGGCATCCACAAATGAATGTGGGCACTCTCTTCATGTGAGAGTAACTTCTGTAGGGCCATCCTTAGTTGGTAAGGACCACTCTCAAGAACATAGTGTTATTTCCTGCAAGACCATCCTCAAGAGAGGATATTATCAGCCACAAGTGAATGTCAGGCCTTGTCAGCATCTTCAGGCGCACTTGGAATTTTTCATACTTGAGCTTCACTGCCATCCCATTATCAATGATAGTCTTATCATCACTCCCCATTTCCAGGGAGGATCCATATCATTAAACTTATCCCCCCTTGTCCGATGAGGGTTCATATCTTTGACATGTTCTTCCTTTCCGAGGAGATTCCATATCTTATACTTTTTTCTCCTTACCAAAGAGAGTCCATATCTTCATCATTCATCCTTGTGAGGAAATTATTTTTGTAATACACCAAACTTGTCATGGAAATATTCAAACTTTACTCAGGATAGAAGCTTGTTCGGCACATCAAAAACTTGCTCATTAGTACTCACATACTGGAGATTTATATATGCCTTTTGTACCATATCCCTTATATAAAAGTATCAGATTTCTATGTGCTTTGATTTATCATGGAACAAAGGATTCTCTGTCATATTTATATAACTCCGGCTAGCACAAAGAATCATTGTGGTATCCAAATCGATGTCAAATATAGCTGACATCAGTTTCTGAAGCCATATCGCTTCACAACTTGTGGAGGAAGCTACTATGTACTCTGCTTTAGTTGTGTTGAGAGCAACACTGTATTATTTCTTACTAAACCATGAGATCATGGCGGATCCCAGACAATAAAATCCACCCGAGGTTCTCTTTCTATCTGTGGAACTTCCTTCCCAATATGAATCTTTATATCCATACAATATGTAGTCATGATCTCTAACATAGTATATTCCAAAGTCTATTATACCTTTTAGATACCTCATCACATGGTTTGCAGCTATCAGGTGAATCCGTCTAGGTTTAACTAAATACTGACTTAAGGTGTTCACAACAAAGCATATATATGGCCTTGTATTCGTAAGATACATCAATGACCCAATAATATGTCTGTACTGAGTCATATCCACTAAATCTAATGATTCATCATATAGTAACTTCAGGTTGGTGTCCATGGGTGTGGTGATGGATTTATAATCGAACATATCAAATATTTTCAAGATTTCTACTACGTACTTTCCTTGGTTCAAAAATTTTCCTTTTAGGCTCTGCCACACTTCTAGCCCAAGGAAATAATGCATCAATCTAAGAACTTTCATCTCAAATTCTTTAGCTAGCTTCTTCTTTCTTTTTGTGATTTGTTTCTCATTTCCAGTAAAAAATAGATCATCCACATACAACGATTATATGACAGGTTCATCATCCATAATATTCATGTAAAAGTTAGGATCAAATTTAATTTTGGTAAAGCCCAAGCTTGTCAAGAAGCTATATATTCTTCCATATCAAGCTCTAGGAGATTACTTCAGTCCATATAGAGCCTTTTCCAACTTACATACATGAGTCACTTTGTCTTCGACTTCAAATCCTTGTGGTTGTTCGATGTAAACCTCTTCCTCAATCACACCATTCAAGAAGGTTGTCTTTACATCCATCTGGTGTAGATCTCACTTCATCATGGAAGCAAGTGCCATCATGGTTTTGATGGAAGTGTACCTTTCTACTGGGGAAAATGTCTCTTTATAATCAATCCCCTCTTTCTGAGAGAATCCTCTAGCCACAAATCTTGCCTTGTATTTTTCAATACTTCCATTAGCTGCATGTTTTATCTTGTAGATCCATTTCGAAGATACCAAACTCTTGTTTTCTAGTTTGGGTACTATATCCCAAACATCATTATTCATTATTGACTAGTATTCTTCTTCCATTTCTTCCACCCACTCTTTCTTTTGTGTGGCTTCCCCGTAGTTGGTGGGTTGTTGATCTACAAGATCACACATCAAAGCTACATAACTTGAGAATGGATTTAACCTCTTTCTTGTTCTTGTGGAGCCTTCTGGAAATATAAACTTTTTTTTTATTCTTGTGTGATTTCTCTTACCCAAGCAGGTTTTCTCTTTCAAGATATATCCATAGTAGGGGGTTCTTGAGGTTCTAGCGTATCATTATCTTCAGATGCTA
Source organism: Pseudotsuga menziesii (assembly GCA_001517045.1). Taxonomy (NCBI): domain Eukaryota; kingdom Viridiplantae; phylum Streptophyta; class Pinopsida; order Pinales; family Pinaceae; genus Pseudotsuga; species Pseudotsuga menziesii. The sequence goes on from LPNX010973719.1 coordinate 484,907, forward strand.
CTATTTCAGGAGAGGGTTCAACTTCTACCTTTCTAGGAGGTACATCCTCTTCATGTACTTCTTCAAGATGACACCTTCTATATTTCTTAAGAGTTTTTTCTTCATCAAATGTTACATCCCTACTAATATCTATATGATGGAATCCTGAAATGCATATCCTAAAGGCTTTGGAGACTTCATAGTATCCAACAAATATTCCCTTATTTCCATTAGGATCCAACTTGGTTCTCTTCTCCTTCGGAATATGTACATATACGGGACATCCAAATATCTTGAGATGCCTCACTTCAGGTTTCTTTCTTGTATAAATTTCTTTAGGAGTCTTCAATCCAAGAGAACTGTGAGATAATATGTTCTGCAAATACACAATTGTTCTTGCTACTTCATCCCATAGGTGCATGGGGAGGCATTGGTCATGAATCATTGTTTTCACTTCTTCCATAATGGTTCTATTATTTCTTTCCGCAACACCATTTTGTTGGGGATTGTAGGGAGTGGTTAGTTCCCTCTTGATTTCATCTTCCTTGTAGAATGCTTCAAATTCTTTTGAAGTATATTCTTCACCATTATCTGATCTCAATGTCTTGATTCTTCTTTATGAATTGTTCTCTATCAAGGATTTGAATTCCTTGAATTTCCCAAACACTTCACTCTTGGTATTCAATAAGTATATCTATGTCTTTCTTGAATATTCATCAATAAATGTGACATAGTATTCATATCCACTTAAATATGTGGAGGGAATATGACCACACACATCAGAATGAATTAATTCCGCATAACATTTAGTTTTTGTTTCACTTTTCGAAAAGGGATTCTTGATGTTCTTTCCTCTTTCACATCCTTTGCAAGTTCCTTTATGATCAATCTTCATATCCGGTAACCTTGTTACCACTTTGCTCACATAGGGTATTTCTTTTTAGTTGATGTGAGAAAGCCTCCTATGCCATAGTTCACTTGAGATAGTGGTCTCATGGACAAGGGATGTCTCTAGATGTCCCTTGAGTTTGTATAGTCCTCCTTCTTCTTCTCCAATGACCACATCATATTCAAGTGTCTTTCCTTTGGACCACATGAGTAATTGTCCATTTATAAAACCAACTCTATATCCTTTATTATCTAGTGTTGATATGGAAAGTAGGTTCTTTTTCAAACCTGGTACATATAGTACTTCCTTCATATTCATGGAAGTTCCATAGTCAACATTGTATCTTGATTCACCAATACCTTTGATGGGATATTGATAGTCATCTCCTAATGATACTTTCTGAGGAGAGTTATTTTCTTCAAGTCTTGACAAAGTTTGATTCTTCCCTGTCATGTGCTTTGAAGCACCACTATCAATAAGACATGTATCTTCTCCAGGTGTTACACACCTAGAGAGTGTAGAGAATAATACATATTCTCCATTTGTTAGTCTCTTTCTAGGTCTTTATTCTTCTTCTTAATCCTCATCTTTATCTAGATGAGAATGATGTCTTTTGTTGTTGTTCTTTTTTGATGGACACTCTCTGGCAAGGTGTCCTATCTTATGCAAGTTATAACATTGACACTTTGATTAATATTTCTTCTAATTGTTGTCTCTTTTATTTTGAAACTTCTTTGAAGGTCTATGACTATCCTTCTTGAAGTTCAATTGTTTTCTTATTTTAGTATGGATGTCTAGAACTTGATCATATTCTTTAAGTAGATCTTCTCTGTTAGCTACTATAGCTTCTTCTTGGATGGAGTTTTCCCATACAATGTCAAACTTTAGACTTTCTTTTCTAGCACACAGAGTATGTATGAATGAATCCCAAGGTCTAGTGAGACCATTGAGAGCAGTCATTACTATTTCATCTTCATCAAGGGTGTCTCCCGTGGAACTCATTTGTTCCATGAACTAGGAGACACTTGTGAAGTAGTCTTGAATTGATTCTCCTTTACTCATCTTGGTACCCTTCAGTTGAGCTCTCGAATTCATATTCATGTTGATGTTCTTTCCCTCATACATTCTAGAAAGTGTATCATACATTTTCTTTGGTGTATTCTTAGATGAAACTTGAGGGATCAAGTGATGTTTGATAGAATCATCAATGATCCTCATTTCCTTGGTTATGTATTTCTCATTCTTCTCCTTAGATTCATCTTCTTTTGGTTTTGCAACTTCATCCTTGATGTACTTCTCAATATAATTCTTGCTAATAATGAGACCAATCCTATACTTCCATGATAGGAATTTTTCTATTCCATCCAATTTATCCTCAATCTTAGTGCTTGGGGCCATCCTGTCTAGGAGGTCACTAAAAATTGAAATTTCTCAAAATGAAAATTTGACCTTACCAGGAGATGCACTTGACTAAGGCGAGTTGGTTGGTCCACTTGGTTTCTAAATATCCCATATCTTCACCCTTCAAAACTTTCTTGTGAGGTTGTAGTTTCTGTAGAATTTCTGGTTCTAGATTTCTGCAGTTTTCTGGTTCAGGACCTAGGGTTTGGATTTCCTAGAGATTAAACCACCCAAAAAATTTGATCCAAGGATCAATAGATGCACTCTATGGAGGTGAAACTTTCTATGCAAACAGATCTTCAAAATTCCAAACTTTGAAAAAACCATAATTTCTTCCAGAGGGAGAGGAGAGAGAGTCTCACCTTGTGAAAGTTGTTATATTCAGGATAGCTCTGATACCATGTTAATATTTCATATGCTTAGCTAGATACCATTAGTGTTTAATCCAAAATCACAACAGTAGCATATGTGGAATAACTTAAAGAAACAAAATCACAATATAGACACATTATTTATCCTAGGAAACCCTCAAGGGGAAGAAAATCTAGCAAAACTTCCTCTGTATAAGATGTAAAAGATAAAACCCCAAAATAAGTATTCTCCTCCTTACTGGTATGTCTCTCTCTCTCTATCCTATGCGCTACAAAAGTGAGTGAGTCTTTGTTTAAATGATAAGAACAACTCCTCTATTTATATTCTTTTTGTCAACTGACTTTTAACCTAATCAAGTCGGCCCCACTAAACTGTCTGGTCTGACTTCACCTAAGATATCACAAAATAGTATTTTATTATATTCATTAGGGTACTATTGACCCGAATTACAATGGAGGATTTACCTCATGACTCTATGATGACCAATTATAACATCTCCCATGGTGTACATCAATAAAATAAATTTAGAATATCCTTTGAAGTTACAATAGTTCTACTATACCACTAAATGACATTCCATGAACATGGGGGGTCGTTGGAGGAGACAAATAGTCCCAGTACTCGTTACTATGTGTGAGGATGATAAAAAGGGATCAAGGGGGTAGTAGGGTGCCAACAGTGACCCCTGATGGTGTTAATCATCACTCATGGGATTACCATATGAATAACCACTAGAAAGATGAGGGTATGTATTTGGGTGGGATTATACAAAACCAATAATGCCATGTGTAGCGTAGGATGCTCCAAAAGGATATTTACATGTCAGGTCACTTTAAGGGGCATTAGGAATAATCATGTAAAGGTAATTAGACTAAGCATAGATGAGTTCAAACTTCTAATCTTTGAGGATTTCCTCTTGTTTGGTTTGTGGGAATTTTGAGGACACATATTTGTCTATGGTGGGAATAAGGGATCTCAAAAATGAATATAAGAAGAGAAAGACAATGATATTTCTCTTATAAATACTCCTACATCATCACCACTCATGTATATGATTTGTGATATGGGTGGATGATGTATGGTGACATGATAATATGCTATCAACTCCCTCATCATATGGGATAGGTAACTAGAAAAAGGTTAAAAAATGGAAACTAGGGTCACAATGTTGGGATGTACTCCATGGGACTGCTCAAATACCACTTCATGGCTACTCCATTCAAGGTCCTCTAGAACAAACATAGTAAAATGGAATCGTCGATGATTCTATTGAAGGATCACAATAGATGAAAAGACATAATATGGTTATAGGTTCCTCTCCCATGTTCCCCTCAAACCTAGGTATTTCTGAGGGGATTTTGGTAGGCATTGGAGGCCATGAAGGATCATGTCAGAGGGGATCATTGGTTAGTATTGTTAGGTTAGGAAGCTTAATACTAGCCATGAAGGGTAGGATAACAATATGTAGGGTGGTTGAGGTACCAGTGTTTGTATTATTGTTTGAGCTACTCGTGGGTCCTCCATCTAAAGTGGGAATATTCCCAAACATGGTACCTGATGGGTTATGCAAGGGGATATCGGGGTGAGGATAATATGGTGATTCAGGTTGTGAGGAGCCTAAATATGATGACTCTGATGAAGAAACATGGGAGGATGATTATGGTTTGGATGTAACTCACTTATATGGAATAATATTTTGGACTAATATATCATATAAAGGAATACGTCCTTAAATACTAAGAGAGTATCTCAAGGAGCTATGATGACATGGTCTAGGACTACTAATCCAACAATGTAATTCTAAAGAAATCCTAATGTAATAAATGCACTAATAAATTATATCAACTCTAATAAAGGTGCTAAAATAAATAACAAGTGTAGCATGGGTGCATCAAGTGATCTAATATAGCCAGAGAGTGACAACGAAAGAACACCCTATAAAATAAAACATGGACTAGCCCTACAAGGAGAAATATAATAACAAAAATGAAACGAAAAATAAAACTTTCTCAAATATTTTGAAATAGAGGTTTCCCAAGTCCACTTTGAAAAAAGAAGTAGAAATTCAAGCAATGGATTTCCAAACATTGTACTTAGATAAAAACATCAATCCTACCAAGCCAGCGACTAAAGGTATGCATGGGCCAATTATAGTGAAAGTCATTGGGAGCAACTCCAATCAACTCACTATTGTCTACCCTAAGTTCCCTACCACCTGCGAGAGCCTCCTCTAGGTAAGGTAGTAAATAGAATGGTCACTAGGATACCTCAATATTAGGCACACCCAACAAGTTTCCTACACCTTGGGATAAAATCCATGGTCCAGATTATCTTTGAAATTTGAAAGGGAAAGGTTCCCAAATAAGCACTCTAGTTCTGATCTTGGTGTGTACCACCTTGAAAGGATGTGATTGATGATATATTAGCCTACAATGTGTCCAATAATAGAGTATTTTGGTTCCATGAAGAGTTTTAACCACTATGTTTCAAAAGTATAGTGACTAGGGGGGTTGTTTTAATGCATATATCCAAAGTATTAACCTAACTACAAAGTTCTTTGGGCTTGAAGTGAGGGAATTTGATTTTTGTAGATTAGGGTTGATTTTTAGGATGCACTTGAGATAATGAACCAATTGATGTTTAGTTATATGTGTGAAAGGTGTGTGCACAAGTGGTGTGTACAACTAGTAAATAAAATGAAAAGGAAATGTAAATGCTTGTATAGTAATGAAAAGATAAACAAGACAATTCCAATACTAAAACTAATGATGTATTTTGTTGAAATAAATCTATGATTTATAAAATATATGAAGGATCGCAATCAAGAAAATAAATATTTCAATGAAACATGTAAACAAAGTAGCTAACTAATAACAAATCTATAAACAAAATAGAGGAATCACTCTACCAACAACACAACTTGATTTAAACAAAAACAAATAATCAACTAATAACTTTGATTCAATAACAATCCTTGTTGAAAGAAGACAGCTGTAGCTAAAAAGTAAATCCAAAATAGAACCCTAAAGGCAATAAATACTTAGATCTATAAATATTTTCTTCACTTAAAACCTCTAAAAGGAGAATAAATCGGTCAATACAACAAGGAAGTTGTTCATAAATAGTAAAAATGGCACTATAAACACACCTTAAATGACAAATCAAACCAAATAGGGAAAAGACAAAACCAAAACTAGTTGTAAACTACTAAAAAATTGTGTTTGGGGCCTAAGTCGCAACATTCAAAGAGAAACTAGCGACTAAGTTCAGTAGTTTTCCTAGAAACACATGACCAAGACCCAAAATAGCTTAAAACTAAGCGACACATTTTCATCCATTGTTAAAAATCACTGGTTTTCAACTAGGGATCCTACTAGCGACTAGGTAACATTAAAAACCAAACAAACATAGCTAGATCATATTGGAAAAAAAATCAAAAAGAGACTAGAAACGATGGTCTAAACACAACCAAGGATGGGTTATGGATCCATCCCAAATATGCTCGCCAAAATATGTAATATGTGATTTCTCACACACATGTGAAAAAGAGAACCTACCAAGGGGTTGTGCAATCCTTGGTAGAAAAATATAAATGGAAAATCAAACAACAGAAACAATACTAAAATATAGATCCACACTCTCAAAATGAAATCCAAACATAGATCACCAAGATAGAATGCATAGAGAAAAAAAATGTGTTTCGTTAATATCACAAAGAATGTTTACAAAGTCATACATAAGTACAATTTGTAGAGGATATGGGAGCTCCGCTGCTTTTCCAAAAGAAGGTCTGTGTGTATCCTTTGTGACCTCCAATCTACAGCCAAACATCACAAATCGATCTCATTTGTGGAAAAAGTAGAAAGTATAGTATGGTATCCTTCTTTCTCTAGAGGAATTCTCCATAGTGACAACGTAATTTTGATGAAATTGGAATTGTATGAAATGGTGACCTTGAGGGAATATTTGATAGGAACATTGGTGGTTAAGAGAAATATCTAGATCCAATGTGTACGCTCTCCATCTCCTTGATTAGTTATTGGATAAATTAGGCTTTTGAAAGCTAGATCATTTATTAATTTTGGCCACATAAAGGATTGTGTCCATTTTTGGCTCCTACTTCGTCAGGGGAAAGGGAACTGACAAATTTTAACTTTAAAATCACTTTTTCATACTAGGTCGTGCCTTTTTGGGAAATAGTAGCAACCAAGGTTGTGATTTTCAAAGGAAAGTAGTGACCCTGATTGTGTACTTAATCTAATGGTTTGAATTTCAACGGTTTGGAAAAACGGTGTTTATACTACCGATTATGACGTATAATGATGATGAAACTGATGGCAAGGAATGAAAGCAAATTCTGCTTGTTAACAACTTAGATGATGATTTCAACATTTTTTTTCGATGTGACCATATATGTTACAAATGTCATAGTGTTTCTTAGAACCTTTCATTGATGCACAACAATAGTGGCGTTCTTTCATTTTCCTCTCCACTTATTCTTTCCCTCATTGGAAGTGACTTGTTGGTTTGGTTGTTTTGAACCACTTGGTCACCCTTTCTTCTGGTCTAACTAATATGTTTACACACATTTTTTTTGAATGAGATTTGTCCTAAATAACATCAATTTCCTCCTAAAATGACTATGGAATGCCAACCAAATAATTATTGAATAAATTTGGGTTCATGGGAGATATTCCAAATTGAATTTCTCATTTTTTAAACTCAATAGTGTACTTTTTCACAATTTTCCTTTTATCCTTATTGGTAATAAATCCAATGATTCCTATAGTCCTCTTACCTAGTAGGAAATAATTGGGACCTAATGAGATCATTGAAATCCTCTTAATTAGTTATTGGTCTATCACCCTCTCGCCTAATTATTTGAGTATACATTTGCCACCAAACTTGAGAATGCCACTCTAGATTTAGTCAAGAAAATGGTGTATTCTTATTTTCCAATACTTTGTACACATTTAAATAAACTTCTAGTTGTTACAAACAATGTTCTAACTTAACAAAATTTACCTCGCCATTTTGTAAGGATTGATATCCACTTTTATTTGCACTTTGTACATAATATTTCTCCAACTTGAGGTTGCTTTGTATGCCTCCTTGTTCTGATCTATACATCCTTAGGGTGCATTTGTCTTATTTCCTTCGAATTCCAAGTATCATGAGTATATACAATAACTATTATACACAAAAACCCCAAATAAATATAACTCTAATACATATACGATTTGTAATCTTCCTTGGGTGTTATGATGGATAGTTTACCACAATATATATGAATATATCTCTATGAATACAATGAATCTATCCTATAATATGTAGTCATTACTTACGATCAAGTTTTAATATAAGAACCATACCATTTTTAATATGGAAAAATCTAATAAAATAAGAAAATAACTAAAATAGTAAAAAATTGATACCATATTTGACATGAGATTCACACTAGATAAACCCATGAGGGGAAAACTTGAGCATAGAATATGTTATGTGTGTTTCCCTTTTTATTTTCATATTTATAATGTAAAATATAAATAATGATTCTGGAACCATGGAGAAAATTTTAATTGTGGCTTGAAATAGGCTATTATAGGGTCACCTTCTTCCACTACTATGTTTTGATATATATCACTTTTTTGTGTTGCAAAATTATTAAACAATAAATCAATGTAATATGAACAAAACCCCTTTATATCCCTATGGATAATTTTTTAACACCTCTGATAGTCATTAGAGATCAGGTTAGGTTTTTTTCCATCCCCTAACTCTTTATTAGGGTTAGAGTTTTAGATCCTCTACAATCTTCTTGAAACTCCAAACATAACTAGCTCCACATGGGTAGGTAATGGGATTTGATATGGTGTCTACTTGCAACTATGATGGTTAAAACATAGGTCAACTTGCTCAAGGCATAAATTCATATGAACTTCAATTGAGGTGATTGTTAGACCATGTTAAAATATAAATAAGTAGAAATGACACCGAGAGGATAGAAACTATTTTAGCAAAAAAATTGAGAGTGAGGAGATCCTTTTAATTCCCAAAACAAGTTTTAGGGGTTTATAGACCCCAAATTGTGACATCAATATCAAACCCTATAGGGGATCAAAAAATCCATATCTCTAACATTACACCCTAAAAATCACCCATAATGATGAAAAGATTATCTTGATCCCTTTTATATTATTCCTATAGTAACTAGATATAAAATAAGATGCAAAAATACCATACACAAGACCTCATTTATACATTATTAAATTCTCCCATACTTGATACATAATTTTGGTCGCAAATTGGAGTTATCGTTATACGGTAATGTATCCTTGTGGACCCTAAGAATGTGAGACAATGACTTTGTGTGAATATTGGTTTAGAAAATAAAAACTTTTGCAAGGCCATGCATGCTCTAAGAATGCAACTAAACATGTTCTCAAACTTCTTTCTATCAAAACTTAATCATGATCTATGGATGAATACCATTAACAAAATAACCAAGCATTATGTTGTGAAATAATTATTACATATATAATTATATTCATAAATTGAAATGTCCACCAAAATTGTTTTAATGTTAAAAGAATTATTGCATCAATGAATACCTTTCAACCATTTGGGTTACACCACATTCTAAATTCCTATTCATAAATTGCACATAAAAGTTTGGGATAATAAGGGCTAGAGAAGTTTTACATCCTTGTGAACCAAACTTAACTCCCTAAGACCATATGGAAAGGGAAGCATGACCACTAATTGACAACAATGTTACAAGATAAATTATAAACACTAATTATTACCATGAAATATACTAAAGCACATGTGATTCATATACCCTGAAATGTCTACTTAAAAAGAAAATATGTTTGATGGTTTCTTTATTTTATCAATAGTCATGTACTGGATAGGATATAACATAACTCTCTAAGACCATATGGAAAGGGAGGCATGACCACTAATTGACAACAATGCTATCCAATTTGAATGATAAACCATAATTATTAACTTGAAATAGACTAAGGCACCTATGGTTCATGCACCCTATAATGTCTACTTAATTATATGTTATTTTAGCATTATAAAAGAAGAAAAAAGAGTTTAATATTTTTTTGCTTTCATCAATAGTCATGTATTGAATATAATGGATAGGATATAACACTATAGGAAAAGCAATGGCCAATGACCATAGAATTTTGAATTATGGTTCACTAAAGTGAATATTGACATTTTTAGCTCGATCGGTGGGGTTTTGGCCAAGTTGAGAGTCTTTAACTTATATTTTATGTCTTTTTCATACCCTATATTATTAAAATGATTTTATCTCTACCAATTATAGATCTTGGTCCACTTGTATATAAAAGAAGGTTTCTCAATTTGTTTCCTTCTATGATGTAGTTTTTTTTAAATTTACATGCAAGTCCATAATCCTATAACAAAATGAAAATTTTATGATGTTCTAAACCTTAATTTATACCTCCAATATTATTTAGTTGTCTTAGAGGTAACATTATCATTTTAGTTGCCCTTTATTTGTATTTTAGTAGGTCCTTTTATATAAAAAAAAACAACATGTTAATTACCATGAAAAAATAACGTTCAAAATTTCATCTTGAGATTGATGTTCAATTTTATTTCTCAAATATCTATGTAATCTAATACATCTATCTAATAATAATGATAATTGATTTTTTATTACATCAAAGGAATTATTTAAGGGGGTGGTCCTACTTAGGATTTCATCGTATGTCGATGGCCTATGAGGAGCCACCCCCTATCATACCAGTACATACGTGAAAACTTTTTGTGAGATTGAATATAATATGTTGCAATTTGTAATGTACCAAGTCTGATATGAATACCTGAGCACTAACTAATTCTAAAAATTAAATTAAATTTCTTATATTTGAATTAAATCCACTCCGAGCACATTCAGACTAGGCAAATAAAGGTTTCTTACCGGGAAAATTTGCAGACAAGGGACTAGGCAGTGGGAAGAAAAGAAAGAGTGAGTTCAGAAAATTGAATTCATTTCCCCTAACACATTTATATCAGGAACATTCAGGTTTCAAGTCCGCTATGCAGAAACCTACTCCCACGCTTCTGGGTTACCCAACCGTGAAACTAGGGAAGTTCCTTCCGTTCTTCCGACCAAGGGCTTGGGGAAAAGTGAAAATGGTTTATCAGGATTTAATATAGAAGAAAATATGGTTTGGAATATTTTTAAAATATCTGGAATTTTTTGGAGGATTTAGGGAAGAATTAGCAATTTTAGGAAATTTTGGGCTAGTGAGACCCTACGCAATGGAGGATCCCAAAAGATAGTATGAACAAACTAAAAAATGTTATGGGATTATGTGTGGGAAGGTGTGTCTGTTAGTGACCCACAGGAACTTACAAATCTGGATTTCAATGGACAGAACTCAAATTATATCAGAAATGGAAAAGCTAGTCATTTAAAACTAGGATTCTAGCTAGGGTACAAAATAAAGCAAATAATTTGTAGAAGATTTACTTATGTACTATATATTAAGTATAAAATAGATAAATAAAACTTCAATGAACATATAAAATCCCTCTAATCATTCCCACAACCTTGCTTATTCCTTATTTCACTCAGATTCATCAATTTTCCCCATTACAATGATAAAACAAGATTTTTATGTGAAACTGAAGGTAAAATTTCAAGGACAAAGTTATTTCAACCTGATAAATATAAATAACAGATTTATATGTTTTTATACATCATAAATAATATGAGAGACTAACCATTACATAAGGAGACTCCAAAAATGGTGGGCAGAAGGCCTAGAACATGACCAGAAAAGGGCTAAGAGCATAGGTGAAGCATGGGATTCACTGGAGCTCGACCTAAAAGTGATTGAGGATAAAAATTATTTCTGATATGACATCAATGTCTGAACCTCAAGAACTCCATACCTGAAAATAGATGGGAATATGAATGAAAGAGTAGGGAATGGAAGGTTTGGCGCTCATCTCCCAAGTGTTTGAAGCTCATCACTCAAAAAGGCATGCTCACATAGCATAGATCAATAAACACATCAACCCAAACTGATTCAATGGGGTCAAATTTTTTTTTAATAGCATCCTGGGTGACCTGTTTAGAAAGTGGAGGCCAAATGTGACCTGTGAGAGCAAGTCAACCACCTAGAAGCCCTAACCCTAGCCACATAGGCCCCCTCCTTGGGAAATTTGGAATGGAGGACCATGTGGAACTGTTTCCATATCCAACTCATCCCTATGATTTATAAACTGCACCCTCCTTAGTCAAATAGTTGATGCTTTTGTTTATGACAACTTTCTTCTTTTCCTTGCTTTCGAGACTGAGTCTCCATAAGGAAGTTGTGCTCTCCTTTCCCAAAAATTTCTTGATTTTTTCCTTACATATTTTATGAGTTATCCAAGAGTAAATTTTGCCCCCCTTTTCAAAACTTTCCTGCTTTTGTCTCTGCCTTGTTTTCTGTTGCTTTTAGGCACATTCCCCTTTTCCTCTCTGACTCCTTTTGTCATAGAGTTTCCTCCTTTCTACCTTGGCAAGTTGACTTTCCCAATGCACCCCACTAACATGGAAAGATTATTTTCACCTCATTAATTTGCATAATTAATAATAATAAAGAATAAAAATTACATACATGCCTCAATAATAATTATTAACAAAATTTCCCTAGGAAGAATAATTAATTGTCAATTTGAACCCCTAGAAATTTCAACATGGTCAACAGTTTTAATGATCAAATTAAGGGGACATGACAGTCCTACCCTCCCAAATATACTTGTTCTCAAGAAGAAGCAAAGCAGGGTGCTGCAAGATCTGCTCACCCTTCCAAGTAGCATCTTCACTGGGTAATCCTTTCCAATGTATCAAATATTCCTTGATTGTTATGTTCCTTAATTTCCTTTCTCTACCCATCAGCACTTTCTCTAGGACTAAGACCAAATGACCTTCATCATCTAGAGGTGGAAGCTCTTTAGAAGATACTATCTGTTGTCCAACTGCTTTCTTTAGACAAGACACATGAAAAACATTATGGATTTTGTTGTTTGCTGGAAAATCCAATTCATAGGCCACTTCACCAACCTTTTTGATAATCTTGTAGGGTCCATAAAACCTTGGATGGATTTTTTTAGCCCCTTTCTTCTTTAAGGAAGACTGTTTGTAAGGTTGTAGCCTTAGGTACACTAAGTATTCCACTTGAAAAACTATGTCTATTATATGCTTATCTGCATACATATTTTACTGGTTCTGAGCCATATGCAGATTGTCTTTCAGTGCCCTTAATATGGCTTGGTTTTGCTGCAACCAATATTTAGCTTTGTGTGCCCTGCGATCTCCAAACATTAAGTTTACAAAATTCAGGGCTTCATACCCATACAATGCCAAAAAAGGTGTCATTCTGATAGAAAGATGAAATGTGGTGTTGTAACAGAACCTCACCCAGGTGGAGCCAAGTTGTCCAAGCTCCATGTTGTCCCATAACATAGTTATGGAGGTACCATTCAAGCCATTGATTCTCCCTTTCAGTTTGCCTATCTATCTGGGGGTGATATCTTGTGCTCATGTTCAAATTTATTCCAACCAGATCAAACAGTTCCTGCCAAAAAGTACTAGTGAACTTACTATCTCTGTCACTAATTATAATTATGGACAGTCCATGCAGCCTAAAAATGTCCTTGAAGAATAGGGAAGCAACCTCACTAGCAAAAATAGTGGATTCTACTAAAAAAAGTGTGCATATTTTGTTAATCTATCCACCACCACATAAATATTGTCTTTCCCCTGTGACTTTGGAAGCCCCATGATAAAGTCCATGGATACACTTTCCCATTTTTGTTCTGGAATAGGAAGAGGCTGGAGAATTCTAGCAAGGTGTGTGCGCTCCACTTTGTTCTATTGACATTCATGTTAACCCAAAAAATCCCTTAGTAAGCTCTTCATGACCTACACCACCTAAAGACATCCATTACACTACCCTCATTTGACCCCCACCCCTCTATTTATAGTTTGTTTCTAGAGATTTTAGGGTTTTAAGCCATTGGTTAAGCCTTTAGCCCCTGTTTTGGGCTTTAAGCCCCTTTCTCCCAATTCTTAGCTCCTTTGGGGGTTTTAAGCTCCTTTGAGGGGTTTTAGCCCCTTTTGGAGGTTTTAGCCCCTATGAGAGCTATGTTGGCTCTTTTTAGGGTTTTTAAGCTCAAAAACATGAAAAGGGGCTTAAAACCCCCTAAAAAGAGCCAAAATAGCTCTCATAGGGGCGAAAACCTCCAAAAAGGGGATAAAACCCCTCAAAGGAGCTTAAAACCCCCAAAGGAGCTAAGAATTGGGTGAAAGGGGCTTAAATCCCAAAAAAGGGGCTAAAGCCTTGACCAAGGGTGTGGGGGTCAAATGAGGGTAGTGTAATGGATGACTTTAGGTGGTGTAGGTCATGTACAGATTACTGAGAGATTTTTTGGGTTAAAAATGCAGAACATTCCTTCACATACATGAGAACATCATATTTAAGGCCCTTCCAGGTAAATCTCTCCCTTACCTTCTGGTAAGTCTTCAAAAAACTAGGATGACCAATCACTGCCACATCATGTGCAGCTTCTAAAATCTTCCTCTTTAGTGCATATCCATGCACTAAGAAAATTATGTTTTTGTAGTAGATGAGGTCATAGTGAACTTTGTACTCTTCATTCTGGTTTACCCCATTCAAAAATTCACAAGTAAACTAATGTTTAGAATATTCAGTAGCCAACTGAATCTTCCAATCATGAAACATTTGCAGCAAAAAGAATGTGGGCTTACAAGAGAGTGAATCAACCAGAACATTGATTTTTCCCTTTTTATACTCAACGTCAAAATCATAAGACTGAACTTTACTCACCCAATTTTGCTGCTTGTCGTTGAGTTCCTTTTGGGTAAGTAAGTGTCTAAGACTGTTTTGATCAGTATTCACAATGAATTTACCTCCCACCAAGTATTGTCGGAATTTTTCCAAGGCATGCATGATGGCCAACATCTCCTTATCATATATGGAATACAAACTTTCATGTGGCTGCAATTTTCTTCTCTCAAATGCAATAAGATGCCTATATTGCATTAGGACAACTCTAATGCCTACACCAAAAGCATCACATTCTGGCACAAAAGGTTTGGAAAAATCAGGTAAGGAAAGTACTGGACAATTGCTCATTATCTCTTTCATTTTCTGGAAATCTCTTTCAACCTCCTCACTCCAACTAAATGCGCCCTTCTTAGTCAAATCTGTCAAGGGTGCATTGTAGCGGGAGTATCCTTTGACAAATCTGTGGTAGTAGTTATAAAGGCCAATGAATCCTCTCAATTCAGTGAGGGTCCTTGGGCTGGCCCATTCCATTATGGCCTTTTTTCTGGATCTACCTTGTCCCCTTCTTGGAAGATCACATGGCCAAGATACAACGGTTATGTCATGCCAAAATCACACTTAGACATCTTGGAAAAAAATGACAGATCTGCAAGCATAGTGAGTACCTCCTCCAAGTGGTGCAAGTGCTCCTCCCATTTCATACTATATATCAAAATATCATCAAAAAACACAAGGACATACTTACAGATATTTTTACTAAATACCTTGTTCATGCATGATTGGAAGGTTGCTGGTGTATTAGTCAAGCCAAATGGCATGACCAAAAACTCAAAGTGGCCAAAGTGACAATGAAAGGCTATCTTTTGTATGTATTCCTCCCTCATTCTGATTTGATGGTACTCTGACCGAAGATCTATTTTGGAGAAAATTTTGGCTCCATGCAGCTCATCCATCAGCTCATCAATTTGCGAAATTGGGTAGCTATTCTTTATGGTCTTCTTATTCAAATATCGGTAATCTATGCACATCTTGAGTGTCCCATCCTTCTTCTTCACCAGAACCACTGAAGAAGAAAAGGGAATGGAGCTTGGTCTGATGAGGCCCAACTCAAGGAGATCCTTGATTTCCTTCTCAATTTCATCCTTGAATCTCTTTGGATTCTTATAGGGATGGATTTTTATGGGAAGTGTACCAGCTTCCAACTCAATCCTGTGTTCAATGCCATGGTCAAGTGGCCTGCCATGTGGAAGGTCTTAAAAAATGCTCTTATTCTTGTGCAACAATTTTTTTCTATCTTTGGTTCGGGAGGAAACTTTGGCAGTAGTTCCCTCAGTGGTGATTTGGCATTCAACAACCCATTCAATGTCCCCATGCCTCATAAAAGATCTCATACTTTTGGCAGAAATTACTTGGCTGGGATAAGTATTCATGCCTTTCAATACCATTGGTTTTCCTTCAGCATCCTTGAAACTTATTTGTGGAATATGGTAGTTCATAGAGTGCTATCCAATAGAGTACAACCATTGTACTCGCAACACCATGTTGTTGTCTTCCAAATTGACAACATAAAAGTTGTCTTTCACAGTATAGTCACTGATGTTTACTTGCATATTTAGGATCCATTGGTTGCACTACATGGTATGGTTACCAGGAATGACCACAGTGAATCCTTCAAAGGGCTCAGTAAGTAGTTTTCTCCTCTCCACCAGGGCTGAATCAATAAAATTATGGGTGGCACCCCCATCAACAAGGACTATGATTTTCTTCCCTTGCAGTACTCCTTTCAGCCTTAAAGTATGGAACCAGGGTACTCCACTGAGTACTGCAATTTTGCTGCTGGTTTTGTGGGTCTGATCCTCTTCTTCAGTTGTTTCATATTCCCCATCAGCCATCTCAGCTTCTTCTACCACCTATTCATCTCTTTCAGAAAATACTTCAATGTAGTGTGTTTTTCCCTTCACACATTTGTGACCGGGAGCCCATGGTTCTTGGCAGGAAAAACATAGCTTCTTCCTTCTCAATTCATCTTGGTCCTTATAGGAGTAATCTCTCTTGATAGGGGAAAGAAATTTTCTCACAGGAGGTCTTTGATTCTGAAATTTATGAGGCAAAAGAGGTTTGGGAGGATACTTGCTCCTCAGAATTGCATCCTAGAGGTCTCTAGTCCTGCTCATCGCTTCCTGCAAAGTGGTGGGTCGGTAAGCCTTCACCAACCCCTTCAATGGTTCAGCCAATCCTTTTGTAAACAAAAGGATCAGCCTTGATTCTGATATGTCAGTGACAATTACAACCACCTTTTGGAACTCTGGGATGTATGCTTATGGAGTTCCAACTTGTCTTATGTGTGCCAAATCTTAGAAAGAGATATCAAGATCTCTCTAGTCAAATCTTTATGTTAATTTTCTGGTGAACTCCTCATAGGCGACTACTTGATCATGGCCTAATGTTTTCATGCCATGAAACCACCAGTAAATGGCATCCCCATCAATATGTAGGGCTGCAACTTGATGGAATCCCTTTATTCCATAGGATTCAGCTGAAAATATGTATCCATTTTTCTGAATCCAAGAGCTCGTTGAGCAATTGGAAGTACCATCAAAATATGGCAAAGTGATTTTCCCAATGGAATTATTTAATTCATAATATTGATATGGATTCCTTGCAACTCCTCTTGAATGCCCCCTAAATTGAGTCTCACATAAATCTTTGAATGGAAGAGCCCTTCTGCATTCTTCACTCAATGACGGATACACAAAAAATTTCTCCTCCCATTTAGCAATAGTTTCATCATGTGCTTCATGGTCTTCCATTGTGGTCCCTACAAATTTGGGAGTAGTAGGTCGGGGCTACAACTTAGGTTCATCTCTATACTCTAGAGGCCTATTTTGAGGCACAGTATTGGATAAAATAGAGCCACCCATGACCTTTCTTTCTTCACATTGGGAACCACTGTTGCTCCCTTCTCCATCTTTCACTCCCAGTTGTTTAGCTATGAATTCTCTAGTCTCTTGACTAGACTATATGATGTTAGTTGAAATGTTTTGCATACCTTTCAACGTGTTCTTAAAAAAGTTCCTCAACTCATCTTTCTCATCCCTCTCTTCATGGAATCTTCCATCCACAAATTCTACTTCCTCCTCTTGAGGGATCTTTCTTTTGGTATCATAATTGTATTTTGGACCCATTGTTGAATATCAAGAGTAGGTATGGATGACCATGCTCTGATACCACTGTAATGTCCCCAGGCTGATATGCAGACCTGAACACCAACTAATTCTACAAATTAAATTAATTTTCTGATATTTGAATTAAATCCACTAAGAGCACATTCAGAGTAGGCAAATAAAGGTTTATTGCTGGGAAAATTTGCAGACAAGGGAGTAGGCAGTGGGAAAAAAAAGAAATATTGATTTCATAACATTGAATTCCTTTACCCTAACACATATATATCAGGTAACATTCAGGTTTCATAGTCCTCCATGTGGAAACCTACTCCCACGCTTTTGGGTCACCCAACTGTAAAACTAGGGAAATTCTCTATGTTCTTCCAACCAGGGGCTTGGGGAAAAGTGAAGAGGGGTTATAATGTTTTCATACAGCATAAAATATGGTTTGGAATAGTTTATGACAGATCTATATTTGTTTGGAGTATTTAGGGAAGAATTGGCAATCCAGGCAATTTTGGCCTAGTGATACCTTGCGCAATCGAGGATCCCAAAAGATAGTAAATACCAAAATAAAAACTGATATGGAGTTATGTATGGTATTTTGGGTCTATAAATGACCCACATGAGCTCACAGAGTTGGATTTGAGTGGACAGAACTCAGTTTATATCAGAAATGACAAAACTAGTAATTTAAAACTAGCATTCTAGCTAGGGTACAAAATAAAGCAGATAATTCATAGCAGATTGAATTATGTAATATATATTAAGTATAAAATAGATTAATAAAACTTCAATTAACATATAAAATCCCTCCAATCATTCCCACAACCTTTATTATTCCTTATTGCACTCAGATTCATCAATTTTCCCCATTACAATGAAAAACAAGATTTTTATGTGAAACTGAAGGTAAACTTTCAGGTACAGAGTTATTTCAAACTGATAAATATAAATCACATATTTATATGTTTTTATACATCATAAATCATATTATAGACTGACCATTACATAAGGAGACTCCAAAACTGGTGGGCAGGAGGACCAGAACATGACTAAAAAAGGGCTGAGAGAGTAGGTGAAGCATAAGATTCACTAGATCTCGACCTAAACATGATGGAGGCTGAAAAATATTTCTAAGAGTACATCAATGGATGAAACTCAAGTGCTCCATACCTGCAAATAGATGGGAATATGAATGAAAGAGTGGGGAATGGAAGGTTAGGGTCTCATCTCCCAAGTGTCTGAGGCTCATCACTCAGAAAGGCATGCTCACATAGCATAGATCAATAAACACATAAACCCAAACTGATTCAATGGGTTATAATTTTCCTTTAATAGCATCCTGGGTGACCTGTTTAGAAAGTGGAGGGCAAAGGTGATATGTGAGAGCAATTCAACCACCTAGAAGCCCTATCCCTAGCCACATAGGCACCCTCCTTAGGAAATTCGGAATGTAGGACCATGTGGAACTGTTTCTATGTCCAACACATCCCTCTGATTTAGAAACTGTGCCCTCCTTAGTTAAATAGTTGTTTCTTTTGTTTATGACATCTTTCTACTTTTCCTTTCTTTTGAGACTAAGTCTCCATAAGGAAATTGTGCTCTCCTTTCCCAAAAATTTCTTGCTTTTGTCCTTACATCTTTTCTCAATTCTCCAAGAGGAAAATGCACCCCCCTTTGCAAAACTTTCATGCTTTTGTCTCTAGCTTCTTTTTTCATAGAGTTTCCTCCTTTCTACCTTGGCAATTTGACTTTCCCAATGCGCCCCCCTGACATGGCAAGCTAATTTCCACCTCTTTAATTTGCATAATTAATAATAATGAAGAATAAAAATTACATACATGCCTCAATAATAATTATTAACAAAATTTCCTTAGGAAGAATAATTAATTGTCAATTTGAACCCCTAGGAGTTTCAGCATGATCAACACTTTTAATGATCGAATTGAGGGGACATGACACAAGTACATACCAGTCCTCATGTCCAGTGTTTGGAATGAGAATTTTTCTTTGTATGATGCATTATTTCCTATGGTTGATTGTAAACACAATAAATAATCCCCAGTACCCTGCTCTATGAGAATTGAGGTTAGACAATAACATGTATATCTCCACTATTGGTACCTCGCTCTACTACTGGCTCCTCTCCCCTACACGTAGTAAATATAGTCCAAACAAATGCAAGTGGGCCATATCTAAAATTATAAAATAAGTCAAAACAAACCACATGTCTTTGTTGATAGATTGCAGAGAAATTAAATGCAATTTAATTCTAATCCATAATTTATTATCTGAATTGTCCACCATAAGTACTGAATTCAAGTCATTACCTGATAACAATGTGTCGTTGATGGTGGAGTAAGTGTAATTTTATTTTTTTTAAGAAATTTAATTCGATTCAACTATTGAGTTGAGTATTTGACCTAAATAAAAATATATATACAAATAATTTATTCAAGAGACAAGTGTTTCAATGTAGGTAGTTGAGCACGCGTATTCCCTAAGAAAATCTCCTACTTCCATATTTTTTTAATTATTACATTAGTACAATTTCTAATTCAACCTTTTTTATAATTTTTATAATTTTTTAATTATTTGAATTTCTTTTATTTTTTTAATTTTGTTATTTTAATCATATGTGAAAACTTTGTGTGAGTAGTAATTGTCATTGTTTCTACTATTTTTCTAATTTGGTAGTTGTCTTTTAGATTATTCAGGTTAAGATTCATTTTTAAGTTTTATTCAAATAAAGAATAAGGAAAAAAATATCCAAAATATAACTCCAAATTCTTCAATAAATTATCAAATTAAAAATTAAAAAAATTATTATGATGGGGTTGACGAAGATCTACAAAAACTTGGTTCAAATTTAAAGGAAAACCCAATTGAATGTCTAATTTAAAAGGAAATTTCTAGAGATCTGAATCTTTCTATTCTCATTGCAATATGATCCTTCTCATGATCACTACCACACTCTTCCCTCGGACTTGGGAGCGACGAAACAACTTTCTACTATTAAATGGTGATGACACATTTATAGATATGATGGAGATTATTATAGAGGAACTAATCTAAAAACTCTGCATTTGTTGAGCAATAAAAATAACATTGAGTTTCCAATGTAGTTTGGGAAGCCAAATGCTTTTCTCAAATTGGAAGAACTCACCATACATGATTTACACAATTTGGAAAAATTGCCCCCTTAGAGGATAATGCAATACCAATTGTGAACTGTATTTAAATCGTAAATTGCATCGAGATCGAAAATATGCCTATTGGATGAGAGAATCTAAAGATCCTTGAAAACTACAATTGAACTGAGGCCTACTAAAGAAAAATTGTTGCAAGCAAAATTGTTGCAAAGATGCAAACTTGGATTGTCTATAGATTTAACATTAACCTCAATGATGAAAACTCAAACCGCTTGCAAATTTAACATCGACCTCAATGTGAGTGTTTAAGGAGAAAGGTAGGAAACATACGATTATCTATCTAGTTCATCCAAATTAAAAGGTAGGGAACATATGAGTATCCATCTAGTTCCTCCAAATTAAATATTTTATTAATGCCAATGTATGTTTATTGAATGTTTTATTTTTCTAAATAGCCAATATAGTTTAAACTAGAGTATTGTTTTTATAGAAAGAACAATATTTATTGCGCCGAGAGGCGCTCTACAGCCCAGTATGGGGGAGATCTTGTCACGTGATGTAACGTGATGTAACGTTACTAACATGTCGGCAAAAAATAATAGTGAAAATGAATATTATGGGGGAGATCTTGTCACGTGATGTAACATTACTAACATGTCGGCAAAAAATAATAGTGAAAGTGAATATTATGGTGGAGATCTTGTCACGTGATGTTTACTAACATGTTGGCAAAAAATAATAGTGAAAGTGAATATTATGGGGGAGATCTTGTCACGTGATGTAAGGTTACTAAGATGTCGGCAAAAAATAATAGTAGAAATATATATCGTTACGTAGAAATGATCTAGATTACAATACATTAACAGGCCTGAGGCATAAAGCCTGTTCCCCTCAAATCCTTAGACCAACTACAATCCGTCATTAATGGCACGCAGAAGTCACTCAAATTGACATCCAGCAGATTCAGAACATCCTCGGGCATTCGATCCTTTAAGCTACTCTATGCAACGCCAAAACTCTATAATAGAAATTCTTTATCTCGCTGCCTCCTCCCCTAAAGTTCTCTCAGTGACTTCTCTATGATGTAGAAATCTTCTCCAAGCTTACTCTTCTGCACATGCTCCTTTGTTCTTTTTTCCCCCTCCTGGGCTCCAACATGCTTATTCAAATACACTCACGATCAGCCACAGGTCTCTTACCCTCCTAGCGGCATTCATTGTAAACTTTGAGTTAAAAAGGGGAGCCGGTACACTTTTTCACTCTCCATGCATCCACATTTGGGCTTCTAGAATCTATAGGATATGTGGCAGGCTTGATGGATTCTACCATCATATTGCGTTGAGTGAAGCAAAGGGATGTAGCGTTTGAAGGGAGGATATCCTTGTTACTTTGTATGTGCATTTGTAATGCTTTGTTTAATGAACATATGACTGTAAAATTTAAAAAATAAACCGCATAAATCCATTCATCACATATTAAATCGTTT